>CAWUFW010003787.1:437500-897500 GCA_963921515.1 Calotriton arnoldi | reverse complement strand
ATGATATAATGTAACAGCGATTTAATGGTCGAATAGCCAGGTTTTTAATTCCTTGCGGAAGTGCTTGTGGTTAGAGATGGATAGAAGCTGGGGCGGAAGCTTATTCCAGAGGGCGGGTGCCAAAAAAGAGAAAGATCGACCACCATTTCTTGCCGTGCGGATTCGTCGCGGGATAAGGAGCTGTTTAGTGCTAGATTTTAGTAGTCTGCTTGGATGATACCAATTCAATTTCTTTGCTAAATAGCTGGGTCCGGTTCCATATAGGCTCTTATGGGCAAGACATAGAATTTTAAAGCTACCTCTGTTTTTTACTGGAAGCCAATGAAGAGTCCTCAGGCTTGGAGCCTGAGGACTCTGAGCCTTTCACTGCGGAGTTTAATGAAAACCTGCTTTGTCTTTCCGCCCCACACCTCCCTTTGTTCAGCCCCTAGTTGAACTATTAAAAATGGTTATTGTTCTCTTTCGGAAGTCTGGGCTGAAATATTGGCAGCTCAGTGAACTTTGCGCCTGTTGTCATAATAATAGGCTGTTCGTGACTACCAAAAATGAATGTGTCCTCATGATGTAACGCAACTTGTGCTCGTGTAAAGCGCTCTGATACCTGATACTTTCGGGTCAAGATCGCGCTATATAAAACTCCGTAAAAAAAAAAGAACTGACCACTAGCCTAGTGTCATGCTTGATACCGTCATCCGGTAGTGACTGTTTAGGCCAACGTCAATGTCCACGCTGGGATTTTTGAGCCAGTGCTTACCCTGTTAAAAGTAAGACTACAAATCCCAGAATGCAATGCACAGGTGGCCGCAAACCCGGGGTTGGTTGAAGGTGTTCCACAACATGGAACCACTTGTCAACTATGGTGAAGTGTGCATTCTGCCTTGCACCAGCTCAAATTCTGGTCAGGATTAGTCTCATAGCGGTACCATGCATGAGCTTGTCAATAGCTTCTATTCACAGCGCCAAGAAGCAGTTCATTCTGTGTTGTACACCAAACTTTATTAACGTTTTGCCATAGTCTCTGATTAGCGCAGATTTGAGCATCATGAACTATAATCTCCCTGACGTGGAAATCTTTTAATTGTTGTGATCAGCCTCTATTAAATGGATACAATGGTAGATGATAACTATTTCAGGTGCCTCAGTGAAAAAAAACAAGCGTTGGCAAAACCACTAGGTCTGGCCTTGGAAGATCAGAAGATGGTGCAAGTTACTATTTTTGTTGTTTCTGGTTTTGAAAACGAGGTGCACTTGACGCCTCAGTGGTATTTAAACACAAGGCTCTATTGGGCATTCGTGTACATAGTTCTGTGAGTGTATGGCCACAGTAACGGTCTGGCCTGGGCCTTTCGTTGAGATCGTTTGCAGGACTGACTGTTGTGATCGTGTTTCCTGATAGTAAATGAGAGTAACATAGAAGGGTTCGGCAGTAGAGGGTGTGCCTCTCTAGCCTGGAAGACAGGGGGAGAGAGTGATGGTAGTAAAAGGGAGGGGGTGGCATTTTTCAATTCTCGCCTAGGGCGGCAAAACGCCTAGAAACGGCCCTGCTAGACAGATTGGGTTACTTACACAATTGGAGGGATTTGTGTTTACAGTTACGTTGTACTCGGAAACAAGTGAGGTGGGGCTAACACAGACCATGATACGAGCAGGTTGCTTGAGGACAAAGGGTGGTTAGTTCCTGCTCAATCATAGGTACTTTATTTTTTTAAAAAGCTTTCAAATTCTTCACATCTTTCAACAATTATTTTGTAGTTTGAGTTTATTTGTAAGGTTTCAGGATTCTATTAGTACAGTTGTTTAGGTCCGTGTTGTTGATGTATTTAATTGGAATTTACATTCTTCAGCTTTGTTCATAAGGGCATTTTGATAGGCTGTTTATTTAGTTTTTAGTAGGTGTTTGTGAGTTGTGGTGCACCCCAATCTTTGCATCAAGAGAATCTTCCTCTTGTTTTTTGGATTACCATTTTGTTTTTCATTGCCAGTTTCCTACTTCAATTTTAGTGTCACGTTGGGTGCTTACTATATTTCCAAGTGTTAGTTGTGTCATGTGGCCCATAGGGACATTGTCGTTTTTCACTAAGTTATCATGAGCACGTCGCAGCTTGCCTGCTGCTTTTGCGCACGTTATTACACGTCTTTATTTTTGCAATATTTCAAGGACTGCTTTCACATGCGAACTCATCTCTGTGTTCGTTCTTTGCATGTTCCTGGGATTTTGACTGAACATTATGTGCAAGGTCGAATAACAATGCCCTTTGTTATTTTGTTTTGGCCAGACCTTAGCCCTTAGACAAAACATACCGATGCAGCTGTTGTTTGGACAGCGTACTTGGGTGTTTTAGTGGGGTACACGAATAGGTGACACACACTTGGAGAGGGACCTTTCCAGAGAAAAGAGCGAGACAGCACCTATGATGTAGATCTACCATCTAGAGGCCAAGGTATGGGGTCTGCTGACAAAGCCCCGAGATCTTCTATTATATAATAATACTTCTTCTTAGCAAGTGGAGGGAGGTTAGGCACTGTAGTCTTTTCTCCACTGTCTTTCTATGATGACATCTCCCTTCATTTTTTTTTTTTTTTGGTTTAAATATCTTTATTATTTTTCTTAAATTTTGTAACAATTCAGAATTATCTGAGGCCTCATGCCTGTATATGCAAATCAACATTTTGATTATAATTGACATATCTGTGACGTGTTACATGAATATAAGTGCAATACACGGTGATGCATACTTGTCGCCACAGGAGGCCTATGCTTATAAAACGGTGCATGCTACTTCCTGTTCGCATTGTTGCACTTCAATTCCCAACCTTCAAATAATAACGCCTGTGTAAATACAAACATGGCTAGTTAAACCAGTCAATTGTTGCATAGGGTGCATAATATTAGCGTACATGGGAAATAAAAATGCGTATCAGTTTCAATATGTCACTGGGAGGTTGTGCAGAGAAAAAAAGAATGGGCCAATAAGACATATGCTATCTAAACTTCAAAACCAATAATAAAACAAAGAAACTGCCATCGAATAAGAACAAAGAGAATATGCAGAACAGGACAGGGCACGCAAATGTATATCTTGTACAAGTCATTATGGTGGCTCGCCAGGGTGGCACTAAGGCTCATGAGGGTTTCAGAAGTCGCTGCCGTCTAATCGATTGGCTAGGGGAGACTCCCAACGGTGGACTCTGGTCACAGGTATGCTGCATCATAGGTCGCAATGCTGACTATGGATATCTTGCATCTCATGGCTCGGGGCCTTCAGTGGTTGGGTTATGTACTGGCAGGTGGGGCACCGACGCTATCCCCGCCCCCTCCATTCTTAAAGGCTGTGAGTATGGTATCCCAGTACTGTGCTATGGGATATTGTCGGAGCCCCGCTGTTTCCTCCCTGTGTAGTGTTGTACTTTCTGCCTGCCTCTCATTTGTCCCTAGTACTCGTCCCGACATTTTCAAGCTACATGAGGACTTGTTTTCCTTTTTTAGGAAAGTGAGACTTAAAGTTTTTTGGGGGGACAGACCAACGGATCAAAACGAAGACAACCATTCAAAATGTAAACCCCCGTCCCACTTTACACCTACATTGGATATGGTGGGTCCAGAGGTTAACATTTTTGAGCAGAACGTGATGAAAGAGATTGCCCGCATTGTCAAACATCCTCCCACCATGCGCAGCAACCTTTCAGATATAGAAAATGCGGCTTTGAATAATATCAAACACAATAAAGATCTGACTATCAAACCGTGCGATAAGGGTGGGGGGATAGTTGTTATGAACAAATCAGACTACAACGATAAAATCTTGAAAATGCTAGTTGTCCCTGAGCACTACAAAAAATCACATCCGAGAGAGCTAGCCAAACTGAATACCATCATCCAAGAGGTGACACAGAGAGCGTTAGATCACGGTTATATTTGCCAGGAAGAATACAGTTTTCTTAATAAGTCTTGCCCTAAAATTCCAGCTCTATATGGGGTGCCAAAGACCCACAAAAATGTACTTGACCCTCCACTACGCCCTATCATCTCTACCATTGGCTCAAGCACTGAGCCGCTTTCAAAATATGTTGACTCCTACCTATGTCCCTTAACTCAAAATTATGCCTCCTATATCCGGGATACGAGTGACATTATACATAAGATTGAAGGCATGCCATATAACTTAGACACAGAAATACTAGTAACCCTTGACATTGAGGCGTTATTCACTAACATTCCTCAGTGTCAAGCGTTACAGGCAGTGGCATCCCTTCTTCAGAGATCTCAAGGAGACAGACCTGATGTTTTTATACTTGAATGCTTGGAGATAGTCTTGATGAATAATTTTTTTGACTTCAATGGATCTATTTACCAACAAATAAAGGGCACCAGTATGGGAGCTTCGTGTGCTCCCAGCATAGCGAACACCTACATGGGTGAATGGGAGATCAAAAATGTCTTCAATGAGGCAGCTCCCTTTTTTGAAAATGTCAGCACATGGAAACGGTTCATTGATGACATTTTTTTATTTGGAAAGGTGATAGTGACACACTGCATGAGTATATATTGTGGCTTAATGCTAGTGATAGTAATCTTAAGTTCACTGCCAAATTTAGCTCACATCAAGTCGAATTTTTGGACATTATGATTTCTGGATCTAACAACGTACTGGAAGTTAGCCTATTCAGGAAACCAACAGCCAAAAATAACATATTGCAATACCAAAGCTTCCACCCTGCATGCCAGAAAGATTCAATTCCTTTTGGGGAATTCTTGCGGGTGAGGCGCAATTGTACCAACATAAATGACTTTCACAAACATGGAGAGGCCCTAAAGTTACGACTGCTGGCCAGGGGTTACCCTCATAGGTTAGTCAGACACGCATTCAAAAGGGCCAAATATTATAATCGCGATGCCCTCCTACAGGGGACACACCGCTCATCTCAAAACCAAGTTGTATGTGTCATCAATCATTCCCCGCTTAACTACAAGATTAAAAACATCATTCACAAAAATTGGAAAATCTTAAACACCAATGAAAAAGAGTCCCAGCTACAACCACCCGTGGTGGCCTACCGGAGGAATCGCAATTTGCGCGATATTCTGGTACATACTAGACCTCCACCGCATAGCAATTTACACCAGACTACCATCACTGGCTTGCCAGCTATTCTAGGCAATCACAAATGTGGGTCGTGCCATGCTTGCGACACTGCTATTGTCACGGAATCCCTCACGTATCAGGGCCACAACATAAAATTAAGAGATCTTACCAATTGCAGGAGTCCTAATATTATATATATGTTGTTGTGCCCATGCAAGTTAGCAAATATTGGGGAGACATCGCGTGAATTTCGCATAAGATATAGCGAACACAAATCAGCCATTCGCACGTGTAAGATCACAGCCCCGTTAGTTCAACATTGCTTAGATAAACATCATTCAGAAAAGGACCTAATGTGGTGCATCTTGGAAAAGGTCAAGTGCCAAGCAGCTGTCCCTGTTGAAACTACCCGTAAAAGAAGAGAAACTTTTTGGATTTTCACTTTGAATAGCGTAAAACAGGGACTAAATGAAGATATTGTATGGAATGTAACCAGACCCTGGTAATATGGTTTTTACCAGTATCCCTGTGGTTAATATCATACATATGTCTCCCCACAGTGTATTATCCATCTGATGTAAATACCGTGTATTTTTCTGATGACCCTAGCACATATTTATCATCTTTGTCACTTAACTTTGTGACATACTTTTTCCTGCCCCGGCCCCATCGTTGCGATCTTTATATCTGGTAATTTGCATGATAACAGACACATTTAGTCATTTAGCCTTGCAATTGGCAGTAGTTGCTCACTTATTTAATTATCTGAGACACATGCAGGACATCTATCATCGGCAACTTTGTGCTCTGCCTTTTAAAATCCAGGTTCTTTTTCACTCAGTTATCCCTTTTTATCTTTTGGATAGATCCTCACTGAAGGTATTGTATAGAATTAGCCATATGTGGTTATCCCTTGTACATTATAAATCAGCTGAAGGCACACGCGTTAGAATAGTGTTGCGGTTCACTATAGCTATATCTTATGTCCGATTCGTGTTGTATCGTTTCATGACTTTTATGAGTTTATGCCCACACACACGGCTGGGGTATTACATTATGATAAATATTCTAAGTCTATCTCCATAATGCGTGAAGAGGCTGGTGCATTGTTTTCTACACTGTGCAACCGTGGAAGTACTGATTTGACAGTTCCATCGTATACAGGTATTGGCAACACCTTCCTTGTGAGTTATTACGTTTTTTCACTAGTCAAAGATGGCGCGACTGTTTAGTTTGTAAGTCCTTTTCAGCTTCGGCTCCACACCACGTGACCACCACTAGCTTGCGCGCTTATTTGAAACGCGGACCGTATAAAACCGCTACAGCACTGGCTGGCGGTAACCTCGTTGTATTTCCCGTCCGGTCGCTTCTCTATCGATTCACAGATGACTTTGTGCCAACATATCACGGTAAGATCGATCTTGGTAATAGCTACCTTTGGCCATAGTGCACTTTGTTTATCGGTATTACAGCTCTAAATCTTTAGCGGAGGGTCGCTTTTTTTATACTTATTTTCTGAGACAGTTGCACAGTGGTATGGGTTACTGCAGTCCCCAGCATTTGACTATCCGGCTTCGGTATGTTCCGATAATAAGCACAACAAATCCCTATATTTAGACATTTATATTGCACCTAGTTCAATACGGGGTGCTCAATTGACACTATATAGATATTTTTGTAGATGTGCCCTTAATGACCTTTACAGAATATATCTCCGGGGTTGATGCTTCATATATCCATGCATTTGTTATGACTTTGTCCGTAAATCTAACAAGTAGCCATTAGGCTATGATCCAGCGGGTTACTAGCAACGAGCATTCATACACAAAATACTCACTTGGGCCCATACATTCATACTACGCTAGCAATTTTCCGCTGGTGGGTCAGTTGGTACTCTTTATCAAAGTCCCTGCTGCCGATTACTTTTCGATTGAAGAGTAATGACTTACCAATGAATCCTTTGCTAATTGGGAAGTTTAAAATGAGTGACATTCATTAAAATTCATAATCCTGAAATAATCACTGAGTCAGGACGTTTTAAAATGTTTATCTAAAGATTTAGCAGAGTAAAATACAGAACCACATGATACTTAATCGCATATCAAGGATGAAGCATAATAATCAATTATCGATCAATGACGGTCCCTTAGGAAAGGAGAAGATAGAGACAGCAGCGCAACTAAGGTTTGCATTTATATTTACCTAAAGTGCGAGAACCAAACCCCTTGGCCAAGGAGTTGGAAAAGATCGGACCCTGGAAGGATGAAGAGCAAAGACCTCCTCCCGGATCAGGACAGGACCGGTGACCTCTCTATCAACGACGCCTGCGTCGTTCCCCTATCTGGTACTTCCCTTCTCCTCGAATTCTCCAGAGTCTTCCTTCTAAGATGCTCCGCCGCCCCCACTTCAGGACCTCTCTGGACAGCGGTTCAGTCTGCAATCGATCTGCTCGTCATGGATCTCGAACCTCTAACTTCTTCTAATTAGCTAGTACTATATCTATTATACCCTTCTACGCCCATGTACCTCCCCTAATGTTGCAGAATTATGGGGCCAATACTTCTGATTGGACAGGGACAGGGGGTTGATCCTCACACCATATTGATTTAATTCATTTTCTTAAAGCCCTTTGTTTTAAAATACAGCCCATCAATTTTAATACATTTGCTTTATTTCCCACCCGTCTCGCGACAAAGTTTTATACATTCTTCAGGAACATTGTTGCATATTAGTGAGGACATTTATGTACAGCAATATTGGCCATCAGGTCACGGCCTTGGACGACGTCCAGGTTGACTTCATCCTTTTCTCTCTCTGGGCAGCCTTCAGGGAGCATGCGCAGAACCATTGTCACACGAGTTTTCAGTTCACCAACCCCAGGCCCAATTTACGAACTAATAAAAGTCAAAGAAGAAAATATTAAAATCACAAATAAAACGTTTCACGGTATACCCACTCTTTCTACTCTATTCCCATTTAATTATAAATTCTATCCCGCATTAGTAGCGTTAGAATACCACAGTTTAATTATAACACAAGAGCAAACTGTAGCACATGAAAACATGAAGCAGCCATTTTAATGCACACTGCGCAGAAGCAAGAGTTTCCCACCAAGCAAAGAAAGACGTCACACCACGTGATATGGTTGAGACATGCGCAGTAAAGTTCCCGCGTTTTAGCGGCCATTTTAGAATAGACAAGCGTTATTTGTTAGTTTAAACACATAGGCAAGCTTCCTTACTACTTATGTTGGTGTGTGTATTTATTAGTACGAACAATACAAGTTTAATACATTAATATTTTTGAGAAGATTGCATCCGAGCAAGTCTCATTTGTGAGTCCTTGCTCCATCAATCCCTCTCTTGATGGCGTTTCTGAGCCATCAATTACTACCCACAACCAGTTGCCAACTTTTAGCATAATATAGTTTCACTTTCATTTTTACACTTTCTATTTTTCACATCTCTTTCAGTTTCTTGTATAATTCACTTCTTAAATCTTCAAGTTCGATTTCATTAAACTTTCTCTTCTTTCCTTTTCCTGTTACATTATACGATTCATTCTTTCTACAACATTTGCACCATATTGTTATTGACAGTACTATTATTGCTATCCCTGCTAAGGGTACTAATATTTGACCTATAAGTCCTTTCCCTACATTAGCAAACCAGGTACCAATTGACCTAATACTATTGGTCAATCTTTCCCATACACTATCAACTTCCAGTGGTTTCAGTTCCTTCTCAAGTTTAGTTATATTCTGTATATACGTTCCAATTTCTGCACTTTTATCAGGTATGTAAGTGCAACAGTGTTTCGTCTTCAATAATTTACAGACTCCACCCTCTTTTGCCAATATAATATCAAGAGCAAGTCGATTTTGCATTACCATAGATCTAATCGCAACCATCTCCACATTAATCATTAGAAATCCTCCAGCAGTGTCAGTTGATAAACGATCAACCACTGTAGATAATTTACATATCTTCCTTGAGTTCAGAATTATTCCCACTCAGGGTATCAATGCACCAAATATATCACCTATAATTTCTGAAAAACTAGCTCTTTTCTTACGTGTTAATTCACTAGTATTTTCATTGCTGCCAGTGTTTCTTTTTACGTGGTATATTTTTGGGAAATACTATTCCAAAATAACAATTTCCATACCACCGTGCAGGAAGCCTAAAGTAAGCCTTATTCCCACACACATAATAGATTCCAGGAAAAACTGAATCTGTTCCCCCTTTGAGTCCCCAACCTCCAAGAATTAAGAAATTGTGTTCACATTCACTGGTACCGATGAAAATATTGTTATACTCAGTCTTTAACCTATGTAGACAAATTTTCCCTGTCTTTACAAAATCTAGAGCCATAGCAGCTTGAGCCTTGGCAGATGTGTAACTACCTTCCTTCTCAGCCCAAGGTGGCAAATGAGCCTTATGTTCAGAAGCTTTCTTTTGAAAATCTTGTCTTCTACTTTCCACTAAATTCAAAAATATCTTTTCTTCTTCATGTAATGAACATGTTAGATTGCTTCTATGTGCATGTGTTATATCTATTGATTTCATTGTTAAGAAAAATTCTCCCATAAACTGTGCATCTTTACTGCTAAGCACTGGATTCATATTCTTTCGAATCGGAACCTCAGAAAATATCACATCTATATTTGAATAATAATACTGAAGTCGCCCTGTTCTATAAAATAAACTAGTCAGTAAACTACATGATATGCCATAGGTTAATGGCAAGTGATGATACGCTAACCCTTCTGCTACTGATTCAGGTAGTTTCATACAAACATAACAATTACTAACTTCCATGGTGTCTACATACTGAAATAATAACTTTGTGAAAACATTTAGACTAGTGTCGTTATCTGTTACTTCATGATGCAATTCTGGTTCATCTTCTGCCTTTAGTTCTACTCTATTACTTTTCAAGTTATCTGTCTTTTCCTTTGTTTCGTTGTTAATCTTTTTATCTATTATCATAAGGTAAGGAATTGCTACGATCACAACTAACCATACTATAAGCATCACTACCAGATTGCATATGCATATAGCACAACATCTTTTACAACCTTTCTGCTTTGGTCTCCCAGTAACTCTATCATCAGGCATTTTTGACAAGGAAGATTGCTCTTCTTATCGTTTTCTTCAAGTTTCTTTATGTTCTCAAGGTGGTTCTATTTCTTTTTCATAAATCAGTTCTGCACTTGTTCCTTCGTCACCACTTTCACTTGATTCTGAGCTTTCGTAATCTTCGAGAATAATATAAGTCCAATCAGGACCTTTAAATTTATTGTTCACAAGTTTCAGCCTTTTGCTTCTTCGTTTTTCGTTTTTACTTTTCTGTCCCGTTTGGCTTGTTACTTCGTTTACTTGCTCTGGATCTTCACTTCTGGTTGTTATGTGGTATTTTACTCTTTTAATGACACTTGGCCAATTATCACCTTTTCTTGATTTCTCTGTTTGCACTTTCTCTTTATTTTCTTCTTCAGAAATGCTTTTATTTTCAGGTTGTGTTAGAGTTTCTTTTTCTTCAATTTCAGTTTCTTCTTCTATTTGTTCTTTTTCAGGTCTTATTTGTTTCTCTTCAGCTGCTCCACTGTGAATCTGTAGTAACTGACCTTGTTCTTTATTTATTTCTTCATGTTCGTGTGTTTCAATTTCTTCTTCTTCTGTGTACTTTTCTGGATCTAACGGGTTCTGATCAGGGCTTATTGCACTTTGTACTTCTGCAACCTGACCGCGTTCTTCTAGACCTATCTGTCCCTGCTCAAAATCTGTTGGTCCTTCTTTAATTTGAGCCCAGTTTCCTCTCCCTATCTGTTCCTGCTCAGGTTCTCTTATTGTGTCTTCTTCTTCTTCCTGAGCTGCTTCTTCTTCACCTATCTGATCTTCTTCAATTTCTTCCAAATTTGTTGACTTCTTGTTCTGTGGTAAATTTCAGGAATTTCCACCACCGGTATCCAGTCCTGACTTGTGCTCGGTTGTTCTTTTTCAGCTTCCCTCGAATCTTGTTCCTGAGATTCTTCAGCTGGGCAACCTTCAGCTTCCTCAGTTATCGATGCTGTCTGAGGATTTTCTTCTTCAGGGTCTGGTACTCTTTTGGTGTGGCTTACATGAATCCAATTAGGAAATCCTGCACACTTCACTGCTGTGTTTGTAACCAGTATGACCTGACAAGGTTCGCCCCAACTAGGTGATAGACACGTTTCTCTGGTGTGATTCTTCACTACCACCCAGTCTCCGGGACTCTGATCATGTTCTTGTTCAGGCTGCCTGGAAACTGCGTCTTCTCCAACCTGGTGAGAGACAGAACGCACTAGGTCAGCCAATCCTTTGCAATAATCCAGAACCATATCATCAGATATATTCAGCAGTTTATTTGTGGGAACATGTGCTTGTCTCATTGCTCTTCCCATCATTATTTCGTGCGGACTCAATCCGGTATTTCTATCAGGAATGCTTCTGAGTCCCATTAAAACAAGAGGCAATGCATCTGGCCAATCTAATGACGTTGATGCACACATTTTTCCCAGTCTGGATTTTATTGTGCCATTCATTTGTTCAACCACTCCAGAAGCCTCTGGACGATATGCACAGTGCAATTTTTGCTCAATTTGGAATGCTTCACAGATTATCTTAATCACTTCACTGTTAAAGTGCTTTCCTCTATCTGATTCCAAAGTTACTGGAAAACCAAATCTAGGAATGAGTTCACGTAGCAACAACTTTGCGACTGTAATACTGTCATTCCTCCTGGTAGGGTAAGCCTCCACCGACTTTGAAAACAGACACACTATGACAAGTACATATATCAGCCCTCTACATGGTGGTAACTGGATAAAATCAAGTTGTAATCTCATAAATGGACCCTCTGCCTTTCCAATTTTTCCAAACCCAATCATTGTTTTCCTTCCTGGATTATGCATTTGGCAAGTTAAACATCTCTGGCAAAGACTCTCTGCTACCGCCCTAAACCTTGGATTGTACCAATTTTGTCTGAAGAGCCTAATCATTGCATCTCTCCCTACGTGTGTGTCTCCATGATACATCCTGGCCATTTGTGACAGTGGACAGTCAGGCAGGACTGGTCTGCCATCGGCACAAATCCATACATCATCGTCTGCCCTCTGAGAACATCCCACTTTAATCCATGTACTTCTTTCACTCTCATCGGCATCATCTTGCAATCGTTTCACATCATTCCATGTTTCAGGAGGTGCATACAGCATAAGTTGGCAGCTGATTCCCATTCTTTCCACCCTTTTATTTACTGACAGTCTGTTTTTGGCACAATGTTGAGCCACAAGATCTGCATATCTGTTGCCGACTACCACCCAGTCATCTCCTGACTGGTGTGCGGCACATTTCACCACAGCCAATTCTTTTGGTGATTGTATTGCCTCCAGTAGTTCTTTTACGAACTGTCCATTTTTAATGGGGGATCCTGAAGAAGTCATGAAATCCCTCTGCATCCATAGTTGGCCAAAATCATGCACAACCCCGTAACCATATTGGCTATCTGTAAATATAGTTACTCTTTGATTCCTCCCAATTTTGCAAGCCTTTATCAATGCGATCAATTCAGCTATTTGTGCAGATTTGACTCCCGGTAAATAGGATGCTTCGACTATTCCAGTTAGTTCACACACTGCATATGCTGCAGTTAGTTTTCCATCTTCATGCCTTTGGCATGAACCATCAACAAACAGTTCCCTGTCTGGCTTTCTGAGGGCAGTTCCTGAATATCAGGACGTGGTTTCGTGCATAACTCTGTGACTTGTAAACAATCATGTTCTTCTTCATCATCTTTAACTTCCTCATGATATGGGTCTGGTAGTAAGGTAGCAGGATTTACTATCGTGCACCTTACAATGGTCACATTTTCAGCACCCAGTATTATTCTTTCATATTTAGTCAGCCGACTAGGAGTAAGATGCTGAGTTCGAGTTCTTGTCAACAAAATCACAACCGCATGTGGAACAAACACTTTTACAGGGTGTCCCATTACAATTGACTCACTTTGTTCAATACTCAAACAGGTAGCCGCCACTGCTTTTAAGCAGCCTGGCAACGCGGCTGCCACTGGGTCCAATGTAGCAGAAAAATATGCTATGGGACGTCTGTCTAAACCATGTCTCTGGGTTAAGACTGAAAGTGCACAATTTTCTCTTACATGGCAAAATAATGCAAATTTTCTTTTATAATCAGGCATGCCTAGGGCAGGTGCTGCACACAAAGCATTTCTTAATTTTACAAAAGCTCCTACGCTTTCATCATCCCACTCAACTGGGTCCTTTGCCTTCTTTTTCGTCATGTGAATTAAGGGCTTTGCTAACAGTGAAAATCCTAGTATCCATTGTCGACAATATCCTACTATTCCCAGGAACATTCTCACTTCTCGTTGAGAGACAGGCATTTGCATTTTCTTTATTAATGTTATTCTCTCAGCTGTTATTCTCCTTTTGCCCCTCTCAATCTGGTGTCCTAGATACTTCACTGCTGTTGTACAGAACTGCAATTTTTCAGGTGAAACTTTATGCCCTTCTTCAGCTAAATGATTTAATAATGCAATGGTGTCAACAACACAATCTTCTCTGGTGTAAGTCGTCTATATACTGCACTAAAACTGAGCTTCCTGGCATCACTAGTTTCTCTAGGCACTTTTTCAATATTTGATTGAAGATGGAAGGACTTTCCGTGAATCCCTGAGGAACACGATTCCATACATAGACTTTGTTCTCGAATTTAAATGAAAAAAGATACTGGCTATCTGGGTGTAATGGTATTGAAAAGAATGCTTGGCATAAATCAATCACAGTAAACCATCCTGCACTCCAAGGAATCTGGTATAAAATTACGGCAGGATTGGGCACTATAGGACAACAGGGTTCCACGATCTTATTTATTTTACGCAGGTCTTGAACAATCCTATACTTTCCACTAGGTTTCTTCAAACCCATGATTGGTGAGTTACAAGGGCTACTCATTACCTCTTTTAATATTCCTTGTTTTACCATTCTGTTTATTTCTTCAATGACTCCTGCTTTTACTTCTGCACTCATTTTGTACTGTCTGGTGTTTGGGAAAATTGCACCTTCTTTTACAGTAATCTTAACTGGGTCTATTTTGGCCATAAGTCTACTTCCTTCCCCGTGAAATCCCATACCATGGAATTCACTGTTGTTTTCAGTTCTTCTGGTAACTTGTCTTTTGTTATCAAAGAAAACATCTCATCTACTTCTGTACCTTGCTTTGCAATCATAAATTTATATACATGGTCTTCATCTGGGGTCTGAACTGCCACACCATCCGGCGTGCAGAAAATTGTGCAATTCATTTTGCATAACAAATCCCGGCCCAATAAATTTACTGGACTGGAATCACATACTACAAACTGATGCATTTCTCAAGTTTCCGATTTTCACTTCCATTGGTTCGGTAAGAGGTGTTCTAATCTTTTGATTAGCCACCCCCACAACTTGGATAGCTTCTTCAGAGAGAGGAAGGTCTGGGATGTCTGCTATTCTCACAGTAGACCTGGTAGCACCAGTGTCCAAAAGGAAAGTAATATCATTACCTTTCACATTTCCTTCAACATATGGACCTGACTGATCTACCGGTAAGGATGCACCAAGTACGCACTCCTTCTCCCCCTCTCCTAGGCACCGTCATTGGCTATAGGTACAAAAGTCATCCTGTAAAAGAAATTGTGAGGTTACATAATCATTCTTACCACTTCCTCCTTGATATCCGACGTCTGTACCGTGCTTTGCTCTGCTTACATTACCCTGTATAGGTGCAGGTGGCAACTGACTCTGAGGATTTACACCCTGCTGTGAGTCATTCTGCGTCTGTGGATTTAAATTTTGATTTGGGCCATTATTATTCCGAATCTTTTTACATTCATCCTTCCAATGCCCCAATTTTCCGCACCCGTGACAAGGAAACTTCTTTTTAGCCTCTTCTCTGCTCATTCGTCCTCTCATTTTTCCTCCATTCCCAGTGTCACCATTCGTTCCAGAATCTTTTCCCTGATTATCACTTGGATTATCCAAATTAATTCCCTGTTTCTCAGCCATTTTCACCTGAGCCCACATTACTTTCTCCTGTAGTTTCTTGTGCCTATCCTCGATGTCATCTCCACAATAGTTTGCATATTTCAAGATTTCATCTATTGGCTTCCCTTGCCAACATAACATATGCTGCTTAATCATCTGACAAATCTCTGGCTTCAGACCGTAGACAAATCGATAGACAAACTGACTCATGTTTTTATCTCCAATGTCCTCAAATCCACTATACTGCTTAAATACCTGCAATAATCGTTCGTAATAGGCATGTACCGATTCACTGGCTTCTTGGGTAGTTCTGTCTATTTTCACCCAGTCTGTTTCTTTTGGTGGTATTTTCCCTTTCAGGTAAGTTATCACTAACCCTGGGCGGCAAATTCCGTTCCGCTCGCAAAACTTGCGAAATTTCGGCCCTTCCGCGTTCCGCGCGGAACGCGGAAATGTCGAAACTTCCGCGATCCGCGAGCGGGACGGAATTCGGGTATAAATAAAGCTGGTGCCCGAGTTGAAGCTCAAATTCTGTGAGCGAGGTTGTGGCTAAGCAGATGTGCCTTCTCTCCATTTCTACCCTGAAAAGTTAGCTGTAATCCTTGATGGAGGTCTTTGCATCCTTGATTTTCTCAAGCGCAATCCTCGTGTAGTTCCTATGTTACCAGGAGGTTCCTTCTCCTCGTCTGCCGCTGAGATCCTGCTCTGACCCTTTATAAACAAGAGGCATGTGAACGGGCCTAGAAGCCCCGCCCCACATACACTAGCGGTATGCAACATCTACCCGCCCTTTGCCCAGAATGAAGGACAGCTTAATCGAAGGACCCCGGTGATTTTCTCGAGCGCAATCCTCGTGTAGAATTCGTGAGCGTGGTTAAGCAGATGTGCCTTCTCTCCATTTCCACCCTGTAAAGTTAGCTGTAATCCTTGATGGAGGTCTTTGCATCCTTGATTTTCTCCAGCGCAATCCTCGTGTAGTTCCCGTGACCAGGAGGTTCCTTCTCCTCGTCTGCCGCTGAGATCCTGCTCTGACCCTTTATAAACAAGAGGCATGTGAACGGGCCTAGAAGCCCCGCCCGTTTGGCCCCGCCCCACATACACTAGCGGTATGCAACGTCTTCCCTCCCTTTCCCCACTATGATGGACAGCTTAATCAAAGGACCCCGGTGCTTTCGGCGCGGTGGCAAAGTTACAGACACACAGGTCACTGGGGAAAATTCTTCAGGTCCTTTACGCAGCTGTAGTGTAGGAAAGGCACTATACATTTACCCAACGAGGTAGCACTTACTGATTAGCCAGTAGAAAGTACTCCAGCTGAGTAGAGGTATTGCACAAAACGGAGGCATCTTCTTGGATAAATATGCAGGGTAGGTGTGCAGAATTCGTGAGCGTGGTTAAGCAGATGTGCCTTTTCTCCATTTCCAACGTGAAAAGTTAGCTGTAATCCTTGATGGAGGTCTTTGCATCCTTGATTTTCTCGAGCGCAATTCTCGTGTAGAATTCGTGAGCGTGATTAAGCAGATGTGCCTTCTCTCCATTGCCACCCTGAAAAGCTAGCTGTAATCCTTGATGGAGGTCTTTGCATCCTTGATTTTTTCGAGCGCAATCCTCGTGTAGTTCTTGTGACCAGGAGGTTCCTTCTCCTCGTCTGCCGCTGAGATCCTGCTCTGACCCTTTATAAACAAGAGGCATGAGAACAGGCTAGTAGCCCCGCCCCACATACACGCGCGGTATGCAACGTCTTCCCGCCCTTTCCCCACTATGATGGACAGCTTAATCAAAGGACCCCGGCGCTTTCGGCGCGGTGGCAAAGTTAGACACACAGGTCACTGGAGACAATTCTTCTGGTCCTTTGTAGCTGTAGTGTAGGAAAGGCACTATACATTTTCCCAACGAGGTAGCACTTACTGATTAGCCAGTAGAAAGTACTCCAGTTGAGTAGAGGTATTGCACAAAACGAACTCATCTTCTTGGATAAATATGCAGGGCAGGATTCATTCTGGGCTGGCACGATGCTCCTGTCACAAAAATTAAACCTCAACAGGAAGCACTTACAGATATAAAGGGGCGCAGCAAAATCTCCGCAAGCACGCGAAATTCCGCGTGCTCGTGGAGATTTTTTGCCGTTTCGCGGAATTTCGCAGGACGCAATTCCGCAAATTCCGCCCACCCTTAGTTATCACCTGCTGATACTTTTTCATGACATCGCTTGACGGGGCACCTGTCTTTGGATCTCTAGGATACTCTTCACTGGGCCAATCAACTGTGATTTTACAATCTGTCCACAAATCGGCAGGTACCACTATGTCGAACAAACCATCCAAATCTTTCAACAATACTTTTGACACCTTCACAAACCTCTCAACCTGCTTGTACCATTCAATTGGCTTTTCCCTCAACTTTGGAAAATCATTCGTAAATGACAAAATATCCTGTCTGCTCCATGGGACATGTACATATCCCCCTCCTGGAACTTCTCGCATCGGGTACATTTGATCTCCTTTCCCTGTTTCCTTCATTAAATATTCAGAAGTTGTTTTACTGTATCGTGCTTCTTCCTTTTTCTTTGTCCATCTAACCTTCCACTTATCTAGTTCTCCCCATTTCTGCAAGACTGTCATTAATTCTTTTACTTGTAATTTTCTTCCAGAGGCATTCATGTTTTCCAAATCTTTATCTGAAAAATCTGCTCTATAGGGTTTTTGTAATACCTTTGATTTCCCTATTTCAATTCCCATCTGTTGGGCTAAATCTGATAATTTCTCATGAAATATTTTTACATTTCTGGTGATGCTTCTGCATACGAACAATAATTCTTCTTCATCGTAGGTATTTAGGCGATCTACCCCTACATTTCCTGCTATCATTTCTTCTAATTCAACTTTTAATTTATAAATGTCCATGATCTTTGGGGGTGAACTCTGTTTTTCTGATCCTTGTGCCCATCTTGGAGCAACCAGGTGTTACTCTTCTTGGAGTACTATTTACAGAATCTCGAATGGGCAAGTCCATTAATGAAATCATAGACTCGCAATCACTAAAGTGATCCTCAACCATTACTACTGCTTCAGGTTTAGGAACATTCACAGGTGTAGGCATAACTAAAGGTTTGGGATAAGTTACTTTGTCACCGTACAAGGGAACCACTGGACCAATTGTTACAGGTATGATCAATGAATCGGGATGAATACTCAATTGTGTTACTTTCTGAATTAATTCTGCTCTGTTTTTATCTATGGCTTCCTTTTCTTTATCATGAAGTACTCTACTAACTGGGGAATCATGCAATACTTGTGGTACCAAGGGTGTCCTCAACAAGGGTGCACTTGGGGTGCATCCACTTGTCCCTTCCTGATATGGTGGTGGATTCTTTAATATATCTTCCATAAATTCATATTCGGAATCTCCAAATCTAGTCAAGTGTTTTGTCTTTTCTGTGCATTTACTCCCTAATGATTCTTCTGCCATTAATATCGGATACAGACCCTCTGTAAGCATTGCTCTTCTCCACTGTTTCATCTGACCGTCCCTCGGCTCATTTTGGTATCTGGGGAAAAATCCCCGATAACCCCTATTACTTCTGGATCGGTCACGTTCAAATGCCTCAGTTTCCCACTCTGCTAAGGTTTCGTATTGAGTTAATCTAGGTCTGGGTTCTAGGTCATTCATTCTTAATCTCAAATTTTGAAGAATTCTCCCATTGAAAGTACCATTCTTGGGAAATGCTAATATTCCATCATTTTTGGTATATTCCATCCAATTCTCTATCCATACGCAAGTATGATAACCTCTCTCCATCATCATGAATGAAGCGGGCGTTTTAGCTGGTGGAATGATAATTCCTTCTCTAGTTTTGATTGGTTTATCCTTTTTAAAATAATTCTTAATCTTTTGTAGAACTGACATTTTCCTCTTCTCTCCGTACATTCTGGGTAAATCTCGATGTATGAAATTATATTCGGCAAAGCTTAGGAATCTCCTATCCGGACGAACTCCTATTAAAGTTGGATCACGTTTTAACATACAATCTCCACTATCCAGTAGGATTTCAGCTTCTATGGTAACAACCAATCAGATTCCAACTAACTTTTGTCTCTGAACCAATCCTAGCGCGGCCTTTTGGTGACGTCTTTTCTGCCAACCCCTCCTTTACAATCTGCGTTTCTCTGTCCCTCGCTGTTTCAACCAATCCCAGCGCGGTACCTGTGACGTCAGTACTACTCCTGACTACTGACCCCTCCTTTACAAGAGTCTTTCTACGCCCGCGGTTTCAACCAATCCCAGCGCTGCATTTTGTGACGTCAGCTTCCTCTCCGGTAGCTGACCCTCCCTTTACAAAATCGTACGTAAAACTTTATTTTCTCTACGCTTATTATTCAGTAACAACATAAAACATTCGCTATCGTGCCAGTTTCTCTAAAATTGAAAAGGATAGTTTCTCTCACACTTAATATACATATACTACGAGTAAAACCCTTCCGTTTACTCTTCACGCAAGCTTCAGAAATACCTGCTACTTCTTCAATGTTACCCTTTCTAGGTGATATAACATCAAATTTTCACTAGCATATTCCTTGGCTGTCACTTACACGCATAGAGTCCCTAACAAGTACTGATAGCCCTACTTAACTTTTCAGTACTATTTCTGCCTGACAGATAACCTCACTGCAGTATGGCTTCCACTTACCATCCGCTATTCAATTTTCCCCGGGGATTTCTGGACAACATAAAACAAACTTTAAACAATAACGGATGTTAGTTCATAAAAATAAAATTCTCATTACCCAATTAACAAAGCACAACCATCCTCTGATAACCAGAAAACTGATCCAGCGGGTTACTAGCAACGAGCATTCATACACAAAATACTCACTTGGGCCCATACATTCATACTACGCTAGCAATTTTCCGCTGGTGGGTCAGTTGGTACTCTTTATCAAAGTCCCTGCTACCGATTACTTTTCTATTGAAGAGTAATGACTTACCAATGAATCCTTTGCTAATTGGGAAGTTTAAAATGAGTGACATTCATTAAAATTCATAATCCTGAAATAATCACTGAGTCAGGAAGTTTTAAAATGTTTATCTAAAGATTTAGCAGAGTAAAATAAAGAACCACATGATACTTAATCGCATATCAAGGATGAAGCATAATAATCAATTATCGATCAATGACGGTCCCTTAGGAAAGGAGAAGACGGAGACAGCAGCGCAACTAAGGTTTGCATTTATATTTACCTAAAGTGCGAGAACCAAACCCCTTGGCCAAGGAGTTGGAAAAGATCGGACCCTGGAAGGATGAAGAGCAAAGACCTCCTCCCGGATCAGGACAGGACCGGTGACCTCTCTATCAACGACGCCTGCGTCGTTCCCCTCTCTGGTACTTCCCTTCTCCTCGAATTCTCCAGAGTCTTCCTTCTAAGATGCTCCGCCGACCCCACTTCAGGACCTCTCTGGACAGCGGTTCAGTCTGCAATCGATCTCCTCGTCATGGATCTCGAACCTCTAACTTTTTCTAATTAGCTAGTACTATATCTATTATACCCTTCTACGCCCATGTACCTCCCCTAATGTTGCAGAATTATGGGGCCACTACTTCTGATTGGACAGGGACAGGGGGTTGATCCTCACACCCTATTGATTTAATTCATTTTCTTAAAGCCCTTTGTTTTAAAATACCGCCCATCAATTTTAATACATTTGCTTTATTTCCCACCCGTCTCACGACAAAGTTTTATACATTCTTCAGGTACATTGTTGCATATTAGTGAGGACATTTATGTACAGCAATATTGGCCATCAGGTCACGGCCTTGGACGACGTCCAGGTTGACTTCATCCTTTTCTCTCTCTGGGCAGCCTTCAGGGAGCATGCGCAGAACCATTGTCACACGAGTTTTCAGTTCACCAACCCCAGGCCCAATTTACGAACTAATAAAAGTCAAAGAAGAAAATATTAAAATCACAAATAAAACGTTTCACGGTATACCCACTCTTTCTACTCTATTCCCATTTAATTATAAATTCTATCCCGCATTAGTAGCGTTAGAATACCACAGTTTAATTATAACACAAGAGCAAACTGTAGCACATGAAAACATGAAGCAGCCATTTTAATGCACACTGCGCAGAAGCAAGAGTTTCCCACCAAGCAAAGAAAGACGTCACACCACGTGATATGGTTGAGACATGCGCAGTAAAGTTCCCGCGTTTTAGCGGCCATTTTAGAATAGACAAGCGTTATTTGTTAGTTTAAACACATAGGCAAGCTTCCTTACTACTTATGTTGGTGTGTGTATTTATTAGTACGAACAATACAAGTTTAATACATTAATATTTTTGAGAAGATTGCATCCGAGCAAGTCTCATTTGTGAGTCCTTGCTCCATCAGCTATATCCGAGATGCATGGAATTACTTTGGGGTTTTATAACACACGTAATCTAGGATGACACCATTCCGTGATATACATATGTTCTAAATGTGATCTTGATAGAGAGCTCGCCTAAAATAACAAGACCTAGAACTCATGAATCCCATTGTGTCTCTTTCGCAGAACCGTTGGGCACAGACCTTAACGACTTTATAAATATAAACACTGAGACATTGATGAAGCTGACCGGCACAGTGCGATTAATTGTGATTTACTGAGTCTAATAAGCCTGTTCTATAAGGTATGTTGACCTTTATGAGTTAGGTATAATAGTAGTCGAGACAACACCCGTCTTTCAGACTTCCCAAACCTTGGGCTCCCCTTCTCTCTCTTTTTTCACAGGAGATTTAACCCTGCCGATATAATATATGGGTAGACGCCACATTCAGTGTACAGTATATACGAGGTTTCTAGGTAAGACGCTACTGATCTTTTGCAAATCTGATACTAGCACATGTATTAGGGCAACAAGTACTTATGACATCTTCTGTTTTATTTACCTTAACAGAACGTGGTATATCAATTAAGTGATATAGCCACACAAGACAGTAACTGCCACTGGCCCTTTTTCGTATAGTAACAGCACTAGTAAGTACCCTATGAGGAGCCTTCATCCTCTACAAATAATGTTCATCATGACATTTAGGATAGTCACATGGCGAGTTCCTTCTCTGACTATAAGGACTGTTCTCTCTCTCCTTTTTTAGGCTGCTCACTATGGCACATTGTGGTTGATGCACATTCTTTCTTAGTTCTATTTAACATTCCTCCCATAGTAAGTATGGGGAGGAATCTTGGTTAATCTCTGAGGTATATGGAGCACTTCATTCAGTGTTTTGAAAGCTCAGGTGTGTGAATCTTGCCTTTTCACCGCTTTTTAAATTTAAATGGGAATTATATGTTGTATATTAAGGTCCAATCGATATATTTTGTTCTGTACATGGGCTTTGAATATGTTGTGTTTATACCTTTTAGGTATCCCCTGGGTGTGTCAATATTGGTCTGGTATCTGGCTAAGGTCCTGAGGAAGGTGGTGCTACCATTCTTTAAGCCACCGAAACGCGCGTCGACCAATGCTGTTCCGATCCTGCTATATGCAGTCACTCTAATTGGTCGCGGAGACTGTACAATCTTTTGTCTCCCACCCTCCAGATATATGTATGAGTGAATGTGCTATGAGTTTATATGAGATGGAATGTATGTGAGGTAGCATGTATGAAGGTTTTCTTTTGTTTTCTCACTTGGGGGCTATTGATGTAAAGACTGTTTTGTATTCAAATGTTATGTAATAATTATGCAATATTGTTTGTATATGTTTAACATATTGGTTTTACTTTTTTAAAAAGCAAAAGAAAGTAAAAAGATTTTTGATAAAACAAAGAAAATAAATAATATGAATATTTATAAACATGGTTATTTTTTGGGATTTTGTTGTTGTTTAGCTTATGTTCAGCCCATGTTGAATTCAATTTCAGTTTTATAAAAGAAATATAGGTCACGAGGGAGTTATTCCATATTGTGTTGTTGTTTTCCCCTCTTCTCCCTGACCTCAAAATAATTTGTTTAGCGGGGGTCCCCTAATTTTGCTTAGTACTTTCTGCCTGCGCCCATATCGTTAGTGATCTTTCCCAACTGACTGTCTCTGGGGGGGCATTGTGCTTCCACCTCTTTGTGATTAATCGCTTCGCTACTATCAATCCCAGGTCTCGAAATCGTGACGTGACTTTGTTCTTCTTGGACCTGGCATAGAGCCCCAATATGTAAACTTCCCATGTATGTGGCAGGGATGTGTCAGTGCAGAGTGCAAGCGCCGTGGCTATTTCTTGCCAATAAAGTTGTAAGGAGGTGCAGGACCATAACATGTGGAGCAGGTTCGCACCTAGTTGCTGGCAGCGTGGGCACGCGGAGGTGGCGATGTTAAAGTATCTGTTTATGTTGTCGGGTGAAAGGTACGCTCTCTGTATAATGTATGTTTGTATTAGTTTGAATTTGGAGCTTCTCAGTATATACGAAGAGCTGGCCAGTACAGCGCTCCATTCCTTTTCCGTCCAAGGTTGGCCCCTGTCCGTTTCCCAGCGCGTGCGGAGACTTAGCATCAGTTTCAGTGTATGTGTAAGTAGAGCTGCCACTAGCCAGTGCACTATATGCGATCCCGCACCCATTACATGTAAGTATTGTAGTAGCAGATGTATTGGCGGCTCAGTCGTCAGATCCCCCCAGGAGGCCGAAAGGGCCCTTGTTAGGGAAGTGTGCAATAAAAATTGCCCTACCGGCAAGCCACTGTCTCCCGCCAATGCCTCAAAAGTGAGTAGTACACCATCCGAATATAAGTCACCGAGGATGTCTATGCCCGCTGTATGCCAATGCGTAAGAGCCTCTTCGGATGTACCCGCCCTCCCTCTGGGCGTCCCCAGGAGCGGCAGTATCGGAGCATATGGGATTACTGTACGAGTAAGGTGCAGGCTCCTTCTATAGCACTTATGCGCCAGTTTCAAATGTAATTGGGATGGCCGTGGGGGCTTGGCAGCAGGATGGAAGAGGTGATAGATCTGAGACTGGGTCCAGGGCTGTTGCAGGGTCGCTGTGTCTTCCAGACTCTTGCCACTTAGCCATTTTGTCACCCATTGTAGCTGAGCTGCTATATAATACAGCTCCATATTAGGGACTGCCAATCCGCCCTGGCTGGCGGGGTATATAGTTTCCACAAAGCAACTCGGGGCCTGCCTTTGTTCCAGATTAGGTCACGGAACATGCGTTCCAGCTGGCGGAAGATATTGGTCGGGACATAGATTGGGAGATTCAAAAAATAGTATAGCAATTTTGGAAGGACAATCATCTTGATCAAGGTGATGCGGCTCATGACATTTAGTGGGAGTGACTTCCAAAATTGTACTTGGGCCCTAACAGCTGAAATTGCTCTCGTTAAATTGCCTTCCAATAAAACAGCGGGCGTCCGGTATATGAAGACGCCAAGATAGCGAAATGTAGTGAAGTACCACGGGAGAAGAGAGCCACTGAGAAGAACGTCCGTTTCAACCGTATCTTCGCTAAAGGGATAAACCCCCGACTTGGCCCAGTTAACCCGAAGGCCCGACACCTGCTCAAAGGCCCTAAGTGTATCTGCTATGGACGTGGGGATGTCGTTAATGTCACGTACATATAATATCAAATCATCGGCATATAGAGAAACGGCATGCATCCCGTCTCCTAACTGGATTCCCCACGCTTTACTATCACTGCGGAGCAGCATCGCCAACGGTTCCATGGCTAGGGAAAAGAGTAACGGGGACAGGGGGCAGCCCTGGCGCGTCCCTCGCCTTACTCGAACAGGGTCTGAGATGAGCCTGCCAGTCCTGACCCGAACAATGGGTTGTTGGTACAGCAACTGAACCATGCTCAGGTAGTGGTCCCCTAGTTCGTATTTACGTAGAACTGCCGCTAGATAGGGCCATTCCAAAGAATCAAAGGCCTTCTCCAGGTCTAGCACTAAGCAGCCAGAACGGGGCCATCTGTGTAACGCATAGTGCTGTACCCGGAAGAACCTGCGGATGTTGAGTGAGGTGCTCCTGGCGGGAACAAAACCGTTCTGGTCAGGGTGCACCAGCGTTTTTACTAAAGGCGAGAGACGCTTAGCGAGTATTGATGCAAAGATCTTGTAGTCAGTGTTAAGAAGTGCTAGTGGGCGGTAAGAGCCCAAGGATTCAGTGTTCTTGTCTGGTTTGAGGAGAGACACCAGCAGGGCTTCGTTCTGTGTGCCGGTAAGTGTGGATTCATCCACCGCAGTCTCATACACTTTCAACAGCTGCGGTACTAGTATATGCGCATAGGCCTTGTAAAATTCAGCCGGCAGTCCATCAGGCCCCGGCGATTTCCCGTTGGACAGTGAGAATATGCAGTCCCGGACTTCCTCCGAAAGGAGGGAGTCATTCAGTTCCGCTTTTTGGGTACGCGTAGGATGCAGCAATGCTATCTCCTCAAGATAGAGTTGCAGCTCTTGTATAGGTCCCGATAATGTGCCACGAACTCACCATGTATGTCCCGCTGCGTGTATGGTATACCCCCTTGCGCGTGCGCACTGAAGCCACAGGTGTCGACGACTCATCCTGGCGGATAAGCCATGTGAGCAATTTCCCCGCTTTGTCCCCCATGTGATGCGTCCGCGCCGAATGCGCAGCATAATTAAGACATCGCAACCGTTCTAACAACCGTGCATGTTCTTCCCTGTGGCGCTCGAGTCGTCTCGGGGACCCCTCATTTGCCTCCTGCTCGCTGGATGCCAGCCTATTTTCTAAAATGGTAAGTTCTTTCTCCAGCTGTACTCTTATACCCGCCTGCATCCCTAAACAATGCCCCCTCACAACTACCTTGAGAGCGTCCGACTCCAGCGGTGGCGATGAGGCTGTGCCTGCATTCTCATCAAAATATTGTGCTACGGTGGTAGCCAATAAGTCCCGAAAGGGTGCATCCAGCAGGACATCCGGTTGGAGGCGCCAGACAGGGATTGGCAGTACTTCACCCTCCCACTCCAGCTCCACCACATGCGGGTTATGATCTGAGTGTGTCCGTCCGATATAGTGTGACCCAGAGATACAGGGTAGAAGGTCATTTGACACCATAAAACGGTCTAGGCGTACATGGAGGCCGTGCGCCCCCGAATAATAGGAATATACTCTATCTTGCGGGTTACTGTGTCGCCAAGCGTCTGACAAGTGCCATTGCATAGCCCAGTTATTTAACGCTTTCATGGCAGCATGCGTGGCCGTGCCAGGCAGAGGAGGAAAGGAACGGTCCAGCGAGACGTCCAGCACACTATTATAGTCGCCGCCTAATATCATGGGGACATCGTGCCAAGCGGCCAGTTTATGAGAGATCAGTTCTAGATAGGCGGCCTGCTCAGTGTTGGGTGCATATAGCGATGCAAGAATCACCGGCCTACCATCCAGGACACCTTTAACGATGACGTACCTGCCCTCTGTGTCTATGAAAGAGTCCACCACCCGGAAGGGAGTCCCCGATTTCACCCATACCAAAACCCCTTGCGCGTACGCCGAGTAGCTCGTAGCGTATAATTGTCCCCTCCAGCGCCTGTGTAATCGTGCCACTTCTGATTTGTGCAAGTGTGTCTCCTGGAGGAGTGCTATTTGTATGTGGTGACGTTTCAGGTATGAGTAAATGAGATATCGACGCGAAGGGCTATGTATACCTTGCACATTCCAGGTTCCTATCCTTACGGGTGCCATAACGCAGGAGAGTCAGTAGCGCATAAGGCCTTGCCAGGCCTAGGGATAGGAGGAGCCAGTGCAGCGCGCGCAAAGGTGAGTGTAGAGTCTGCATCCCTGTGCAAGCCAACATCTCGGTTGGCGTACCGTAATGTATCAGCGATGGCATAAAAAACAATCGAACTATGTGTAATGAAAAATACCAAAAGGGCGAGTGTGCAACAGGCAACCACCCAAACATAAAGCAAAAATAGCATACAACTAACGTCTGGGGGGGACTAGTATGCACAGCAATATACGATGCGTCAGTAGCTGGGGATTTGTCTCCAGCAGCTACCTCTTGCACTGGCCAAGCACGCGTTGGATAGGGTCGCTACCGTAATGTCGTTTTTAATGTTCCCCTGAGGGAGGGGTCCACACGGGCATCCCGCCCGAGTGTTCCGGGACCTGTCCATTGGCGTGACCCCAGCCTCCCACCTGCAGTCAAAGCACCAGTACCTCAAAACAGTCCTGACAACAGAAGCTAGGGAGTACAGCATGCAATCTAAGTGCAGGGTCTATTATACTTGCGTGCCTGGTGACACCATCTACTGCCAGGTTGGCGGGGAACGTGAAAGAAAGGCAGGAGAGAGTCCGGAGTTCAAACAATGTCATTGGAGGTCTGCGGGGTGATCTGGGGCAGATCATAGGAGTTCTGTGAAGCAAGAAAACTGTCCGATAGGTCATCATCACTAGGCGATCCGTGCTGGTCGGAGGTCGAATTAGTCTCTTCTTCGTGTGCCCCGCTAATGTCTGCCACTGCCTGATGACATCTCCCTTCATGATATATGGACTAACTGCTATGCTGACTATATTTGTACTATGCATTTTCCTGCTTGTTGTGGCACGTATACTGCATGTTAGGGCACGTTAGTTAAAATAAATATTTTAAACTGTTTCGTGTCTCTGTCAGATCTTATTGTGGACAAGTACAAGAGAGTGGGCGAAAGGGTGTGTCTTGTTACCGCGATTCCTGAGAGATCTGGGAGTGTTGTGTTCTGGGGTGTCTAATCATTTGTTTCTCTGGGAGTGAGTCGGAGAGCAAGTGAGACACTTTAGCTAGGCGGTCCTGGGTTTGTGGGTACTAAGGTGGTAGGAAGACTCGGTCCCTATACACCAAGGTCCCATATTCCTGTGGATAGTTCTGTGTTTGTGCAGAATCCCTGCAACAGTTTGACATTATTCCTAAAGTCTCTGGACCACTTTTGGAAAATGGCCCTCTCTGAAGGGTCACCCCAAAATGTTTGCCTTCCTCTTCCTCTTTTTCTGACATTCTTTTTGTTGGCTTTAGGGCTCTGAGCACTTTACCACTGCTGAACAGTGCTAAAGTGCATGTGCTTCTCCCCTAAACATTGTAACATTGGTGTATGCACAATTGCCATATTTAGTTTACTTGTAAGTCCCTTGTAAAGTGGTAGAACATATACCCAGGGCCTGTAATCTAAATGCTACTAGTGGGCCTGCAGCACTGATTGTGCCACCCACACAAGTAGCCTTTCAAAGCTGTCGAAGCCTGCTATTGCAAGGACTGTGTGTACAGTTTACTGCCACTTAAACTCCCCTTTTATTACACATACGTCACCCCTAAGGTAGGCCGTAGGTAGCCCATAGGACAGGGTGTTGTGTGAGTAAAAGGTAGAACATGTGCTTTTAAGTTTTGCATGTCCGGGTAGAGCTACATTCATTTTTTCACTACTATGAGGCATACTCCTCTCATAGGCTAACATTGGGAAATCCATAATACACTTTTAAGCTGTAATTCCTGATCAGAGTAGCTGTATCATGTTTTATATCTTTGGAATGGTATTGATAAATCCTCTTTACTGGTAAAGTTGGATTTAACATTACTATTTTAGAAATGCTACCGTTAGAAAGTAGGCATTTCTCAGCTCTTTCAGTTCTATGAGCCTGCAGCCTATCTCCAATACATATCTGAGGTGGGTGACAGGTATACTTTGTGCATTCTCTCTAGACAGCCACAAACACAGGAAGTGTATGTGGGACAGAGAACGCATCTGCATTCATCTGCATTCTGATAGCTCTTCCTGGGCAGGAAGAGAGAGGGGGAGCTGACATTTACACCTGAATAGGCAGTGTCCTGTTTCCCACACAAAGGTCTGATTACCCCATTTAGATAGCCTGGCAGACAGAGCTGGGATGAAAGGGGACCTATGCAATTCAAAGGCGTGCTTTGAAGTCAACCCCACTTCAAAGGCACAACTGAGTATAAGTACCAGGGGTACCCTGCCAAGTGGGGCCCTAAAAAGTGTCCACAACCATCAAAACCGATGCAGTGATGACTTTGCGCCAATTGTAACCGACACATTAACCTTGGACACCAGAGCAGATTGACCCCATTGCCTCGACGTAGTGCGCGGCTCGACACCGATGGACAGCGCGGCTCGACGCCGATGGACAGCGCGGCTCAACGCTGATGGACAGTGCGGTTCGACATCGACCCTTGACCTTGCCAGGTAGGTCGCTCCCCCACCACACAGCTCCGCCTGTGTTGTCCGCCCGCTGTTGCTGCTGGTAAGCTCGCCCCTCCGCTTGTGGCCTCGGTGCCCGTATTTCTTTGCCTCTTGTCTCTCCATTTTTCCTTCTGTGCCCCTCGCTGCCCCATTGTACTGTGCCCGTATTTCTCTGCTTGTTTTCTCTCCATTTTTCCTTCTGTGCCCCTCGCTGCCCCATTGTACTGTGCCCGTATTTCTCTGCTTGTTTTCTCTCCATTTTTCCTTCTGTGCCCCTCGCTGCCCCATTGTACTGTGCCGTATTTCTTTGCTTGTTTTCTCTCCATTTTTCCTTCTGTGCCCCTCGCTGCCCCATTGTACTGTGCCCGTATTTCTTTGCTTGTTTTCTCTCCATTTTTCCTTCTGTGCCCCTCGCTGCCCCATTGTACTGTGCCCGTATTTCTTTGCTTGTTTTCTCTCCATTTTTCCTTCTGTGCCCCTCGCTGCCCCATTGTACTGTGCCCGTATTTCTTTGCTTGTTTTCTCTCCATTTTGCCTTCTGTGCCCCCGCTGCCTCTCTCCATTCCCGCCGCTGCGTCCCCTGCGGCCCGCCCCCCTGACTGCCCATTCGCTGCCCCTGCCTCCCGCCTCCCAGCTGCTCCTCCCTCCCACCTCCCCATATATGGCGGCCGCTGCGCGGTGAGGAGAGCGACCCTTGACCTTGCCAGGTAGGTCGTTCCCCCACCACACAGCTCCGCCTGTGTTGTCCGCCCGCTGCTGCTGCTGGTAAGCTCGCCCCTCCGCTTGTGGCCTCGGTGCCCGTATTTCTTTGCCTCTTGTCTCTCCATTTTTCCTTCTGTGCCCCTCGCTGCCCCATTGTACTGTGCCCATATTTCTTTGCTTGTTTTCTCTCCATTTTTCCTTCTATGCCCCTCGCTGCCCCATTGTACTGTGCCCGTATTTCTCTACTTGTTTTCTCTCCATTTTTCCTTCTGTGCCCCTCGCTGCCCCATTGTACTGTGCCCGTATTTCTTTGCTTGTTTTCTCTCCATTTTTCCTTCTGTGCCCCTCGCTGCCCCATTGTACTGTGCCAGTATTTCTTTGCTTGTTTTCTCTCCATTTTTCCTTCTGTGCCCCTCGCTGCCCCATTGTACTGTGCCCGTATTTCTCTGCTTGTTTTCTCTCCATTTTTCCTTCTGTGCCCCTCGCTGCCCCATTGTACTGTGCCCGTATTTCTCTGCTTGTTTTCTCTCCATTTTTCCTTCTGTGCCCCTCGCTGCCCCATTGTACTGTGCCCGTATTTCTTTGCTTGTTTTCTCTCCATTTTTCCTTCTGTGTCCCTCGCTGCCCCATTGTACTGTGCCCGTATTTCTTTGCTTGTTTTCTCTCCATTTTTCCTTCTGTGCCCCTCGCTGCCCCATTGTACTGTGCCCGTATTTCTTTGCTTGTTTTCTCTCCATTTTTCCTTCTGTGCCCCTCGCTGCCCCATTGTACTGTGCCCGTATTTCTCTGCTTGTTTTCTCTCCATTTTTCCTTCTGTGCCCCTCGCTGCCCCATTGTACTGTGCCCGTATTTCTCTGCTTGTTTTCTCTCCATTTTTCCTTCTGTGCCCCTCGCTGCCCCATTGTACTGTGCCCGTGTTTCTTTGCTTGTTTTCTCTCCATTTTGCCTTCTGTGCCCCCGCTGCCTCTCTCCATTCCCGCCGCTGCGTCCCTGCGGCCCCGCCCCCTGACTGCCCATTCGCTGCCCCTGCCTCCCGCCTCCCAGCTGCTCCTCCCTCCCACCTCCCCATATATGGCGGCCGCTGCGCGGTGAGGAGAGCGACCCTTGACCTTGCCAGGTAGGTCGCTCCCCCACCACACAGCTCCGCCTGTGTTGTCCGCCCGCTGCTGCTGCTGGTAAGCTCGCCCCTCCGCTTGTGGCCTCGGTGCCCGTATTTCTTTGCCTCTTGTCTCTCCATTTTTCCTTCTGTGCCCCTCGCTGCCCCATTGTACTGTGCCCGTATTTCTCTGCTTGTTTTCTCTCCATTTTTCCTTCTGTGCCCCTCGCTGCCCCATTGTACTGTGCCCGTATTTCTCTGCTTGTTTTCTCTCCATTTTTCCTTCTGTGCCCCTCGCTGCCCCATTGTACTGTGCCCGTATTTCTCTGCTTGTTTTCTCTCCATTTTTCCTTCTGTGCCCCTCGCTGCCCCATTGTACTGTGCCCATATTTCTTTGCTTGTTTTCTCTCCATTTTTCCTTCTGTGTCCCTCGCTGCCCCATTGTACTGTGCCCGTATTTCTTTGCTTGTTTTCTCTCCATTTTTCCTTCTGTGCCCCTCGCTGCCCCATTGTACTGTGCCCGTATTTCTTTGCTTGTTTTCTCTCCATTTTTCCTTCTGTGCCCCTCGCTGCCCCATTGTACTGTGCCCGTATTTCTTTGCTTGTTTTCTCTCCATTTTTCCTTCTGTGCCCCTCGCCTCCCCATTGTACTGTGCCCGTATTTCTCTGCTTGTTTTCTCTCCATTTTTCCTTCTGTGCCCCTCGCTGCCCCATTGTACTGTGCCCGTATTTCTTTGCTTGTTTTCTCTCCATTTTGCCTTCTGTGCCCCCGCTGCCTCTCTCCATTCCCGCCGCTGCGTCCCCTGCGGCCCCGCCCCCCTGACTGCCCATTCGCTGCCCCTGCCTCCCGCCTCCCAGCTGCTCCTCCCTCCCACCTCCCCATATATGGCGGCCGCTGCGCAGTGAGGAGAGCGACCCTTGACCTTGCCAGGTAGGTCGCTCCCCCACCACACAGCTCCGCCTGTGTTGTCCGCCCGCTGCTGCTGCTGGTAAGCTCGCCCCTCCGCTTGTGGCCTCGGTGCCCGTATTTCTTTGCCTCTTGTCTCTCCATTTTTCCTTCTGTGCCCCTCGCTGCCCCATTGTACTGTGCCCATATTTCTTTGCTTGTTTTCTCTCCATTTTTCCTTCTGTGCCCCTCGCTGCCCCATTGTACTGTGCCCGTATTTCTCTGCTTGTTTTCTCTCCATTTTTCCTTCTGTGCCCTCGCTGCCCCATTGTACTGTGCCCGTATTTCTTTGCTTGTTTTCTCTCCATTTTTCCTTCTGTGCCCCTCGCTGCCCCATTGTACTGTGCCCGTATTTCTTTGCTTGTTTTCTCTCCATTTTTCCTTCTGTGCCCCTCGCTGCCCCATTGTACTGAGCCCGTATTTCTCTGCTGGTTGTCTCTCCATTTTTCCTTCTGTGCCCCTCGCTGCCCCATTGTACTGTGCCCGTATTTCTTTGCTTGTTTTCTCTCCATTTTGCCTTCTGTGCCCCCGCTGCCTCTCTCCATTCCCGCCGCTGCGTCCCCTGCGGCCCCGCCCCCCTGACTGCCCATTCGCTGCCCCTGCCTCCCAGCTGCTCCTCCCTCCCACCTCCCCATATATGGCGGCCGCTGCGCGGTGAGGAGAGCGACCCTTGACCTTGCCAGGTAGGTCGCTCCCCCACCACACAGCTCCGCCTGTGTTGTCCGCCCGCTGCTGCTGCTGGTAAGTTCGCCCCTCCGCTTGTGGCCTCGGTGCCCGTATTTCTTTGCCTCTTGTCTCTCCATTTTTCCTTCTGTGCCCCTCGCTGCCCCATTGTACTGTGCCCGTATTTCTTTGCTTGTTTTCTCTCCATTTTTCCTTCTGTGCCCCTCGCTGCCCCATTGTACTGTGCCCGTATTTCTCTGCTTGTTTTCTCTCCATTTTTCCTTCTGTGCCCCTCGCTGCCCCATTGTACTGTGCCCATATTTCTTTGCTTGTTTTCTCTCCATTTTTCCTTCTGTGCCCCTCGCTGCCCCATTGTACTGTGCCCGTATTTCTTTGCTTGTTTTCTCTCCATTTTTCCTTCTGTGCCCCTCGCTGCCCCATTGTACTGTGCCCGTATTTCTCTGCTTGTTTTCTCTCCATTTTTCCTTCTGTGCCCCTCGCTGCCCCATTGTACTGTGCCCGTATTTCTCTGCTTGTTTTCTCTCCATTTTTCCTTCTGTGCCCCTCGCTGCCCCATTGTACTGTGCCCGTATTTCTTTGCTTGTTTTCTCTCCATTTTGCCTTCTGTGCCCCCGCTGCCTCTCTCCATTCCCGCCGCTGCGTCCCCTGCGGCCCCGCCCCCCTGACTGCCCATTCGCTGCCCCTGCCTCCCGCCTCCCAGCTGCTCCTCCCTCCCACCTCCCCATATATGGCGGCCGCTGCGCGGTGAGGAGAGCGACCCTTGACCTTGCCAGGTAGGTCGCTCCCCCACCACACAGCTCCGCCTGTGTTGTCCGCCCGCTGCTGCTGCTGGTAAGCTCGCCCCTCCGCTTGTGGCCTCGGTGCCCGTATTTCTTTGCCTCTTGTCTCTCCATTTTTCTTCTGTGCCCCTCGCTGCCCCATCGTACTGTGCCCGTATTTCTTTGCTTGTTTTCTCTCCATTTTTCCTTCTGTGCCCCTCGCTGCCCCATTGTACTGTGCCCGTATTTCTCTGCTTGTTTTCTCTCCATTTTTCCTTCTGTGCCCCTCGCTGCCCCATTGTACTGTGCCCGTATTTCTTTGCTTGTTTTCTCTCCATTTTTCCTTCTGTGCCCTCGCTGCCCCATTGTACTGTGCCCGTATTTCTTTGCTTGTTTTCTCTCCATTTTTCCTTCTGTGCCCCTCGCTGCCCCATTGTACTGTGCCCGTATTTCTCTGCTTGTTTTCTCTCCATTTTTCCTTCTGTGCCCCTCGCTGCCCCATTGTACTGTGCCCGTATTTCTTTGCTTGTTTTCTCTCCATTTTGCCTTCTGTGCCCCCGCTGCCTCTCTCCATTCCCCGCCGCTGCGTCCCTGCGGCCCCGCCCCTGACTGCCCATTCGCTGCCTCTGCCTCCCAGCTGCTCCTCCCTCCCACCTCCCCATATATGGCGGCCGCTGCGCGGTCGCGCCGCTGGCGCGCCGAAGGCGCGCCTAAGGCAAGCCCGTCTGCGCCCGTCCGCGACTGGACCGCGCCCAGCACCAGAACCCCTGGACCGCACGCCCCCGCTCCAGCCTCGAGGACCGACGCCGATACGATGCCACCACACTCCACGCTCTCAACCCCGGACGGACGCACAACTGCTTCAAGGCCGCCCCGAAACGCACCCATGGTCCCTTCACCTGCCGGAACTGCAGCTACACCAGCCTCAGAGCCACCGAGGCGCCCGCCAAGAAGGACCTCAACCACCTCCGGTGCATCCTACTGAACACCCGCTCCGCACGCAAATACGCCGTCGAGCTCTGGGACCTACTCGACACATCATCACCAGACGTCGCCTTCCTGACAGAGACCTGGATGAACGACTCCTCCGCCTCCGACATCGCCATAGCCATCCCAGACGGCTATAAGATCACCCGCAGAGACCGCATCAACGCAGTAGGAGGAGGAATCGCCATCGTCCACAAGAACACCATCAGGGTCTCGACCAGTACCGACGACACTCTCAGCACCGCCGAACACATGCACTTCCAGATCCACACGGACCCCAACACCACCCTTAGAGGCACCCTTGTCTACAGACCCCCTGGGCCCCGACCCCAGTTCAGCGACTCCATCGCCGACTTCATCAGCACGCACGCCCTGACCTCTACCGACTACATCCTCCTCGGAGACCTGAACTTTCACCTGGAGAACAACAACGACAGCAACTCCACCACCCTGATCGACAGCCTCGCCAACCTCGGCCTGAGCCAGCTCGTCACAACACTGACCCACTGCGCCGGCCACACGCTTGACCCCATCTTCTCCTCAAGCTCCCACGTCTCCTTCAGCCACACCACGGAACTCCTCTGGACCGACCACCGCTGCATCCATTTCACCTTCCAGAAACCCACCACACACCACCTCACCCAACAGATCCCACGCCGCTGCTGGAGCAAAGTCACCGAAGACCAACTCCGGGCAACCCTCGCTCTCAGCCCTCCCTCCGACCCATCCAACACCGACGACGCTGCCTGCAACCTCAGACGATGGATGGACGACTGTGCCAACACCCTCGCCCCGCTGAAAAAGCTCACCTACAGCGACACCACCAAAAGAGCCAGCTGGTTCACCTCGGAACTCCTAGCTTCCAAGCGTACCTGCCGGAAACTAGAGAAGAAATGGCACAGCGATAAGACACCGGACAGCCACACAGCCCACAAAGATGCCATCCGTAACCACCACCACCTCATCAGGTCCGCCAAGAGAATCTCCTTCAAAGACCGCCTCGACAACAACGCACACAACAGCAAGGAGCTTTTCAACATTGTGAAGGAACTCTCCAATCCCAGCTCCAACACCAACGACATCCCGCCATCGCAACCCCTGTGCGATTCCTCGCCACCTTCTTTCACCGCAAGATCGCCGACATCCACGACAGCTTCAACACCCAGACAACCCCAACTAAGATCGATACACCAGACCCGCCACACACCATCGACCACGACCCCCTGCCAGCCTGGGCCAGCGTGAACATCGAGGACACCATCAAGACCATGAGCACAATACACTCCGGCTCCCCGTCAGACCCTTTCCCGCACCACATCTTCAACAAAGCCAGCAGCTCCATCGCACCCCACCTGTGCAACATCATCAACCTCTCCTTCGAGACCGCGACCTTCCCAGAGAGCTGGAAACACGCAGAGATCAACGCCCTACTCAAAAACCCAAGGCGGACCCGAGAGACCTCAAGAACTTCCGGCCCATCTCTCTGCTTCCGTTCCCAGCCAAGGTCATCGAGAAGATCGTCAACAAACAGCTAACCCGATACCTCGAAGAAAACAGCATCCTGGACCCATCCCAATCAGGGTTCCGCAGCAACCACAGCACTGAGACTGCCCTCATCGCCGCCACCGACGACATCAGGATCCTGCTGGACAATGGTGAGACCGCAGCCCTCATCCTGCTGGACCTCTCCGCCGCCTTCGACACTGTCTGCCACCGCACTCTACGCGCACGCCTCCACGACGCAGGGATCCGAGACAAGGCCCTGGAATGGACCACCTCCTTCCTCGACGGCAGAACCCAGAGAGTCCGCCTCCCACCTTTCCGATCCGAAGCCTCCGAGATCATCTGCGGCGTACCCCAGGGATCGTCCCTCAGCCCAACACTGTTCAACATCTACATGGCCCCGCTCGCACGCATCGCCAGACAACACGACCTCAACATTATCTCCTACGCCGACGACACTCAACTGATCCTCTCCCTCACCAAGGACCCCCTCGCCGCCAAAGCCAAACTCCATGAAGGAATGAAGGCCGTCGCCGATTGGATGAAGATCAGCCTGACTAAAGCTGAACACGGACAAAACGGAGGTCCTCATCCTCGGCTCCAACCCCTCAGCCTGGGACGACTCCTGGTGGCCAACGACGCTGGGAGCAGCCCCGACACCCACCGACCACGCACGCAACCTGGGAGTCATCCTCGACTCAACGCTCTCCATGGCCAAGCAAGTCAACGCAGTCTCCTCCTCCTGCTTCAACACCCTCCGCATGCTTCGCAAGATCTACAGGTGGATCCCGACAGACACAAGAAGAACAGTCACCCAGGCCCTCGTCAGTAGCAGACTGGACTATGGGAACGTCCTCTACGCGGGAGCCCCGGCCAAGCTCATCAAGCGACTGCAACGCATACAAAACGCCTCCGCACGACTGATCCTCGATGTACCACACCACAGCCACATCACCCCCCACTTGAGGAACCTGCACTGGCTCCCCGTCGACAGGAGGATCACCTTCAAACTCCTCATCCACGCACACAAGGCACTCCACAAAACTGGCCCAGCCTACCTCAACAGACGACTCTTCTTCTACGTCCCCAACCGCCAGCTCCGCTCCGCCGACCTCTCCCTCGCCACCGTCCCCCGCATTCGAAGAACAACCACCGGCGGCAGATCCTTCTCACACCTCGCCGCCAAGACCTGGAACACCCTTCCACTAAGCCTACGAAAGACCCAAGACCTGCTGACCTTCAGGAGGCTACTCAAGACCTGGCTGTTCGACCAGTAGCAGCATCCCCCCCCTTCCCTCTCCCCAGCGCCTTGAGACCCTCGCGGGTAAGTAGTGCGCTCTACAAATTCTGTGATTGATTGATCGACACAGCGCATGTATCGTAAAGGGGTTTGACGCTGAACTCTTACTCAACTGCGTGGATCGGAGCCGATGCTTCGCCTCCATCCGTCGGATCGACGACGATGCAGTGCCTCCTCGACTCCTCGCATCGAGTCTTCGACATTGACGCGTGCTCCATCTAAGGTACTTTGTCAGAGGAACCTGCCTGAGTCCTGTAGCCGTCCTGCCCTCCTTCGTGGTCGGCCTGAACTTTGGATTTAACCCGGTCTTGTCCGACCTCAAGTAGCTCCTTAGTGCTATTGACTTCTAAGCACTATTTTTGTTTTATTATTTAAAAATTCATAACTCCGGTTCTATGTATTGGATTTTTGTTGCTTCAGTCTTGTTTTACTCATAAATTTATTCCATATTTTTCTAAACCTGTGTGGAGTATTTTTGTGGTGTTTTTGTTGTGTTATTGTCTGTATGTGTTGCACAAATACTTTACACATTGCCTCTTCAGATAAGCCTGGCTGCTCTATGCCAAGCTACCAGAGGGTGAGCACAGGTTATCTCTTAGTGTGTATCTAGCTTACCCTGACTAGGATTGTAGTCCCTACTGGGACAGTGTGCATACCTCTTCCAACTAGAGACCCCATTTCTAACAACCACATTATCTCTCTTACATGTTTGTTGTTAGAAATGTGTACTAAAGGGTGCAGACACATAGAAGAGTGGCCAAACTAGTCTACTTGACTATGCAGGCACTTTTTATAGCATATTTCTACTTGTGATGAGGTCCTGGGAGGTATTCTTTCCAGTGAGTGGGGACGTTTGAGTATTATAAGTAATCACAGAGCCCTGACTGACTCTGACTCTGCTTCAAGCTTCTAATTTTTGTGTTATTATCGATAGATGATTAGTGGTAGATGTTTTCCTGAACCAAGCCGAGCTTGGAAGGACCTTTATATAGGACCCCTCTCATGTTGTTTATTCAATTGCTTTTCCCATTTCAAGCACAGCCTTGCCTTTGTTCTCAAATGTTTAGCTTTGTAGTGAAGCCCACCGAACTGTTTTACAATGTTTGTGGTTGGGAGGCAAGAGAGTGGTCTATCTGCTTTGCTAAAAAAAGTATCCTGCAATATGTCATTTTTCCTGTTTCGAGCTTTGTGACATTTTCTCTGTGAAATGACTCTCTCCCAGAGCAGGTTACATGTCACATTATTAGGAAAGAAACAGTGTGAAAACTGTGGGAACTAGTTAGGGATTGGGTCGGTGAACTTTCCAGTGGGATCCAATTGCCATCCTGTAGGAAACTCTTTGCATCTAACTGTTTTTTAGAATTATGCCAAGGACTGAGAAAAAAGAGACTTTACTGCCTGCCATTGCTGATGAGAACACCTCCCCTACCGCCTGGAGGAAACTAAGCCTGGGCGTAGTCCGCGAAGTAGCGCTACGCGAAGCTACGCAAAGTGCAGTTCGCACTACGCGAGCTACGCGTAGCACTACGTGAACTGCGTAGTGCACTGTTCGCAATGATTGCACAGTGCCGGATTCTTGTCCGCACTGTGCAATCATTGAAAACGGCATCTTGCACAGTGCGAGCTGTCTTTACTGCCGCTCGAGTAGATTTTTACTCGAGCGGCAGCTTCTCAACGCGGACTGGTAGTTTCTCATCGCGAGCGGTCGCGAGCATACGCGACCACTCGCAATGAGAAACCTGACCTCCCCGCGTTGAGAATCTCGCCGGGAGGTTTATTTTCCACGCTCGCGATCGGCAACTTGATGTTGCTGATCGCGAACGAGGAAAAAGTCTCGCCGGGATGTCATTTTGCTTGCTCGCGGTCGCCAACTTGACGTTGAGGACCGCGAGCAAGCAAAATGACCGCTGCACTATGCTACGCTACGCGTGTTTGCACTGTGCTACGTGCAATTCGCGTTGTGCGAAGTAGCGCAAACTTCGCAAACTACGCGAGCGTAGCGTAGTGCTTTGCCCAGGGTTAGAGGAAACCACTAGCATGACTTGCTGTCACATCAGGACTTGCTCCAATGGCTGATGCTGTACGATCCCGGAGAAGGCTCAGAGCAATCTTTGGGTTTTGGTCTCTTGGTGGCAGCTGCATGCCTGTTCGGGAGCGTACCTCCTGGGAGGCTGATTAACTGGAATGAAAATCTCCTGTACCAAAGGACGTTGCTGAAGCTAGTTCCAAAGATCCAGATTAACTGGTGTGCTACAGGGGAGACTGTCAAGGCGTGCACAGTGGTTGGATGACTAAATTTGTTTCTAAAATGGCTTAAATTATCCAAATTTGCTTGGAATGGCCATTGTGCTTTCAAACCAATCACATACGAGAGTGGCCCCCTTCATCTTGTACAAATCTATTGGTATGTCCCATTTGCTGAGGAAAAACATCTGGTTTGTTAAAAGAACTCCTATTCCCTGGATTTTACTCCTGTGGCACGCTTCATCATTGAATCCTCGCCACAGATACTAGTATTGTAACTGAGCGGGCTCTACCTCGTTTGTCCGAGGGAGCTATTTGTGTGGTATTTTTATGTATGGACTAGGGCTATGGATCTAAACTTTAAAATTGCCTCAGAGTGCCCACAATCAAAGTATTGTCCTTTTTTTCTCAGGGCCCCTGACAAGGTTAAAAACAAAATGCTGATGTGAAAGAGTTCTCTTATGCACTCTGCATCAGTGAATTGGTCAACATGTTTCAGCCTTCCAGTGCCCAGCCCGGGTCACTTTGCTTTCCTCAGGACCAAAGTTTACTGAGGTCCCTCACAAGATAAGCAGGGTATTACCTCTTATATTAGCACCTATTTGGTGCATACTACATTCATTCTGACATACATCTCTATCATACCACACACTTACAAAGATCTCCTGAGGTACTTCCCCAGTCCGGTTCCTGTTGGTAAGAAGAGCACCTCAAGAAGTCATAGTTACTTTTGGTCATTGTAGTGATTAGATTCCTGATCACTGCAATGCTATTGTGCAATTGAGCCTTCAAAACATTCTTTTGGAAACATTTTACAGGCCAAAACTCCATATTTGTTGTTTGTGGAAGACAGGAGGATCCAGGAGTATCCCTTCAGCCATGATACGATGCTGTCAGATAGCTGCACATCCATACTCCATTCTCAACTTTCTTAAGTCTCTCAATTGTTAATTGAGGTATCCAACAAGCCAATTATTCACTTCCTAAAAACGTTGCCAAACACAGCATTCAACTTCATCCTACTGGGCTGCTTCATGCTCCATAAAAGTTTCTATTTCCAAAGTGAAAACTTTAACTGGCAGCAACTCTGACCCCACTAAAGATTTTCCTTCTCCATAACATTATCTTGGTTTGAAGTTTGCAATCTTGATCAGCACTGGCCTCCTGCTTTAGCGTGACAACATGTGCTTGCAGGTGAGCCACTTGAGGTGCTGATGTCCAGGTTATACCTCTGAAATACATTTTGACATTTTTATTGATTTTGCTATTTTCCCTTGGATGTAATGCCACTGCTTTCCCTCACTAAATTTAATTGGAGATCTGTTTGTTTAACTTTTGCAGGCGTTGTCTGATTTATTAAAATATTTTTAATAGGGTTTATTCATTGTTCCATGTTTCTCTCTTTTAGTAACCTTGGTGTGGGCTATTATTTTCTTTTTTCTTGAAGTGTGTTGTTGTTGTTTAGTTGGTAGTTTATGCACATCACCTCATATATTTTCTCTGAAGATACCCTTTCTGCTAATTTTTCTCAGCAAAAGGGAGCTAGGATTACCCTCTGTGAAACTTTTGGTTTTATCTGAGACCTTCTACTAAGGCAGTGTCAGATCTCAATTTCACCTCACATCAAGACTGTGCCATCTCACTCCATAACCTAACAGGTGAATACCCTAGATTAGAAATACCAAGTAGCTTAAACACACATCACTGCACTTTAGTAAGAGCAAACACATATTCCCAAAACGCTTTCCTACACTGTCACCATTTTTACTTCAAAGAAAAGTTGGCATGCTCATGAAATACATGTACACAAAAAGTGCTTTTTCTATCCTTTTCAGTCGTTATCCCAATACACTGCATCCTAAGATACATATCCAATTCACTACACTGAATATTAAGGACAGTGACCCACCCCACAGGAATTCACCCTAGGGACATTAACCATCTACAGTATACTGTGCTCTATAGAGGCTAACCCATTACATTGCACTAAACCACCACATACTCTACTGCATCTTAGACATTTTGACATGTTGACCCCGACCTCCTCCTTGGGAGGTTCGAGGCTGCTGCCCGCTCCTGCGCCTGCTGCCCGCTCCAACTGGGACCAGACTGCCTGCAACCACTGTAACCTTTCTCAGCCGTTTTTTTCTTAATTTTTCCCTGTTTTGCCACTGTTATTGTGCCCATCTGTGTCTTGCTCTAATTCCACCACTGTTTTTATTTTCTTGTGCCTGCCTGTTCCTTTCGCCGCTGCTGCCCCTGCGGCCCCTCCCCCCGGAATTCCCCTCTGGAATTCCCCTCTGGAATTCCCCCGCTCCCGCCTCCCAGCCTCTCCTCCCTCCCACCTCCCCTACTTAATGGCGGCCGCTGCGGGGGAGCGCGAGTAAGACCTCCGACCCTCGGTCTAGGTCCACTCTCTCCCCGCAGCTCTGCTGTGTCGTCTCTTGCCTCCAGACCCCGACCTCCTCCTTGGGAGGTTCGAGGCTGCTGCCCGCTCCTGCACCTGCTGCCCGCTCCAACTGGGACCAGACTGCCTGCAACCACCGTAACCTTTCTCAGCCGTTTTTTCTTAATTTTTCCCTTTTGTGCCACTGTTATTGTGCCCATCTGTGTCTTGCTCTAATTCCACCACTGTTTTTATTTTCTCGTGCCTGCCTGTTCCTTTCGCCTTTCGCCGCTGCTGCCCCTGCGGCCCCTCCCCCACGGATTCACCCCGGAATTCCCCTCCGGAATTCCCCCACTCCCGCCTCCCAGCCTCTCCTCCCTCCCACCTCCCCTACTTAATGGCGGCCGCTGCGCAGTTGCGCAGCGGACGCGCGCCGCCGGCGCGCCAAAGTCAAGCCCGTCTGCGCCCGTCCGCGACCCGACCGCGGCCAGCGCCAGGAACTCTCGACCTCCCACTACCCAACGCTACGACACCACCACTCTCCTCGCACTCAACCCTGGAAGACTTGGAGAATGCCAACAGGCCTCGCCAAACACGTCCCACGGCCAGTTCTCCTGCCTCCACTGCCGCCAGACCCTCACCGCCACCCCGGCCTCCAACACCGCCGATGCCAGCACCAGGGACACCCTAAAATGCATCCTCCTCAACGTATGCTCCGTACACAAACACGCCATGGAAATCTGGAACCTACTCGACTCTGTCTCGCCCGACATCGCCTTCTTCACAGAGACCTGGACCAACGCATCCTCCGCCCCGACATCAGCACCGCCATCCCAGACGGATACAAGATCCAGAGGAAAGACCGCCCCAACCACCCAGGAGGGGGCCTCGCAATCGCCCACAAGAGCACCCTCCGCCTCACCACCTCCAGCGAAACCTTCCCCTCCGCCGAACACCTGCACTTCCAGATCCAGACCACCCCCAAAGCCACACTCCGAGGAACCCTCATCTACAGATCCCCCGGCCCCCGAACACCCTTCGCCACCACCATCACCGACTTCATCGCACCCCACGCCATCGCCTCAGCAAACTACATACTCATTGGAGACCTGAACTTCCACCTCGACAACCCCAGCGACCCCAACTCCACTATCCTTCGTGACAACCTCGCTAGCATCGGACTTAAACAACTTGTCAACACACCGACTCACAGAGCAGGACACACCCTCGACCCCATCTTCGCGGCAGGAAACAGCGTCCAATTCGGCCACACAACGCAGCCGCCATGGACCGACCACCACTGCGTACACTTCGCCATCAACAAACCCAAGGCACCCAAACCAGCCCCACGCCCACCTCGAAGGAACTGGAGTAAGGTTAAACTTAACTCCACCCTCACCCGAGACAACCACACCTGGGCACCCGACGCAAATGACGCAAACAACGCAGCCAGAGAACTCCACACCTGGATCTTCAACTGCGCAGACGAGCTCGCCCCGCTACGCAACCCCGACAGACAATGCCCCAGGAAAGCCGCCTGGTTCACCACCGCTCTCCAAGAAGCCAGACGAACCTGCAGACGCCTGGAGAAAAACTGGAGAAACGCCAAGACAACCGAAAACCACACCACCTACAAGGACGCCTTGACGGACTACCATAACCAGATCAGAGCAACCAAGAGGAACTTCATCCACAACAAAATCCTGGCCAACTCCACCAACTCCAAGGAACTTTTCAGTGTCATTCAGGAATTCACCAACCCACGCAGCGAAGCCACAGACATCACACCATCCCAAGACCTCTGCGACAAGCTTGGAACCTATTTCCACCTCAAGATCAAAAGCCTCTATGACAACTTCATTGACCATCCACCAGGTACCCCAGACGGCCCCCCGCCCTCCAGAAACACCAGCCAGCCCACCATCTCCAACTGGACACCGATCACGGCCGAAGACACCGCCTCGACCATGAAAAGCATCCACTCGGGGGGCCCCCACCGACCCCTGCCCCCCTCACATCTACCACAGAGCTGCGGCCGTCATCGCACCCGAACTACAATGCACCATCAACACCACCTTCAAAACAGGCACCTTCCCAAACGACTGGAAGCGTGCAGAAGTCAGACCCCTGCTCAAGAAGCCCACAGCTGACCCCACCGACCTCAAGAACTATCGGCCCATCTCGCTCCTCCCCTTCGCAGCCAAAGTTGCAGAGAAAACAGTCAACAGGAAACTGACATGATTCATTGAAGAGAACGCCGTCCTCGACCCGTCCCAATCTGGATTCCGAAGCAACCACAGCACAGAGACCGCCCTACTCGCCGCCACAGACGACATCCACACCCTCCTGGACCAAGGCCACTCCGCAGCCCTCATCCTACTCGACCTATCAGCGGCCTTCGACACAGTCTCCCACCGCACACTAGTCGCCAGACTACACGACGCAGGCATACAAGGAACAGCCCTGGACTGGATCCGATCATTCCTCACCGGAAGAAGCCAAAGGATCAGACTCCCACCCTTCCTCTCACGAAAATCACCTGCGGAGTCCCACAGGCTTCATCACTGAGCTCCACCCTCTTCAACATCTACATGGACCCCCTCGCAGCCATCGTCCGACAACACGGCCTCAACATCATATCCTACGCTGACAACACCCAGCTCATCCTCTCCCTCACCAAAGACCCCGCCACTGCCAAACTCAACTTCCAGAAAGGAATGCAAGACGTCGCAGTCTGGATGACCAAAAGCTGCCTGAAGCTCAATGCCGAGAAGACAGAAGTCCTCGTCCTCGGTACCACCCCTTCTGCATGGGACAGCACCTGGTGGCTGGCCGCCCTTGGAAGCCCACCTACCCCCTCAGACCATGCCAAGAACCTCTGCATCGTACTCGACTCATCACTCACCATGAACCGACAGGTCAACGCCGTCACCTCCAGCTGCTTCAACATCCTCCGCAAGACCTTCAAGTGGATCCCCCCTGAGTCAAGGAAGACAGTCACCCACGCACTCATCACCAGCAGACTGGACTATGGAAACGCACTCTACGCCGGCATCAACAAGTCCCTACTCCGCAAACTCCAAACAATACAGAACACCGCCGCCAGACTCGTCCTCTGCATCCCCCGACACGAACACATCAGCCAACACCTACGAAGTCTCCACTGGCTCCCCATGGAGAAAAGAGTCACTTTCAAAATCCTCACTCACGCCTACTAATGCCTACACAACAACGGACCCAAATACCTCAACGACAGAATCAACTTCCACGTACCCAAAAGAAACCTCCGATCTTCCAACCTCGCACTGGCCGAAACCCCGCGCATCCACAGAGCCAGAGCAGGCGGAAGATCCTTCTCTCACATTGCAGCCAAGACCTGGAACGAGCTACCGGCAGACATCAGAAGCGCCCTCCCTGAACACCTTCAGGAAGACCCTCAAGACCTGGCTCTTCGGCTAAACAGATCTGCGGACCCCCCCCTCAGCACCTTGAGACCCTCATGGGTGAGTAGCGCGCTTACAATACCCTGATTGATTGATTGATTACCACACTGCACTGTGACCTAGGGAAACAAATCCACTATGCTACAGTACATCGCAGTAACACTAGCCCACCATACTTCATTATACCACATCATTACTAACTAACCACTTTCCACTGCATCCTAGATACGGTGACAAACTTCTCTGACCACAATGGACTAGTTCCCAACACAATCACAGGAATCATAGTGGCTCTAACCAACTGCAATGGATTTCCAATACACTGATACACCACACTGTACTATAAGGATGCTTACAGACCACACCGCAATGCACTGTAGGCACACTAACCTCTCACGCCACAATCCATGATATTGACATTCGCTCACACAAACTGCACCTTAGTGATGCTAACACACTTCACCAGGTGCACTTTCCACCTCACCATAAAGCATAATAGGTCCACAAATTCACTGCTCTGTAGCCATTTGCATTAATTCAAGACACCACCCTGCATCTGGTGGAGACTAAGGGCCTGACTTTGCAAATGCAATGGAGTACGCTGTCTGCCAAACTCTCAGTCCACCAGCCTCAGTTAGAGATGGGCGGACTAGCAGCTCTGTGTCGATGAAGCCCCCATTGGCTCTGTTGACTGAAAGTTTCCTCTGACGGCCTAACAGAGCAGAGGCCATTGCAGGAAAGCCATTACACTGCCCACTCTATTTAGGGTGGACTGTGTAATGTCCTTTTTCTCTCTGTCACTGCCAAGTAAAACCTGGTGGCGACGTACAGAGAAAAAATAAATAATTACCTCCATACCATGGTGTAAAAAAACCTCGAGCTTTGGGAGTTTGTTTCTGAACAACAAAAAAGTTTAAATGTTTGGTGAAGAGCCATCAAATCAGACCGTGGTCATCCACTAATCCTGGCAATTGACTGCCGTGATGGTGGTTCCTTTCAAGGTACAGAGATGACCGCTGGGCTGGAGGTCATCTCTAAGTTTGGCAGATGGTAGCTTGTCAGGGTTGCGGAGATAATGTCCTCCGTCACCATATCGGACAGAGTACTATCCGCCAAAGTTAAATCGGGCCCTAACATGGTACACTGCAATACATACTAGAGGCAATCCAGCTTTACTTGTCGCCACTGTTATGACGCTGAGTCCAGAAGAGTTCCAAACTTCATTTATTAGAGGTAATGATGCACCACCAAAAATGCAGCCTGCTCAGCTCCCAGCCTCCAACTGACATTCAATAGAACATTACTTCCATGGAGACTGCGAACATTCCTGGCATGTGCGGCTTACATATAGTTCAGAGACTGTGCAACAAGCAACTACAACAGGACACTAACCTATCATACTGCACTACACTATGGGGAAACTAAGCCATCACATTGACCTCCATATTAGGGGAATTACTTGTCCACATTCCACTTAGAGGACACTACTCACACACCACATTATATCAACAGACCTCATCCCAGGGGCACTCAGGAATAATCTGGAATGCTGATAGGGCATGAAAAAAGCTATCAAAATATGCCAATGTTAGAACATGTCTGAAATACTGATGTTTGATTTCTGCCATCTCCTGTAAATAGAGGTCTAAAAAATATCTAATCTTATCTAGTGAAAAGTAAGAACCATATGACTTTACAAGCTGCCAGTTTCCTACCTATTCATGAATGTACACTGTGAATGCTTGTCTCTAGGTTTACGTTTACACAAGGTAAACTAGCTTTTTGTTTTGTGCCTGTCACTGTCGCTTGCGAAGGGTGGTCCCTTATTCCAGACAGATTAACCAGGCAGATAGGATTTATATTTACTTTATGTGGAATAAAACTTTGTGCAGACAGATTCTGTTAGACTTGTCTTCACAACTTACAAAAAAAATGTACGAACTTAATCCAGACGAGGTTTTAATCCTTTCCTGCAAGACCAGACCTAAGCTTATTTTAATGTGTGTATTTAAAACGCCACACAGCATTTTTTGAATGAATGAATGCATCTATTTGTATAGCCCCAATGAGTGAGGCAAGCTCTTACTAATTGATCACTGGTTTTAGCACAGTACCAAGGTGCAAGCACAAAATCAATATTTTAATGTGTGTATTTAAAACGCCACACAGCACTTTTTGAATGAATGAATGCATCTATTTGTATAGCCCCAATGAGTGAGGCAAGCTCTTACTAATTGATCACTGGTTTTAGCACAGTACCAAGGTGCAAGCACAAAATCAAAGCATTGGGAGAATTTTCAATAAATCATTATTGTAAAGATTAGTTATTTTTAACAATCGATTAGAAGTTCCCCCTAGCTTAAGTAACATCTTCTTTACACTGTTGCAAGGACAAATAGATGACAAACACATGTTTTACTTCAAGTTTATCTTGGTATGATGATGCTCACAAAATGCATATAAAAAAAATTACAACTCAACCCTTTTCACGCATTGGCACTTCTCCAAAGGAGGGCCTACCGCCTTTGCCAACTTTTGTTTTGAGATATGTGAATTTCTAGAGCAATTTGTGGCACTGTACTGTGAATACATTGCTTAGTATGCGTATTTATATGAAGAAACCGGAATTAAACAACGCGTTTATTTGTCTTTTTCCAGTGTTGTCATCAGAAGCTACCGATCCCCCTACATAAAGACGACAGGCGAGGGGGCCGAAAAAAAGCCTCACCGCAGACCCAGGCAGCCCAGCGCTCGCGTTCGTCCCCAATCTGCAGTAATAGCAAAAAGGTCAGGCAATGAAGATTGTTCCACACATCAAACAAAACCAGTCCAGAGCCGTGATGGAATATCAGACTGCGACGGCTGCAAATCAAAGAGCGCAAACACTTCCTGTCTCGTGTCATCTCTCGCGCGCAGCAGACCTACGAGTGCTCCGCCGGGTCAGCTCAGGTAATCAAAGCTGTCGCATGCTCCTTTTAACTATGACTGGAGACGTGCTCTCCCTTACAGCGAGCGTCTGACGGACGCATTTACTAGCCCGTCTGACACAACAGACTGACGGGTGAATGCTTCATTGAGGGTCTTCCGTTTCTTCTTAAATACCTGAAAACCCCTGAAAGGCGGGTCACTGGAGGCTTGTTCTGTACACATTGTTATTTAGGATGAACAACCTGGGCTTTGTTGGGTGTGAAGAAGGGTCATACTTGCCTCCGACCCTAGTAATATGTTGACAGGTTTGAGTTTTCCCTGGTTCGGAGGAAAATGCCATATTTGAAATATGTTGGAAAAATATGTATTGGTTTTGAGCCTTTTTTTGATCATTATAAAAATATTTTGAAAAGATTTACATTACTCTATGGCAGTGGTTCTTAACCTTTTTAATGTGGAGCCCCATTTGATCATTACTGGAATCAGGCGACCCCCCACTGAGTCATCATTGGTACTACGGCTTAGCATTTTCACAGATTTGAACCCCAAAACAATACACAATAAAAGGATAGAAACAAACGTTGTTTTAATTTTACATTCTGCTTCTTTATTTATGTACACTTTATTAATCTGGTAATATTATTTAATTTTCTAAACTGTCACAGACCCCCTGACAAGGCTCCGCAGACCCCGCAGCCGTCCCCAGATCACAGGTTTAAAACCACTGTTCTATGGTACTCATTGGTGGAGGATATGTACTACATGTACACAAGAAACTGACAAAGGCTATCATATTATTTCATATGTTTGATTAGTTTATATTCAATGATATTGAGAAACAGCACTGATTAAATTTGTAAAAGAAGTAAGTGCCAGGGCTCTCCTCAGGAGGCCACTGCAGCCTACATCACCCATTGGCCCTGCTAGCGCTGCCAATGACAGTACCAAACTAGCTACTAACCATCACACTCCTACAAGTGTAACAATTCAGACTATTCCAGGCCCCCAAAGCTATAAGGTTAGCATGAGTGCCAGGTAATAGTCATTTTTAACGTATATTGAATTAGTATACATCTGTTGTTGTACTCACTCCAAATCAAACAAACAGCCCACCATGTAGCAGACTGTCATAAGTGAGGGTGCTGCCAATTAAGTGTCGGTGCCAAGCACTGGAAACCACCGGCTCAAATTAAGCACTAAAACAAGCCTGGTTTTGTATTTGTGTTATGGCTTTGTCAGTATTTGTTTTAAGTGTAATTAGTGTCATATGCAGTATTTGTTTCATATGAGCTATTCTTCGGAATGGTCAACTACATGGCAAGTTGTAATTAAGTACTTCAAGTCAGGTGAATAATTGCCCTTCTTTTGAGTCCATTTTTATTAACATAATCATTGACTTTTTGAGAAACAGACACTTCTGTTAGCCGGATCTAAAAGTAGCATCTGGAGGTTTTGAGTATTTAAATTAAATAATATGAAGTACATTATTGTTGTGTTGTGAGCTAAATGGTAGCATACATGGAATGACGGAGTAGCTCCTCCTAAACACAGGTGCAATTAAAGTTGGAATGTGTGGATGGGAAGAGAAGCACTGGTGACCATGGCTGTTTGTGATGAATGAGTACATATTATATTTTTTCTTTGAAATGTCCAGTGTTTTTTTAGGTCGAGCATTCGAGACCTCTTGTATATACTTTAGTATATACTTATATACTTTAGTATATACTTATATGTGTATGTACTTTATGGGCTCTGGAGATCAGCCCTAGGACTTGTCTGCTTCCGCGTAGGGACTTTTTTCTGTTCAACTGCTTCTATTTAACTGCATTGATAGAAAACGACCAGCAGAGGTCAGTAAAATACCAGAATTGCTTTTTGCTGAGGGACTTTCTGTTTTTTATTTTTCTGCCAACTGCCTCTATTTAACTTTCTTGATAGAAAACGACCAGCAGAGGTCAGTAAAATACCAAAATCACTTTAGCATTCTCTAGATTCCAGTCCATAGAAATTGTCTTCCACGAGCACCCGTAGACAATAATATTTTTTTCAAATCTTGTATTTTCAGTGATATGACCACCGAAGGCCCTGATTTTATATTAAAAACGGAGCTTTGGACTACACCATTTCCTGAAGAAAGGCAATATTTCTCTCCATGTGTTCCCATACCTGGTGTGTCATGCAGTTTGGTGCTTACTTTCCCTCCATGTTAAAGAACAGTAGATGTTTCAGCACCCAGGCTAATGTGCTGCATAGCTAAATACATATAAGGTCCCAAAGGCGAGACCGATTGCATTGGAAATGCTTGTTTAACTCTGTCCTCTCAACCTCATTTCAATTTGGGGCGTAAACAATGGGAAAAAGCTCACATGTTGCTTCTTCAATATTTTGAACTGAATAGAACATATACATTTTTTCACAGTAGTAAAGTAATATGTGTTTGAAAAGACACCTGTCAACCAAATATATGCTTTAACAAACAAGATGAGAAAACAAACTAGCCTCATTTTAGAAGGGCACATGACAAAAGATAGGGGGGTGTTCATGTTTGAGCCCATGTGAATCTCACCAGAGATCATTGTATGTGTTCTAATGTAATTGTGACAGAACTGCCCTGCATGTAATACTGCCCTTCTGGTGTTAAAATACCAGATTTCTACGTTAGTCCAGAAGAGCCGGATCTATTAAAAAATTTTGGGATACACACTGATTAAGAAAATTAGTTCCAGCTAGTGTAATTGCTTGTAAATGTTATCTTGTTTGACTATGCTGAAAATCATGCATAGATCAGTGTCTGTCGGCATGTACTCAGCATAGCTTACTAAGTAAGAGAATTTGTGGCATGAAACCAGTAGACCTCTTCCGGGCCAGCCCAGTGCAATTGGCATTTGCCTTGGTTGCTAGCCAGAAGGCGTGCCATTATAGCACGCACTGCTCACTTTTTTTTTTTTTTTTTACAAAAAAGTAATTTCTCTAAAATGCATTATTAAATAGTCCATCTGGCTCACTTTTTGTTAATATTCTTAGCAGGACAGTACCTTAGTCCACCTCTAACTGTCCACAAAGTCTCCTTTTATAGTGAGGGAGTAGAGCAGGCAAAGGATATTGTTTATGGACGGAAGGTGGAAACTTTCACATTACAGACAGCAAAAATCATTGATCAGCTCCTGTTCACCTGGCTGTTTTTGCTTTAACCAAATATTTAGTTTTGAAAAATAGCAGTTCACTGTCAAAAAAGTTCTGCAACTTTATCCTAAGGTCAAATTTGTCAAAATCCACTTTTTCTTTAGGGATCTTGATGCATGTATGACGTGCACTGCCCCACAAGTTAATCATTTGCTGGCTGTTGTCAACTTTACATTTTTTTAAATGCCCACAGCAGTATGTGATTATGTTTTTCATTAAAAAAATGTATTATCTCTTTAAATATGTTGATAACGTAAATATAAACTTGTTTTGAGCATATCTTGAACTGGTGTTTTTAATTTATGACGTCCTCTAACCTATGTAATTTTAAATACAAGTCTTCCTGGAGTCATGATTAGATAAACTGTTTTTGTTTTTAAATGTAGTAAAGTCGTTTCATTGTTTCAAATCCTGTGTGCAGGTATTACTAAGAGCTAAAATTAATTTTGAGGGGTGAAACATACCCACGTTGATGTAATAACTGAACTAAAAACAATTGTTGCTTCAGGTTTGTGTTGATGAAAATATCTAGTTAAGAGACAGGTGAGACTTCCTTTGTAGGGACATATAGATGGCGCTCAACTGCAAGGCAGATAAGAAGGGGTGTCGCAAAGTGCAAGATCCATACTCAATTTTCAGGATGATCACTATGGAAATGAGTTCCATTATTTTCATTGCATGTACATTTATTTAATAAGGATATTTTAAATTTCTAATATTCATCCCGCCAGCTTACATTGAACACCCCGATCTAGATTTTACCCAAAGACATGCAAATGTGAATTATACATTGTTATATTTCACTTTCAGAATGAACATATTGAAACGCAACATGTATCTAAAAGATATTAAACATGCCAATAATTCTTCATATCAAAACCCGCTACAAATTGCACATTTTTACTTTTTATGTGTATAAAATCCTTTTATCTTTTCGGCAGATTTTTATTAGAACAGCACCGAAAGTCTCTCAAAGCGTCCGAAATGCCTCCATTATTTAAACGACAACCGTGGGTGATCCGTGTGCGAGCTTATAAGAACGGAACAAGAAATTTGTCGGCCAAAGTTACTGCCTCTACAATAAACAGGGTAGGTTTTTAATAAAAATGAACGGTCTTTATGTAAATGAATAATTTCTTGTCGTGTTAACATTTAAATATAGTGTTGCATATGTGTAAACCCAAATGACTAAAAACTACTCGAACTCCTTCTTCCACAGAGTGTAATGCAGGCATGTAAACTCTGTTCAAATATTATTACACTAGAGTGAAAGCTGACACCCCTCTCTATGCCAAGTCACGTGCTTATGTGCTCTCAAAAGTAACTTTCAGCAGCAAATCTCAAGTCCTATTCAGAAGCGTTGAGTTAGCACAGGAATGCAATGTTCTTATGAACACCTCCACATGATTGTATTAAAGGCGCAAGCATTTGCACTGCTTCCTGGAGACCAGGCAAATATTGAAAAAGCAAACATTGTTGGTAAATATTTCAACATATTAGTACATGTAAAACTCAAAATAACTGTAGGTGTGACGCTTAATAAACTGCATATAGTTTTATTTACTTTTAATGTTCTTACCTGGCGATCCTCTTTTAGCTTCTGGAAGAGTGCACCTCTAAGCTCAATCTGAACATGGCTGCGCGGCGTGTGTTCCTTGAAGACGGCACTGAGGCGCTGGAGCCCAAAGACATACCACATGACGCAGATGTTTACGTTTCAATGGGAGAACCTTTCTTGGATCCGCTCAAAAAAATTAAAGGTAAAAAATGAAAAAGCTGAGAATGGCTTTAGGGTTGTAATTAAAAATGATTTTCATCCTGTCTTGACAAAACTAATGTTTACTCATTTACAGCTCAGTAAGAGGATAATGTGCTTAATGAATGAAAAATGTACTGACAAGAACGTTTATTGCATTCATTAGCATTGGTGCCCAATTTAATATAAATCTGAATAGACGTCAGGGAGCCTGCAGGAGGTTAAATGATGAAAATGTAATAAACTTAATATGAGATTATTGAATTTACTGCTTAGTGTCTGTGACACCTAACAGACACAATTCATTAGGCGTGTTACACCAGAAACAAAAACAGTAAAGAGTTAAAAATGCATTGCTACAGGGAGTGACAATTTGGAGGTAATAATATTGTTGTATACACAACATAAAATAAAGTTTCAGGCCTTTACCTAAGTGATTTAGAATATTTCCTGCGTGTTTCAGGAAGCCGCTGATTTATTTTTAGTGTTCAGAAAATGCTATGTAGAATTGAGTGTGGGCTGTCATGGAGTGCTGGAAAATAAATTATATTGGTGATAATGGTTAGCGTTTTTAAAACCACTATTTTATTTCGCAAATCAGATAAAAATGTGTTTATTTTGCATGTATTTTTTACTGAACCAAAATGACTCGTTAGTGATATATATTTGTTAGTATATTTATACACTACCAAAATCAAAGGTACGTGGGTTGCAAGCTGCTGCTCAGATAGTTAAACATGCTTAAAGCAATTGGCTGAATGCTGGCATTTTCACTCAGTGTTGCATCCTTTAAAGTTAATGAAAGGCGTGCAACTGAGTTTGAATAACAACAGCAGTGGCTTTTATAGGGTCTTGAAGCTGCATCCCTGTGACAGGAGCTACGGTTTTGAAAATATTTGCTATTATTATTACTATTACTATTATTATACTTAGTTAAACTGATTATTATATGGGTTAATAGGGAGATATCTGCACTCCATCAGATATAAAGCATCAGATCTACTGCCGTAGGACCTCTGGTACAAGGGGAGGTTGTTCTAGCACAAAGGTTGAATATGGGAATCAGTTGGACCCTGAAAAACGTTTAAGACCTACCCAACATTATGGCCACATGTCCAAGATGTCTGAATGACCTGAGGTTGTTCATGAATACGAGGAGACTGAGCGGAGAGCTGGACGCATGGTGCAGTTTGACATTGAAACCAGGCAAGATGGATGTCTAACTCATGAGATTTTAATTAGTTTAAAAGATCAGAAATGTATCAACAGCCATCAAATTCCTTTTAATTGTATTTGCACAGAGAGGCAGTCAATTGCATATTGATTGATAGATCTGGTAACATTTGCAACAACTGAGGGTCAAATTATGGCCTAGTGTAACATATGGACATTTGTTGAGTACTTGCTAGTGGAGGGGAGGGAGATGACATTGAAAACATTTTGTGTATTCCTAATGCATATTACATTAGGTTGAAGTTGTTTTTGCTAGAAAAGGAACAATATGCACTTGCATCCCATTTGTTTAAATGTGAACTTTTAATTTCAAATAAGTATAAAAACCAAAATATATAAACCATAAAAAGGGATAGGAAATAGGTGGTATACTTAAGGTATGGTTTTTCAAAGAGAGTGTGCCAGGTGACCATCTGTTTGTAGGCAGTGTGTTCCAAAGTCTGAAGACCACAAACAAAAAGGTGGGCCATCTTCCAAAGACTTGAGATAGATCACAATTTTAAAATTTTGTGTAGCCTCTTTGGTGATCTAAATCCTTGTGAAATCTCTAGAGGAGATGATTGTTTGAGTATGCATCCGTTCTCATGGGCCTTCATTGTGTTGGACAGAAATAAGTAGTGTGTAGCAAGGGGGATAGGAGGGGGGGCTGTCTGCCCAGAGCAACACAAATTTTGGGGGTGGGGACCCTCAACCCCCCGCTCTTACCTGTGGCCGTCGCAAACGCACGGGCCGCCACAGGCAGCACAAGGCCTAGCTATGCCACTGGAGATAAGTGGTGTGTATTGAAGGAGGATACATTCTGTTAAGCATATTAGGACTATATCCTACAATTAGAAAGGCATAACTGCATTGGTTTGGTTGGACACTGCAGCAGTGATGATGAGAGGGTCAGGGTTATGCATAGCCCATCCGGGACCTGTTCTTCCCTAAAGGATTTTTAACCAACTTGCTTTTCTTAGAAAATAAATATCAGGTGAATTTAAATTGACCCCTCTGAACATGTGGCCTTCACACACCCAAATCACCTCACAATTTGAGTGATTTGATAGTTGCTTCTCCTTTTGGATAGGGAGAAAGTATCCCTTTCATTTATTTACGAGGTTATATGAAGGCAAAATTCCCGAAAAGACATGGCTTATAATATTCTAAGTGAAGGACTGAAGGAAGAAAGGATTACTATCAATTTTCTATTTTTTAGTGGATCAAGGAAAGTTCCTTACTTAACAGAAGCTTTTGTGTAGAGCAACTCTTATTTAGAGTGCAACCTAAAAATCAGTACTATTTAAAAGTTGATGTACTGTTCCTAGGTGCCCCAGTAGATCAACTGCCTTTAATTTCTTGACTGTTGGTAAACGTTTTGATTCATCTATTTACATTTTTATATTTTGCATGCCCTTTTTCTTGGGTTGTCTGGCATGGATGTCATGGACTGGTGTGGATGGCAACTGGGGGAACCTAGCAGGATCTGTCTCTAATCTTGACATTCTCTTGGGTAGCCCTGCCATCACAAATCCAGGAAACCCACACCAGGAAAATAAATTAAACAGGTCTCCATGTATCCTATTTACATTTTGTAATTTTCACTCCTTGCTGCTCCCTAGCATTTTGGAAAAACCTTCCCTAGCCTTTTGGGAAATGAATATGAATTGTTACTTTCTCTGAATGAAGTCCTCCCCAGTAACACCCCCTGTACACTTTCTGTAGTTTTCATTATTTGTCTTTTCACTCGCTCACTTGCAATTTGTTGTAATCTAGTAAGTGAATGATGCATCCTCTCTGTTGTTGCCCTTATGCCTTGCTGCTCAGTCTATGTGATGTCATCAGAATGTTGAGAGTGTTTGAGTGTAAGAAGGAATCAGTTGGTGTGGAAGGGCTGAGCGGCAAGGAGGCTGCTCCTGGTGGGGCATTGTATGAGGCCTAGCATGAGACTTAATATGGATCCTATCTGAAGAATAAAGCTGTGATCCTGAACTACATCACTGGACTACGTATCTTTCATTTAACCGTAACACTGGCGACGATTTTAAAGAACCTGCGTGCTACTTCAATGGCGATTGGACTTTTAAAACTGAAGAAACTACAACCTGTGGATTTGAACAAACCTGGCACCCCTAATGCCCCACCAGTGACCATTTCATCGGTCGCCCCAACCAGTAAGTGCCAGTTTGTCTTAGACTTTCCTTCATTATCTTTGTTTGCCTGTCTTTGCTGAACTGTTCCTGTCCTGTAACATGTTGACAGAGAACACCATCTGTGACCTGGACATTATTTGCGTGTACTGGTGAGTACTGTACATTTGGATTTGGGTTGGTTCCTGCTGCCTGTTGGATTTTGGGAACGTTTTACCAGTGATCTAAGGTGCCAGTTCCTACCTGCCTGTCTACTGTCCACTGCCTCCCTGTCTTGGAGGAAGTCTGCCCTCCTGCTCCTTGGGACAGTCTCAGAGTAGTTTTGTCGTGTTCCCAGTCTTGTGCCCTTTGAGCACTCTTCTGCAGCGTTTTGTACTGTGCGGCATCGGCACTGCTCTGATCATCTAGGGTTTTGCTGTGGCACTACTTCCATTGTGTTTGGCGCTTTCCTGTCAAGACTTTGTTGCTGCGCCATTGAAATATAAACCGCCGCATTGCAGTTTGAATTACACATCTAGCGCGTGCCACTTACCTCAGGTTGTCGCGCGATGTGTGCCCCATTACGTTCTTTCTCCTTTCCTTTTGCTCCTGTTGAGAGACGCCCAGCTGCTTCAGCGTGCCGTGAGCCACCCGGCACGACGCTGAAAACGATGCCGCCATCTCGTGGCTGGCATCCATCTTTTCCTTTGGCTATTGCCTGATGCACGCTCCCGTTTTGCCAACCATGTTTTTGCCAACCAAGCACTTCGAGGATCTCTGTATTCCAGTTGTATTCCGGTTCACATCTTAAGGCGTTTTCTGATGTCCGCTGACCGCCTCCTTACCTCATAGACATTTGGTGATCCAGTTAATTCAAAAGAAGAAGTTGAAGACGTTCTGACAGTCACGATTTTCTGCTGAACTGTAGTTGTTGTTGCTTGATCCTCCTACTAGGTACTGTTTTTCCTGGTTGTGGTTCACATGTTCCAGACTTTAGCTGTTTACTGACAACGGTGACTACCTTCTTTATTTTAGCTTATTGTTTTCTTGGGACAGTGCATTTTTCATAATGTTGTTTGTGCTCAGATGCTTTTATTGTGTCATTCCTTAAGGTTCAATTTCATGTGGGTTTCTTATGTGATGATTGTACCATTCACTGGTACCTGATCCTGTATTTGTATGAGAGGGGGGGAGAGAGTGTAGTGTCCTTGTTTTGTAACTGTATGAATAGAGGAGAGAGAGTGTAGTGTCCCTGGTCATGTCATGTTCTGAAACTGAAGCTTCTCTGACTTGCTTGTTTTGGTTTTACCCTCTGAATTGGTTGTTACCTCGTGTGAGGTGTTAGACTGTGCGTTGCGGGTGCGCACATGAGAAGACTTCTTCTTTTGAAGCTTCTCTGACTTGCCCGCTTTGGTTTTACCCTCTGAATTGGTTGTTACCTCGTCTGAGGTGTTAGACTGTGCGTTACGGGTGCGCACATGAGAAGACTTCTTCTTTTGAAGCTTCTCTGACTTGCCTGTTTTGGTTTTACCCTCTGAATTGGTTGTTACCTCGTGTGAGGTGTTGGACTGTGCGTTACGGGTGCGCACACCTCGTGTGAGGTGTTGGACTGTGTGTTATGGGTGCGCACATGAGAAGACTCCTTCTTTTGAAGCTTCTTTGACTTCCCTGTTTTGGTTTTACCCTCTGAATTGGTTGTTACCACGTGTGAGGTATTGGACTGTGCGTTACGGGCGCGCACGTGAGAGATCTACCTTTTGTGTAGCTTCTCTGTCTTACTTGTATTGGATGTACCCTGTGAGTGGTTGTTGCCTTGTGAGAGGTGTTTGGACTGTGCGTTACGGGTGCGCACATGAGAAGACTACTTTCTCTTTAGCTTCTCTGGATTTACCCTTGTTTTGGTTGTGGTATGTGTATCGCCCTGTGTTTAGGGTTTGCATAATTACTCTTAGAGTGTACGCCTTCAAGTGTTGGGCATGCGATTTGAAGAACACAACACTTGTGTTTCTCTCATCTTTTCAAGATGGGATGGGATGGGGTGTTTGACGATGCTCTTGAAGATTGATGTTATTCTTGTAGCGTTATGTTATTTTTGAAGCTCGTTGACTTTCGTATGTGTGTATGTCCACCTCCGCACATTTATTTATTGTCAGTCATATTGCATGTATGTGCTATGATCTCGCATGCTTGTATTTTTACAATTTTGATGAGGGGGGGATGTGTTGTAATCTAATTAGTGAATGATGCATCCTCTCTGTTGTTGCCCTTATGCCTTGCTGCCCAGTCTATGTGATGTCATCAGAATGTTGAGAGTGTTTGAGTGTAAGAAGGAATCAGTTGGTGTGGAAGGGCTGAGCGGCAAGGAGGCTGCTCCTGGTGGGGCATTGTATGAGGCCTAGCATGAGACTTAATATGGATCCTATCTGAAGAATAAAGCTGTGATCCTGAACTACATCACTGGACTACGTATCTTTCATTTAACCGTAACACAATTCCTAAGAGGCTTGTCAGGGGCTATTTGTCCAATGGTGTGCGATTTTACATCCCATTATCTCTGATTTTTTATTAAATTGACATCAAGGTAGGCTCTTGTTTTCTCAAGAAGTCATCCTTCACTGTAACATCACACGGAGAAAGATTTTTTTTAAATAGTACATTTACCACCCACCTCCTATTGTACTATACGTACATCACATGTAAGCCAATGTATTCAAAAGCCTAAAATATAACAGATCTTCAGAATCCATGGATTGATACTTTTTTAAGTTTCCTTCTAGCATTTTACATATATTTTATCACATAGTTTACATTGTGAACTTGCCCTTTTTAAACAGAAACAAACAGCAGTTATGTATTTTAGTACTTTTATGATACTGTACAGATATCTCCCTCAGGTGGATAAGGTAAGTGTTTAGTCTCCCAAGTCGAAGTCTTTTCCTGAATAATGAAGGGTGGATTCAATGCCTGGTTGAGGTGGGGAACTGCCTGCCATTGGTCCCTATGCACCATTGGAAATATAAGGTTGAGTCAGCAGCACATCCTCCCAGTCCATTATCTTTAGCAACCCTTGCTCCCCCTCCCTTCCCATACTGTTGTGTGACTACTATTGCTTTCTTCTCCCTGGCCTGACAAGAATGAGGTTATGGCAGCAGCACATCCTCCCGGTCTATTGCCCTCTTTCCTACAGACAGAAGAACTCCTGCTTATATATAAGAACTTCCCCAGGGCCTCATTTTCCTGACTCCTGCCTTTCACCTGCACTAGCCCTTATGCTGAAAGGCTGTGCCTTTTCATGAGGAGAGTGAAGGCTATTGGTTGTAATCTGGATAGACGCTCCCTTTACCCACCTATAAAATTGGACCCCACCAATACATAGTCTCACTTGGTCTTACGCCCTGTTTCCCTCCCACATTTACTATCAAAATCTATACTTACATTAGCGAAGACTCCGTAGCTGGGGTGGAGAACTCTGCACACATAAGTTCCTTTGTTAATTGTAAAATTGTTAGTTTTTTTAGGGTAACACAATCTAATTATTTTTCTTAATATTTAATTGATACTTGGTAATTTAGTTATTTTTAAAATGCATTTCCCAATTTTGTTTTTAGTGGGTAAGTTTACTGAGTGAAACAAAGCAAAATACCTTTAGTGGGAGAGTGGGGACATTCAAGACAGACAGGAATATTCTTTTAATTTATCTCTCTCTCTCTGCATAGTAAACTTCTTTTCTCTTCACACCCATCTGACTAGTTTATTTGGTGTTGGGAAATGACAATATCCCATTAGCATATCTCTAAAGCATAAGGGTATTCTATTATCAGGCCACACTACAGTGATATTCTGAAAATCATTTGACCCTCAGACCCTTTGGAACACACTTATGGATTTTGTGTATCATCCTCCAGTCCCCTCTTTTTTTTTTATTAGATCCAAGAAAATCCCATAAACCTAAACATTCGCATGTATGACAAAGAATTCCACAGGTACTCCTGGAAAATCTATGTTTTTGTTTCCATTTCTGTGACATAAGCATGTAAGTCCTGAACCTACGCCTGCAGATCATCTGTATAATGTATAGTATATGTAGTTTTAGAGTAACTGTGCTATTTCACATGTTTTTTCTTTTTCCTTGACATGTAAAATATGTCTTCCATACGAATAAATCCCCTTGTAATAGGGGGGGGAGGGTGGAAGCAGGTGTGGGCTCTTTGCCTCACTTATTGAACCACTTTACTACTACAAAATAGTAAGGATAAGGAATTTCAATTGTTAGTCAATATCCACAAAGGTACCTTTTCCCACCATTCACTTACACTTATGACTGATTAAAATTTGTGCATTTGTCTGATTAGTCAGTCAGAAGAATAATCTGCACAAACAATGTGTTTTCATGATTTTACAAATCATGCTAAGCATTCATAAACCACAGAATCTCATTTTAACTGCTCTCATGTAAGTGTAAGGAAGGCTTCTCTTCTTGAGGTCTTCCGAAACCCACAGAAGGCAGTGAAATGGCAGATGACAGGCTGCCCTCCTCCACTGCGTTACTCCATTGATCTCAGATCTATGCAGAAATTAAGTAGGGAGTAGAGTGGTGTATGATCTCAGCTGCCCTCCTCTGCCTCTATCAAGTTCCCCCTGCCCCTTCTTCGTCTGCCTTTCTTTGGTCCAGGGACTGCTGAGTTAAGTGGAAAGAGAGTGGCAGAATGTCAGACACTTGATAATTTGGGAAGGTGAAGCTGGGGGACATCTAATATTTTATTGTTAAAAAAAACTAAATGAAGATGGGATGGCAGGAAAGAGGGCTGGGGAAAGGGTGGCAGGGCACCAGACATGTATTTTCATAAAATAAGGAGAATTAATTTTGATGGAGAGGGAAGAGGTTTAGGTAGCCTATGTGAAAGCCCCCCTGACACTTCTCCCTCTAGACTACAGATCCAGAGGCTCAGCCTATTGGGGATGTTCATGGGAGGGCACTCAACATAAAATAGTAAATGTGGTAAGTTTCAATAAGAGGAAGTGTATTCAAATCTTGGATCCAGGTGACATGATAAACATCTTAGGCTGAGATCTTGTTTATGATCGCATTTGTATGTCTATTGTAGGAAAGAGAACCCTTTAATTTTTTTTTTTGAAGAGTTTTATATAGCGCTGGCTAGACCCGGAGGTATCAGAGCGCTTAACATGAGGATCAGCGAGTTACAGGTTACATAGTTACATCAATTAAATCAAAGAATCATGGAGGGAGGAGGAGGGGGAGGGAAGGAAACACAGCGGGAAACGAGGAAAACAATGTCAGATGACCCGCTGGGTAGGTGACGGCCGAGGGGGTGAAACCAGGGCCAGACTCCTCTATATATGACAGCTCCACCGAGCATCGGCCAATGTTGCTCGTGCGCCGAGGTAAGTACAAACAGTTTTAGTATCCGCCCATGGGGCATCGTCAAAGGTCAATCGAAAGTTCCTTTGGAACACACTTATGGATTTTGTTCCATCATGGCCATGTTGATCCGGCTCCGTGGTGTGTACAAAGTTCAAGGTTTCAGTCCGGGGGGCATCGTCATAGAACCATAGTCAGCACCCATCCCGGAGTAACTGGGAAGCTAAGACTCAGCCCTAGGTCTCAACCCTCCACCAGAGGTTCCCTGATTGCGCGTCGGGGTTGCCCAGCCCAGGTTTCCTTTCCTTGATACGCTTCCCTATAAACTTCTCCGGAGTAAGTCTGTGGGTCATCTCACCAGTGTGAGAGTTGAAGATCGTCGTGGTAAATGACCACTGTGGCGGCCATCTTGGGGTCAGGCAAGAGAAATTCCGCCCCTGTTGTTCCATTTGGCCAGCCCGCCAGCCACAGTATTGCTAAACTCACAAGAAGGCAATGTGATCACTCAGCCCAAGGATTGCTCCAATAATGACATTGTTATTAAATTTCGCCCTCTTTCTCAGAATGATGCAGGGGCTCTCCTGAGCATCGCCCGATGCTGCCCGCGGCGGTTTTGTGGCCCCCTGTATTGGAACCGACAACCTGTTGGTGGAGTCTGGACAATTTTCGCGGCCCCGGGCTGCCTATTCCTGCTCCCGTTGGTGCTTCCCAGCGCCGTCCCGGCACACGAGTCACCAGCAATGCGAGCGGGGGGCCGGTGGCTTGAATCGGGGTCGTCCTCCGTCTCTCGAGCGGCTCCGCCCCGCAGCAGTTCACACTATCTCGATCCCTCCTCGAGACAGGGGTTCCCCAGGGTGCCTAGGACGCGCTAATATTCACCCATTGGCACAAATAAAGAGTGACTTGCCGTTTAGTGAAGCGGGGTGTCCTCTTCTAGGAGTCAGCGTGCAATAGTAGGGCAGCTTCGTTACTTGCTTCGCTGATAACGGGCGCCATTTTATCTTCCACTCGGCCGATGTAGCTTCGGGTGATTTTCTCGGCTTCGCCGCGATTATGCTCAGGCATCTCTTCCCTCATCCGCTGCTCCAGCTATTCCTCTTGCCAAACCGGGATGCTTTTAAGGGTTTACAGGCAGTTACCCGCCGCTTTGAGTTAATGCGCGCGGGGCCTCCACGGAGCTTCAGCTCCAAGCGGCCATCACGGCAGAGGCCACGCCTCTTTCCTCTTTCCTCTTTAATGATAACCCATTACTGCAAAAAAGCGCTCGGTGTCCTCAGAAAAACACCAACTGAAAAGTACAGATGGATATGTGTATATTCAATCAAACGAACAACTATGGACTGGGCAATGCAGCTGGATGAAACAGGATGAGACAATTCACAGCTAGAGACAGAAAATGGTGTGCAAGGACTAAGGACTCAATCTGTTTGTTGTCAACAACTGTATTGTGCTTTTATATTTTCTTTTTCTGTGTGATCTCTGGGGTGTTATGCATGTTTTTACACCATTTCACTATCTGTTATCATGTATATTTGTGTGAATTAATCTTGTTTATTAAATCCATACTTCCATCTATAGAGACGAGGCCAGGGTTTTGTTGATACATTATTTTACACGAATTGTTTATTTTAATTGGTTTGCTATTTATCCTTTATTTCTATGACAAATGAGTCCTGGGGGAACCACTATCTCATATTTATCCAAATTCTTCTCTGCATATTGCTTTTCTGAATATATAAAAAAAACTGTGGAGGCCAACAGTCTCTATAGTGCAGCATCAGAAGTTCACACCAGCTTTCAAGAACAATGCATGGTGGCTTTTTAAAAACTTTTTATACAAATTGACTTATAAAATTGCCTGAGCCTGTATCCAACCCATCATGTGTATACTTTCTGTGCTTACCTTCGCTATGCTGTTGCAACTTGTTATGCATCTGTAAACTATATTCTTTATCCGGAAAGCTCCATGGAGTTTTGCTATTGCACCTATCTTTGTTTTATTTGTGACTTGATGCCCCATTTGTCTTTCTGCTGGACTGGGAGCACCTCCATAAATTGTCCAATACTCCCACTCTGTCAAATGTCTGCTGGAGTTGTAGCACCTCCATTAACTGTCCATGCTCCCACTTTGATAAACTCGTTCCCCCGTCTCATTTAGACTCAGGTGACCAATGGGCTTTTGATGGTTGTACCTTAACTTGCTCTGCAGTCAGAAAACCTTGACCTGATAGCCCATTCACCACAGAGCTGCCATTGATTTTCCCAGCCTGTGATAGCCATGCTGGACATGGAGAACCCGAGGAGGGAATGTAAATCATAGTCCTGATGCTCCGGGAGAAAGCTCCCTGTGCATCTGAGACATTTTTTTGTTTTTATGAACGAAAACTCCTGCTCTGTGAGTTAATTTCAGAGAAACAAAACATGAATGTCAAGTAGGCCAAACAAATACGTTGTATCTATCTGTGCCTTTAGTGTATGTGCTTGATCCGTGTACGAACTAAAAGCACAGAGATCCCCACCAGGAAGATATCTCTAAATATGGTCAGCAGACTGCTGATGATGGAGTCACTGACCTCTGCTGACCCCGTGGGATAGTCGGAGGTCTGCCAAACACCCATGTGCCATGTTCAGGCTATTGAGAACCTTGAATAAATTAATTAATATGCTTATTTGTTAGCAATCGTTTAGATCGCTGTCTTTACCCAACAATGATTTCCATAAAGCTAGGTTATCAGTTACGGGTTACAGAAGATATTAAGTGAGGAAAATTAAACAAAGTAAGGAGAACATTGGGCCCGATTTAGAGTGTGGTGGACAGGGTACTGCCTGCCAATCCAAGCCCCATTGGCTTTGTCAACAGAATACTTTCTCCGATGGCCCAATAGCGCTGGGGCCGTAGAATGAAGGACATCACACCACATACCATATTTAGGGTATACAGAGCAATGTCTTTTTGTTCCTGTTAGTCACAGCCAGGAAGAATCTGATGTTGAGGCATAGGGAAAAAACAAATGGCCCCCACATGCTGGGAAAAAACTCCTTGGTTATGAGGTTATTGTTTCTGTTTTTTTCATAAACAAACTCTTGCTTTGGGAGTTCGTTTTTAGAAAACAAAACAAGTTACAAGTTTTGGAGAGTGATCATCAAAACCGATGGCAGACTTCCACCAAGTTTTTAGTACATTGAAAGGAACTGTTTTAACAGTAGTTCTTTTCAATGTACACGATGACCGCGGGGGCTAAGTCAGCTCTAAATCTGGCAAGCGACAGTCCATCAGGGTGGTTGAGGTATTAAGAAAACCTTCATCAATTCACCAAAACGTCAAAGTGACATCACACTCTTTAAACTCTTATGGCATCACAGGGTTGACCTCATGTCCCATCCATAGACCTTCAAAAGCCTTGTTTTAGCTGCAGAGTGGCAGAGGAAGGCCATGTGCCTGAGGCAGCAGTTGCAATCTTAATTGTCATCTATGGATGAAACTCCTTCCGAGCGGCCTGTGCGGCGTTACATGTCTTAGGCTATATTAATCTGCCTGGCCATTTCCAGTGGCCAATCTTAATTTTCACACGCCTGAAATATCCCGTGTACAAAATCATCATGAATCCATAAACCACGCCTTCAGCAGAGTATAAATGCCCCAGACACGTCCTGCTGAAAATGGGCACACCTTAAATCCCCCAAAATATTCATAAGCTTTGGCAGGAAACAAGATGTGGGAAAGTAGACTCGGCACACAGATTGAGCCAACAAAGTGTCACTTTCGCTTTGTTCTGCTTTGCAGGGCACGCAAAGCTCTATGCCATGCAGTTGGGCGAGTCGAATATTGAAAGGAGCCCAGCCCTTAGCATGGTCAGAAAGATGTCACTACTGACAGTCTCTGATCCGATCACAAAGGCATGCTTGTATTTATCAGAAATCTCCCTGTCAGTTTTGGGTCGCTTTGCAGATCTTGCTTTCAGTCAAGTTACATTTCTCAGATCAGTTTAGGATCCTGTTATATTGTTATGAGGTTCCATTAAGAAAGGCATAGGAAATTCTTGACATTTACAGGTTATGTTCAAGAGAGTAGACAATTAATTCGACCTGAGTTTCTTACAGTGAATATTGGTACCGAATATTTGCAAAAATTCAAGAATCACAACTGTTTTATAACTTACATTAAAAAACACTTTTATGAACTTCATTAGCTATCATTATCCCCATATCCACTATTCCTTTACTGTGTTTAATCTACCAGGGACCATAATATCTAAACTAATTGAGGTGCTGTTTTTTGGGGGGCTTCAGTGTAAATCTGCGGCAGCAAAAAAACAAAAAATGTCCGTACAAGCAAAACGAGATCATACTTTTTCTGGAAGCAGCGCTAGATTAGACAAAATACAAGCAAAGATTGTGCAGTTGAAAAGCAGTTCTAACTGCTGCAGAATGAATGATGAAAAGTAGTATACTGCTTAAAGAATACATTCAGTACAACCTAGGTGCAAAATATCACTAGCCTAAAAAATATATTGCCAAACCACACAGTGTATGTGGTGCAATTCTTAGCATCCATGTGGGGATAACAATGTTACAAGAAATATGAAACTTTATTAAAACAATTTGTTGTCTTAGAATGTTCCTGTCACAAAGTACAATTTCTACCATTATGCTGGGCAATACTAACACCTGTTGTCCATAGTGCCTAGAAAAGGAAGGATTTCGCTAGGTAGCACAATATAAAAGCAATAATAATAACCCGTATTGTTGCTATTACTAAAGCTGGGCTCTCTAAAAGGAGTGCTCAAAGTCATAGACTTCTGTACCTACAGATCCCTTTATTCCTGTCCTTGTTTGCTGTGTTGTCTCTGCGAGGTTCACTGCCCCCCCCATCCTGTCTGTTCGAGCCAAATCCAGCCCAAACCCTGATGTGCCTTGTCTGCTTTCCTTGGCTGGCTTTCCCTGCGCCTCGCGCGGCTGTTCTGTGAGCACCACAATGCTGGCACGCGGCGCTGAAACGTTCGCGCCATCTCTTGCTGGATCAGCAAGCCTCACCTCCCGAAGTCTGGTGTGGTGCAACGGGTTCTGACTGATCATCAATCTTTCCGCTGCCCGACAGTTGTTCCTGGGAAACACACTGGAGCAGGTGGCAGATGCGCCGGTGCCTTCTGAGACAGGATCTTGTAGGTGTGCCTGCACACGCTCCTCTCTGCACGGGTCTCTTGCTGGTGCAAATGCAGATTAAGAGAGGGTCTGCCTGGAAATGGACGATTTTAAAGTTTCAAATTTATTTTCAGGTGGCATAAAAATGTCCAGAATGCAAATGCCTTGTTCTAATATATGCAATATGTCTTATTACTAATGCTATGAAAGGCCAACACTGGTTTTAGCAGCTTACTGTTATGTGATTTTTATGTATTTATTTTTTGTTCTTCGTTTGCTCTTGAGCGTCGAAATTCTCCTGTTGGGCGAGTGCACTGCTCCAGCTGGGCTCAGCCAAGACTCAGACCTCACTCTGGGCTTGAAATGAGTGTGGGGAAACAGTGGGATGCTAAATGCAGTATTCTATAGGTTTGAGGTCCTTAAATTCAAGCCAGGGTGCCCTGCTGCTGCGCCACATTTCACAAAGGGGTTCCATCCAGTGCTTAATTTGTAAAAATATAAGTGTCCGGGCCTCCTCTGGAAGACATTGCAGCTTGCACCAACCACTGCCCCTGCCAATGCTGCCAATGACAGTATGTACACAACTACTAACCGTCACACTGCTACATGTGCGACAATTTGGAATGTTCAAGGCCGCCAAAGCTTTAAGAGTGGCTTGGGCGGCAGGTATTAGTTGTTTTTCATGTATATTAAATTAATAAACAACTGTTGTTCTGCTCAACTCTAAATTACACAAGCAGTGCCACCATGTGGCAGCTGTCATAAGTGCGGGTTTTGACATTTAAGTGCCGGTGCTGAGCAGCGGAAAACACAGCCTCAAATTAAACACTGGTTCCCTCCATTTCACCCACTCCTTGCCAAGTTGTTTAATGTCACCTGGTATATGTTGCAGTGCTCCATATTCACACTCAGCTGTCGAAAGGGGCTCTTTAGTCTGTGACTGGTGCACTTGGAGCCTGTTTTACTCCTATGATACTGCAGTATTGCTCCTGGTACGCCTGAGGTCATTGGTTGTAGGCAGGTGCGGCTTCTCCCCCGTTGGAAAGACTGGTGAACCAAAGATACAACCATTCCCAACCCTTGCCTCAAGTGGCCTACAAATGCCCACCTGCACAAAGCCACATATAAGAGAATGAAGTGGAGTTGGAGCACATGGTGGTGGAGTTAAGCCAATTTGCACACCAAGTTGTTCCAAGTACTGTGGGGCATATCATGGATATGCAGGAGCAATGTAATTGGGTGATCTTTGGAACACTCCTTCTATTGCAGAATGACTGAGAGGGTAATGCCTCCTTGCTGCTTCCCTTCGTCCCATCAGCGCCCATTCTGGAATGGGATACCATGTGTTCGGAAGCTAGAATTTCTCACTATTTCTGGACAGCTTAAATTAATAGATTCATGCACCTTTTTGGTATTCGTTTTCATTTTACTGCTCAAGTATTCTTTTTTCAAATTTTATAAATGAGAACACTATTATTTATCGTTATCCGGGTCCTGCACAGCTCAGGGTCGGGCTGGTCTATAGGGCAATGAGGCAGTGCCCGATGGGCTGGTCTGACATGTCAGAGTGTGGGCCGTTCTTCTGGATGTTTGTGGGCCTGTTTCATGTTCTGGTGCTCAAATCTATGCTTTCTCCCATACCTTGTAAAACACTTATACAACGTGTCTTTACAAGGTCATATGGCCGCAGTTTGCAAACATGGGCCATTTCTTTAGCTGTCTATTTCACTCATTCTGACCCTGCAGCTCATTTTCAGGTTTATTATCCAAAATGATTAAACACAGACATTGGTTTCCCTACTGAATTTTATGCACCTAACACACAAGAGGACCACCTAATGGTTGAATCTGGTAAAGTTGTTAGCCTTTACCCTCTCGTCGTTTTGTTTTGACACAGAGGTTTCCAGTTAATTATGCTTGATGGCAGCACAGCGTTACCAAAGAATCATTTATCAATCTGGATTATGTGAATTCGATTCATCACTCTCATTCAAGTTCCAATACACTTTGAGATACATTGATGTGCTGGTCAACGGCAATTTAATCTTGGTTGTTTCTCTTTTGGATTGACATTTCTGTCAGAAGATGGGCTTCATTACGGGCTTTCTAATATGATTTGCTTCTTACACTTTGTCCTGAGGATGGTCTCAAGTACTGCTTTGACGTCTGGAGACCGAAAGGTTGACGCATTGACCACTACATGCTCTTTTGAATGGATTCATAAGCCTACTACAAGGAAAAGCATTCAGAGAGGGTCTTTTGGAATCATTGGGCTTATGCTCAGTGGTCCCACACTGTCAATGGTCACAATTGGGAGTTAAAGATATTACTGTGACCCTTCATGACAGTAGGCTGATATGGAGTATTGTCAAATAAATACGTATGTTCATTTTTTTGTACTTGAAATACGCCTTGCTTATATAATTTTTAGATGAACTATGAATACAACTATTTGAATGAATGATGCATTGAAGAGTTGGGGTGGATATTGTATTTACCAATCCATAACTGCGTGATTCTCTCAGGATCCCTCATTCTTTTACCTAGACTTTTATGCCACGGCACTTGCATACTCCATGGTACACAAGAAGAGCTCTTGAAACCTACCTTTCCCTTTGAGAGGTTTCTGCAGAAGCGCTATGTGATCTTCAGAATGACATAATTTGCTGTGACAGCTCCTGATTGACAGGAGTATGCGCGCGAACATATCATGTAGACCATCTCTCCTGGTAGGCGTAGGTGTCTGTGAAATGATTAACTCGCATCATTCTAATTATTGACTGAATTTGAAAATGTTTAAATTCCGAGCAAGGTACCAAATAACAGTGTAACACTTCCTTTCATAAGCACACCAGAAATTAAATGTTCTGTCATATTTTGTATTTCAAAAGAATCCAGCAGCCTAATGAAGCTGACTTTGTAAAGCCCAATGCATATGCCCAGGCAATTATTTGTTGCCTTTAAATGCTTATGCTTTTAATTGAGAGAGAAGCTGTACCACTCTGTGATAACCTTTTGACTGCGTGGGGATTTTGCAATTTGTTATCACTTTTCCTAGGATGCGAGACGATTACTAGATGCCAGAACATACACGGCCCCTGCCTCCCACCTGCCTAGTTTAATTCTTGAATGTCTTCAGCTGCAAAAATGGATTTTGGTTTTTTTTGGTATTAATTGTCAAATATTGCTGCCGTTCCATATCCATCTCCGGGAGATCACGTCTACTGTCAGCTTTGCATATTTTAAACGGGTGGGAGGGGGGTGGGGAGTTGGCAAATGTGTGCTCTTGGATGAGCCTAATTAGAGGCATTTGGGCTGTATTGCAGGGAGTAGCAGAAAAAATGTTACAAGAAAACAAATATTAGGACAAAAATTACTTTTTTTTAAAAAGCCAAAAATGCTTTTATATTATATTGTCCGCTAAAGTAGTTTATTTTATAAGTGTTCCCTTATTTGATGTCTTCATTGATAGGAAAGGAAAGTCTGATAGCCCAAATGATATTCAAGACTTGGAACTCACCAAAGTTTCTATCCTCTGATGACAGATTCCTTGACAAAGTTTTTCCCTCTCAGCAGATATCTTATGATAAATGTCTTCACGCTGGATCGTCCTTCCACCTCAGTAGGTCTTCTTTGAGAAGGTTTTTCCCTCTTGATAGGTATTCTTTGATGACGTTGCTAGAGCAAATGGCCGTCTGATAGGAAAAGACATTTGTACAGTGAACTTTATAAAGAGAATTACATGTTGCTGATGATAATCGGCGTCACGGTTACTGAAAATAAATGAACTGAATGACAGTCCTCATAAGAAGGGTAGAGGGATGAAAGGTGAGTGGAGTTGAACTGTTAGGATCGAAACCTGCGTCACTCTGGTTCCCAACAGATGTCTGCGTAAACTTCATGCAACCACTTATCTTTCATACCAGCACTGGCGTAGCAAGGGGGGGCGGAGGGGGCGGCACGAGATTTGGGGGCAGCAGGTAAATTTATCGCCAGCACCCCCCCCCCCTCTCAGGCGCTCGGCGGCGGCGGCAAAAGGCAGGGACCGCCACGGGCGGCAGAGTGCCTAGCTACGCCACTATACCAGGAGCCGGACTTCTCCCTCCATAGTAGTTAAATGAATCCGATTCCAGCTCTCCCTGCTCCACCATGTTGTATTACTCCTCTGAATATATCACTTAGATGCCGCGTGGGAGCACGGTTAGATTTATAGCGATGTCATTAATACGCGTTTTCCAAATAAAGGTAATTGATGTAATCGAGAGAACAAAATTGTGCAGCGACAATGGGCTTAGCACTGTAAATGGAAACCCTGTATAATATAAGTTCAAATGACTCATTGGACTCCCCAATCCAATGCAATAGACTTTGCAGCATGCATAAGGTGTGTGAAATAATAAACCGAGTACCAGGACAAGCTGCCAACTTATTGTTCTCTGAATAGAACCCTTCTCTCAAACACATCACAACCAGTTCTTAATTTGTAAAACAATAAGTGCCAGGTCCCTCGTCAGGAGGCCACTGTAGCTTGCACCACTCATTGCCCCTGCCAGCGCTGCCAATGACAGTACCTACACAACTACTAACCATCACACTGCTACAAGTGTGACAATTCACACTGTTCAAGGCCCCCAAAGCTATAAAAATGGCTTGTGCGGCAGGTATTAGATGTTTTTAATGTATATTGAATCAATAAGCAACTGTTGTTCTGCTCCTCTTTAAATTAAATAAACAGCGCCACTATGTGTCAGCTGTCATAAGTGCCGGTGTTTACAATTAAATGCCAGTGCTGAGCACCAGAAACAAACCGGTGCAAATTAAGCACAGATCACAGCTCATTGTCCAATAGCATTTACTTGTGATTCAGACGGCCCTACGCTATTCAGCCTTAGCTCTGTCCACAAAAACGGACCCAGACCAACTCCTTGCTGAACTTTATTGAGTTCTGGCCTCTTTCGGCAGTTTCAGATGCAACTGAAACTGTATATGTGCAATGGCTAAAGAGGCGGTTCGACTAATACTTCGACAAATAATTATATGGAGGTTGCTTAGGCGCAAGTGCTATGAAAATAAATACATATATGATATGCCTTGCACATACTGTATTCATAAGCTCAATGAAGTGCCCCTAAAACAGTTGTGAATCTATAAAAACATGTGAATAATTAAAATATAAGTGCCCCAGAATGTAATGGACACAGGAAACGGAAATAAAATGGGGCCTCTTCACAAAGGCATTTTGAAGTAGGTAAAATTGAACTCCTGTAGCGCTCTTTTGCATACTATTGCATGCCTTTTTGAATCCTAAAACATGTAAAATTAGAATAAAATGACACTATTCATGGAATAGTCATAAACAATTACTACAATTAGAAAGGACTGTGCCATCTTTGCACTTCTACTAATAAGGTGGCTTTCGTATGGGGGCCGATTCATAAAGGGATGTACAAGGATGTAAAAGAGTACTCCTTTAATACTACCTGCCATACTCATAAATGCTTTTGTGAATCGGCAGAATACAGACAGTGAAGTGTAGCAACATACACAAACATTGTAGCCCACCCTTGTTTTGAACAATCACACTTGCACTAGTTGTTCGCGCCTGCAACTAGGTGAGAATGGCGCAATTTGTGAAATCGACAAAGCCCATGTTACAGAAATATTTATATAACCTTAGTCAGTTCTTAACTTTTATGCTAAGTAGGTACATGTGCCTTGGCCTATTTAAATGAAGAGGTCAGCAAAAGTTAAGAAAGGAGTGACGACTTTGATTGACTTAAAATATGGGATGCTTGTAATTTTAATCAGATTGAAGATGAAGACATACTGTACTTCAGATAACATGGCAGCGCAGTGTTATTGAATTTAAAATCTAATGACAGCCACTGTCATCATAACTTAAACACCGCTCTGGTGCCCTGGGCAGTAACTGCTGACACTTTAGAACAAGCAGCAGCAAAGAGCTGGGTATTTTTTCAGAAAGGGAGTGACTGTGAACTCAACAGAACAGAGGAATTTGACCTGGGCTTCATGTATTTACCAAAGACAGATTTAATTGTACTTTTGACAGATGACATAATGGAGTATGATGTTATGTTTTCTTTACCATCAGCTAATTTGCTGTTTGATATACTTCAGACTTTCCGCCTTTCACGTAGGATTTGCTCATTTGATCTGACAGTATGGTTATGTAAAAATTGCCAGACGGTCAAACAGGTATGAGAACTCTAGCTATCAAATCCCTTAAATGGCAAACACTCTTGTTCTTCGGGGAACACGATTGCTTTTTATCAAAAGAGCACAGCTAGTAAACATCACTAAGGGTCGGAATATAAAGTATAGTTTTCTCGTTGGAGACCAATAAAGAGTGTCTGCGAGCCCTTTAAGAGCTGCCAAAAGCTGTTTTGGTCAATGCTGCCCTTCAACATGTTGAACTTTGAAATGCTCCCTAGTGAATATTGTTATTATTCAAAATATCTAATAAAATGCGAGATAAATCTCAGGATGAATAACAGATATTTTTTCGAGAATATCTTAAAAAACTGAGGAACATTTTAGGACTTCAAAAAACTTTAATGCGAAAGGTTATTTTTCTGCCAGTAAAATTCTGTTTAGACACTCTTAAAGAAATGGAAGGGAAATCTACCTGAAGGGTAGAGTTGGCATTTGCAGCATGTGGCGCTTTTTAAGCATCCGAGTTCCCTCAATAATTCACTTAGAAATACATTAGATTTTTATCCATTGATATTCTAATGTTTGCTGAAGTGCTCTACAATCCCAATGGAATCACTACACAGTACAGAAATTGACAATGGAAATTGGTCTGGAATATTTTTGTGCCAGAAAGTGTCTAAACTAGAACTCCTTATTTGTTATGAATGGGATGAATGAGCACGAACATGTTCTTACAGCTAAGAACTACTACTAGCTGTACGTAAAATGTACATTTCTCCTTCAAAGTTTTGAAAACTTTACAAACTTTCTACTTCACGAAAATTGCCAAGTTTTATACAGTTCAGTACATTTTGCTTGCAGAAGACTGTCTTGGAAAAATTATTTTTGAATGTAATTATCTCATGTGAGTCCGTTGCTGATAACATACATGCTGCAATGCTACACAGATTTGTTTTACACCCTTCTAATTTCACGACCTCTTGGATAATGCCACCCTGGCCACACCAGGTAGTTTAAGCGAACGCCAAAAGGACACATTCGACCACAGGGCTCGCAAGGCTCCTCCCAGGTTCCCCTCTAGCAAATCTAGTTGCTTATGATATATACGTATACCAAGATATTTAAAGGAGCTCGGAGCCCATTCCAGGTCCGGCGGTAGGTCTAGTGGCCTAGTGAGGTCGGGTCTCAGCGGGAATATATATGTTTTTTTGGCGTTGACACGTAGTCCCAACATCTCCGCAAACTCCCCTAGGATACGCAGCACTGTAGGTACCCCTTGGGATCCATTACGCAGGTAAACCAGGATATCATCCGCGTATAGAGAGACCATATGCACAGACCCTTCTAACACTAGTCCGGTGTTCCTGCCCTCCTGTCGAAGTCGCTCCGCTAATGGCTCCATTGCCAGAGCAAATAGCAGTGGGGATAAGGGGCACCCCTGACGTGTCCCCCTGTGCACAGTGTATTGGGCCGAAACCATGCTCCCTGTGCGCACTCTAGCCCTAGGGTTTGTGTACAAAAGACGCACCCATTTCAGTCATTCATTCCCCAACCCCATCCGGGTCATTACTGCCAAAAGGAAGTCCCACCGCAAGGAATCAAAGGCCTTTTCCAGGTCCACCGCCATCACTACTGCCTCTGGAAACAACCCCAGGACGCGATGGTGCATCACGTGATATAACCTCCTCAAATTATTGGACGTTGAGCGTGATGGGATGAACCCGTTTTGGTCAGTGTGGACCAGCCTCTGCATCTGGGGCATGAGCCGGGCAGCCAATACCTTGCTAAGAATTTTAAAGTCAAGGTTTAGCATTGATAACGGCCTGAAATCCGCCGTTTCCATGACTTCCTTTTTAGCTTTAGGCAACAGAATCACCAGCGCCTCCCTGACCGATGATGGAAGCTGCCCTTCTCCAACCGCTGCAGCATACATCTGCTCCAGCTTCGGGGCCAAAATATCTATGAAGGCGGTATAGAATTCGGCCGGGAGACCATCCGGGAACAGCGTCTTCCCCCGCGCCATTTCTTTAATGGCAGCTCTGATTTCCTGCAAAGCGACTGGCGGCGCCAAGGTCTCCCGAGAGGCGCAGTCTAATGTCCGTAAACCCAGTCCCTCCAGATACACGTCCGTCTTCTCCTTCCTAACTTCTTCCGGGGCTCCGTAAAGCCGTTTATAATAAACCCTGAAAATAAATATCGTTAATGCCTTTCGGGGAGTGGATCACCTGGCCAGCAGAATCTAGGATATTGGGGATCGGGGCCCCCCTGCCCTCCGGCCTAATCAACCATGCCAGTAACCTCACAGCTCTGCCACCTTCTACATGTTGCCGTTCTAGGTATGTACGGGTATCTAATATCCTCAGCCGATCCCATGCAGAATTATAAGCACTCTTCACGTCTGCCAATTGCTTCAGAATGTCAGTCCCTCTCCTAGTCTCCCCATCTAATAACAATATCTGAGCTTCCAGAGATTCAAGCTCACGGTTAATTTCTCTCCTGGCACCCACCGTCTGGCCCATACACTGCCCCCTAACCACCACTTTCAACGCGTCCCATTCCACGAGAAAGGAGCTAGCCGTTCCCTGATTTGTCTCAAAGTATGACGTTATAGCTCCGGAAAGTGTTTGTCTGAAGCTATCGTCTTCCAGTTGAGTTGGGGCTAGTCTCCACAACGGTATGGGGGCCCTTTCAGGAGTGGGGACAAATCTCATCAGTAACGGGCTATGGTCTGAAATGGACCTCCCCAAATATTCCGCCTTGGACAGCAGCGGGGAGAGGCTTTTCATTTAAATAAGAAACAACCATGCGTATATATATATATATATATATATATATATATATATATATATATGTATATATATATCTATATATATCTATATCTATATATATATGGAAAACGTTGTGCCCATGCACAAGAGCGCACTCGAGACCAGCGCTGATGGTGGCACATCTTTATTCAAGTAGAACCTCTGTCATCAAGAGGGTAAGTACAGCAAAGTAGCAGTGTTTAAAATACGACGCGTTTCGGGAATGGCTCCCTTCTTCCTGGTACAACACCGCAGCTTGCAGTCCAACACACCTGCATCCATTTGACCTAAAACGCCCTCCAATGGGCCAATCCGCTGTGAGGTCAGTCCCAACTGAATTCTGCGACTTGCAGTGTTTCACAATGTCTATGGCCACAATCTCTATACTGCGAGTCTTAATGCATTCAACCCTGGATGGGCCCCTCTGAATGTACCGGCTCAAAATCAACCCCCACGCTGCTCCAGAAGACTCCGCAAATGCGAAGCCTCACGGCCCCCTTTCCAATCGTCGGGGTGGTGCTGCTCTCCGCGGCTGGGCGGCCGCGTAAAATTATGGAAAACGTTGTGCCCATGCACAAGAGCACTCTCGAGACCAGCGCTGATGGTGGCACATCTTTATTCAAGTAGAACCGCTGTCATCAAGAGGGTAAGTACAGCAAAGTAGCAGTGTTTAAAATACGACGCGTTTCGGGAATGGCTCCCTTCTTCCTGGTACAACACCGCAGCTTGCAGTCCAACACACCTGCATCCATTTGACCTAACACGCCCTCCAATGGGCCAATCCGCAGTGAGGTCAGTCCCAACTGAATTCTGGGACTTGCAGTGTGTCACAATGTCTATGGCCACAATCTCTATACTGCGAGCCTTAATGCATTCAACCCTGGATGGGCCCCTCTGAATGTAGCGGCTCAAAATCAACCCCCACGCTGCTCCAGAAGACTCCGCAAATGCGAAACCTCACGGCCCTCTTTCCAATCAGTCGGGTGGTGCTGCTCTCCGCGGCTGGGCGGCCTCGGAGAGCAGCACCACCGCGACGATTCCCGAAACGCGTCATATTTTTAACACTGCTACTTTGCTGTACTCACTCTCTTGATGAAGCGGTTCTACTTGAATAAAGATGTGCCACCATCAGCGCTGGTCTCGAGTGCGCTCTTGTGCATGGGCACAACGTTTTCCATAATTTTACGCGGCCGCCCAGCCGCGGAGAGCAGCACCACCCCGACGATTGGAAAGGGGGCCGTGAGGCTTCGCATTTGCGGAGTCTTCTGGAGCCGCGTGGGGGTTGATTTTGAGCCGCTACATTCAGAGGGGCCCATCCAGGGTTGAATGCATTAAGACTCGCAGTATTGAGATTGTGGCCATAGACATTGTGACACACTGCAAGTCCCAGAATTCAGTTGGGACTGACCTCACAGCGGATTGGCCCATTGGAGGGCGTGTTAGGTCAAATGGATGCAGGTGTGTTGGACTGCAAGCTGCGGTGTTGTACCAGGAAGAAGGGAGCCATTCCCGAAACGTGTCGTATTTTTAACACTGCTACTTTGCTGTACTCACCCTCTTGATGAAGCGGTTCTACTTGAATAAAGATGTGCCACCATCAGCGCTGGTCTCGAGTGCGCTCTTGTGCATGGGCACAACATTTTCCATAATATATATATATATATATATATATATATATATATATATATATATATATATATATATATATATATGGGAGAAGGGGTTTCCTGCGTCTCCCTCGATTCGTCTCACCAAGATTCCCGAGGGCACAGAAAGGCAGCACTCACAACAGCAAGTCCACGGCAAGTAGTAGTTACAAAGCGATCTTTATTTCTTTTTCTGTTATTTCTCCATTATTTTTCCTTTTCAAACGTGCAAAGTGCAGAGTGCATCAGAGACAAACAAACGACCATATATATATACACACACACATATATCTTACAGCCATATTTGTTATGTACTTGAGATGCACCATGTTTGGAATTCTTCTAGTCTTAGTGCTCTCTTCTAGTAACTGCTTCATTGAGAGTAGTGTCTTATAGTGCATAGTACTTTGTTTACATACTGAAATAAAACATATTCATGACAAACAGTGGCTCATTCTTTCCAAAGAAATACATTTAAGTATTTACGGTGTTAGCTTCCACCAGCAGACGTGAATCCTTCCCTCAGTACACCAGTTGGAGATTTTTACACTCCATGGGCAAAATAGTCACCTCTTTAAATGTCTAGTCTAGTGAGCATGAGGCATATGTTAATGTTTTCACTCTCTGATGCATTGTGGTACCCTTATGTGCACTGATTTCAAGAACTTTTGACCTCGAAACATGTTTTCGTTATAATCTGCCAATTTCACAACAATGGGGGATTATGTGGCAAGTGCAATAAATTGATATTATGCATGCTGAAAAAGTCAAGGCTGCTGAATTACATTTTTTAAAGATGAATGTGATGGAGCAAGGTAAATGAAATAAATTTGGAACCCCCTTGATAAGAATAATAAATTAACGGTACTAATTGTTTGATGAATTAACCAACAAATGCACCTTTAATAAACATTACATAAACGGTAACTGCTATTTTGTGCAAAATCTAATTTATTTACAATTGTGAAGTAAGTTGATACTAATATTGTGATTTGCGTACTAATTAGAGTAAAATCGCATGATTTATGCTATGTAGTAAAATTGTATTGTGGCAAAGAATGCAGATGGTAAGTAAAATGGCTTTAAATGTCACTTCTGCTAGGTAACACCTAACACGGGTTCTTAGAATGACGGGTGGAATACAGAAAGGCTTATATTCTTTGTTTTAATTTTGATTGTGTTTGTTCTTATGATAGTTCGTTCGGGCCTGTTAGGCCATGCTGCGAAAATGGCTGCCGAGACAGATGAGGTCATGCCAGAAATCAAAGATGGCCTCTAAGCGGAAGAAATAATGGAGCTGAACCACGTGGGTACAGCCTGTGCACGGAGTGAGAGATGTCAAGGACACATTGACCTATCATGAGGAGAGTGCCAAGAAAGACTCAGCACGTATCCGTGAGAATGGGGAAAAGAAAGTATTGAGAAACAATGGACTGACAAAATTGTGACCATCAGAATCGCAACATTATGAATAGTCAAATTGGACTGCTTTTACCCAAAGGTCATGAGAAATAGTGAACTCTTAACCATCCCCGAAACCAGTTTGAACAAGGAAGACGATGAGGTGATCTTCGCCACCCCTCAAATGGACCAATTAGCGTGATTCCTGCCCCCAAACATTGCAACTTTTTGTGTAGTAAGCTAGAAGTAGGGTATAAGAGGGACTGCTCTTATGTGGGAGGGGTTAATTGTTAATGTCGATGTGATGTGGACGTTAATGCTGATTTTGAACCTATTGCTGCCATTGATTTCGAACCTGACTGGGGGAGGAACGAGACCGTTGCGGGAAATCTGTACGGGAGGTCCCGTCGAGGAGGCCATTTAGCGGGACAGTCAGTCAGTTTGGGAGTCTATTCTGTGATCTACGGTTTATCTTCTTTTTGGTGAACCAATCCTATCTGCATCTAAATAGGTAATGCATAAATTTAACTTCTTTACAGAATTTCTTATATAAATGTTATGAATGTATTAAGGTGATTAATAAACTAAGAATCTCAGTCGTGCAAGCAAGAATTTAGATAAAATTTCATTCAAATTAACTATGAGTCTGTGGTTCTTTAGTTCATTGATAAGTTTGACATTTAACAGGGTTTTAAATGATTGAGCTGGTCTTAATCACCATCAACTTATTCTACTAGTTGGTCCATCGACCAAAGAGCGGAATACCTTGATGTTTAGAACCGACGGGATTAAAAAGCTAAATGTATATGATGTTTAAGGTATTAATCTGTCAAATTTAACAAGGTATCCCGTTCCTCCAGCAACTCATTTTTCTCCTTGGTGTGTAATCCAGTGAACGACTGAGTGTATGATATGCGGTGTTATGGGCCCCACCGTCATATGGTATAGTTGATGTGAATAATTTGCCTGGATTCGTGTCCAAAGGAGAAATTTATATTAGCCACTGGATCAGATTTCTTGGTAGCAGAGTTATGGTTACTATAGATTAGTTTGGTGACCATTAATTCTTGAATGTCTAACACTTCGTGTCGAATTGTATTATGTTATGTGTAAGTCGAAATTTTGAAGCTTCCGGAAAGTAGGAAGTGGACACATGTGGCAAGAGAAGTCACATGGAATTGTGCATTGTCTGATTTTTCAAAAATTGGTGATAACACAGGATTGTGTTATGATAGGGACATTTCATGTATAACACGCATATGAGTGAAATAGCAACTGGTTTTCTTGTGAAACTCTGGCCTTAATTCTCAGGAGCAGTGTAGTCTCCAAATGTGTTTTATCCCCAGAGAAACGGGTTTACTCCTTGCTTGAGAGAAGGGTAAGGTAGAGGGAAGTGCTACACTTATCGAACAAAACAGTATTCTTGCAAGATAGAGTAAGCTATCTCTTTTGTTTAGCGAAAACAGACAATGGTAATGTGTTTTACGTCGTAACTCATAAAATTCAGTCAAGAAAAAACTGCCGATAATTTTTGTAAAGGAGGGGTCAGGAGTAGAGCTGACGTTGACAAAGACAGCGCTGGTATTGGCCAGTGGTGGGAAAACGAAGAGCTTTCTGATTGGTGCGTTGGTGTGAAGACGTGCTGGTATTGGCCAGTTGAGAGTGACGTAGAGCTTTCGGATTGGTGCGTTGGCGTGAGACGCGCTGGGATAGGTCCGAATAGCAAACAGTAAAAAGAACAGAGTTGTGAGTTTGTCGGAAAGGAAGAATCGTGTAATATGGCTTACTATGAGTATTGTAGCGAGAAACCGTCATGGATGGTGAAGATTAAAAACTTTTTCAAGAAGGACAAGAAGATAGTGACTAGGGAAGGAGAAGTACTTCCTCCGCCAAAAACGCCAGCTTTTCATATGATGTTGAAATATGGTTATCATACTTGCATTTGGTTGGAGAATTGGACAAAATATACTCAGAACGATGGAGTATTGGCTTTTCCAGAAAACGGTTCGTTTAGCACAGCTGTACTTCGGAATTTGAGAGAGAAAATGATGAAACTTGAACCAAGACCCAGACCAACACAGTTTGAAGCGTTAGGTGAATGGGAAGATGAGATGTATGAAAGAGAGAGACACAGAGGTGCAAAGAATTATTGTTTAGTTCATGGAAGAGTATGGGGAGTGAATCATGAAGACAGGATGAGACGATGGAGATATGCTAATATGACGGATGGTTTGTTTCCAGCCAGAACAGTTGAAGAAGTTACAGAGAGAAAGTGTACAGAGAAAAAGAAACATGTAGTAACGGAAAGGTATGGGTATGGAGGTAGTGAAACAGAGGATGAATTGCTGGAAGACATTTTAAACAGGAAACCACCTCCATATCAACAGAATTCTGCGGTGGTGACACCGAATGCACCACCAATGGAAACTGGGAGGAATCAAAGCCCTGAACGAAGTTATGAAATAAATAGGTTAAATGAAAAATCAGAAACTCCACAGAATGAGAAGTCTGATAGTGGTAATACAGCTGAGTTAGCAAGAACGACAAGAGAATTGACTGAGAAAATAAGAGAATTAACTATGAACATGGAAGCCGTGACTGTGCCAGTGACAATAGGGCCAGTAATACCGGTATTTGAAAACCAAAGAATAGATGAGCATTCCTTGACAATTCCAATGAACTCGAATATGCAAAGAATGAGAGAAGGGATAATTCCAGAAACTAGAGAGACAAGAGATCTGGTTGGCTCATATAGATCGAGTCCACCTACTAATTTGACAGTTAATGAGAGTCAGATAAATAGGATTCCTATGGGAACTGAGTCAGCAACTGAGACCCCAGAGAGAAGGTCAAATTGGATAGAAATAAACAGTACCCCTGTAGGTCCGACTCCAGAAGAATTAAATGAGTGGATGAGGAATTTGCAGAAGAAAGATGCAGAACCACAACCGTTGGATGTAATCAGACTATAGATAGACATGGAAGAGTTGATTTTAGGGACTATTGGTACAGAAAGATTGCAATCTTATCAGGATGAAGAGCTTATGTTTATGTGTAAGAGTATCACTTGGAGAGCTAGAAATTTGCATGAAAAATTGGAAGAAACAACGAATGAACTGGGAGTAGAGTTTGGAAAAATCAGAGGTTTGCAGAAACCGTATAGGGTATATTTTAGTGAAACGGATATAGAAAATCTGAACACATTAGGACGATTAACACAGATAAAGGAACTGATTGTGTTATTGAGAAAATGGGGAGATGTGGACAGATGGAGGAGCAGGCAAATAAGAAGAAAGGAGGGAACGACCGATAAAGCATCTTTGGCTTTTCCGGTGAAAGAAAAGGAACCAATAGTGCTGGAATATCCAATGAGGGAAACTCCAGGAGGTAGCTATATACATGTTCCATGGTCCAGACAAGATATATTGTCATTTACAAATGATTTCCCAAAATTGAGAGAGAAACCTGTAGAATGGTATAGACAAGTGGAAAGATTTGTCAAAGTTTCAAAGGTGTTGTGGGTAGATCTGGATGGATTGTTTGACATTGTAGTACCAGCAGATTTATGGACAGAATGTAAGATTACAATTGATTGGCCAACGGAAGAATATCCTAGAGATGCAAAAACTGGAGCGCCAGGTCCAGAAGTGATGAGAAAGTATGAGCAAGCTATCACCTTTTTAGAAAAATAAAATTCCACCAAAAGAGACAGATTGGGTAAAGATTGATAGAACGACTCAGGAGAGTAAGGAATCTGTACACGCCGACTATGAAAGGTTACTTTTGGTTTTCAAACAGTATAGCGGTTATGAGACTTTGAGTGAAAAGGACATGAGTCATTTCGTATATAGATTTGTATATGGATTGAAGCCCGAGATAAGTGAAATGATTAAGCAGCATATGTTGTGTTGGCAGAATAGCACTGTAGATGAAGTATTAAGGTATGCCAAATACTGTAGTGATGACATCGAGTGTAGACAACGTAAACTAAAAGAAAAAGCGATGTGGGCACAAGTAAAGGTTGCAGAAAAACAAGAAGCTCAAATGAATAATCAGACTGGTGATGCAGGACAGACTAAATCCAAACCGAATATAGGTAAGGGAAACGGTCAAATGAGTATAGAAGAGGCTAAAAAGAAATGGCCATGCCATAATTGCGGAAAGTGAGGGCATTGGAGAAACAAGTGTAAATTTCCTCCAAAAGCTAATATGGAAAATCAACCATTAAATCCACAGGTGCAGAATAAGGTGAGTTACCAACAGCTGCAACAACCGCAGGTAGTTACTCAACAGAGTCAGGTGCCACAACCACCTCTTCCCAAGAGTGTAAACCCCCAGAGATACAGTGCAGAGACAGGATTCTACGGAGGAGAGCAGGTAACAAAATTGCCGCGCGCAGCTGCAGTATCGCAGTATTGGTTACGGCAGGATGGAAATGAATCGGATGAAAGTTTATGACGGTGCCTAGGAGAGGAGGAAGAGTGCGTGCTTGGCGCAACTCTAGAGGTAGATCAGTCAGGTCCATTTGTGGATGGAGAAGTGAATGGTGTAAATGTTACATTCCTTGTGGACACTGGAGCTACCCGTTCTACTGTTAGATCAGTGGAAATTCCAAACCTTCCTCTCTCAGGAGAATATATCCAAGTTGTAGGTGTTTCAAACCAACAGATTAAAGCGCCTCTTACCAAACCCGTAGAGGTGAAAGTTGGACCATTCAAAGAGATGCATCGGTTTGTGGTATGTGATTGCAGTCCTGTAAACCTGCTAGGACGCGATCTGCTTTGTAAAATGAATTGCACCATCTATTGTACCCCAGATGGTATTGCTTTCCAGACACCAGATGAAGATGTTCTGTATAAAATGACAATGGCAGAACTAGAACCAGGAGTAAATGACATGTTTCCTGTGTTTGACGTAGAGAAAATCCCAATTGAATTGAAAGAAACAGTCAGATCTGATGTATGGGATTTCACAGGCGAAGACATTGGGTTAATGAGAGGAGTAGACCCTGTAAAAATCACTGTAAGAGAAGGAACAAATTACCCAAATACTCCGCAGTATAAATTAATGCCAGAAATTATTGAAGGAATAACACCCGTAGTTAATAAGATGATCGAACAAGGAATTTTGAAAGAAATAATGAGTAGCCCATGTAATTCACCTATAATGGGATTGAAAAAGCCGAATGGGACATATAGGATAGTGCAAGATTTGAGGAAGGTAAATAAAATCGTTATTCCTTGTTGTCCAATTGTGCCAAACCCCGCTGTAATACTGTATCAGATTCCACATGATGCAGAATGGTACACAGTTATTGATTTGTGCCATGCATTTTTCTCTATTCCGTTACACCCAGACAGCCAGCCATTATTTGCGTTCCGGTTCGGAGAGCGTATTTTGGCATGGTGCCGAATTCCTCAAGGGTATACAGAAAGTCCCTCAATCTTTAATCAGATCCTAAAGAAATCATTGGAAAATTTAAGAATGCCTGAAAAATCTGTAATGGTCCAATACATTGATGACCTATTAGTGGCATCAAAGACCAAAGAAGCATGTGTTGCCGACACAATCGCTTTATTGAATCACTTGGCAGAAGGAGGGCACAAGGTGTTTCCGTCAAAACTGCAATTTTGTCAACAGGAAGTACAATACCTAGGTCATAAGATTGAGAAAGGGATGCGAAAGGTAACGACAGAAAGAATAAGGATTATCCGGGGAATGAGAGCTCCAATGACACAGAGAGAGGTGAGAATGTTCCTTGGAATGGTTGGATATTGCCGACAGTGGATAATTGGATTTTCATTAATTGCAAAATCTTTACAGCGATTGACAAAAAGAGATGTCAAAGATCCGTTTGAGTTGAATGAGGAAGAAATGAAAGCTTTCAAAGAACTGAAAACAAAGTTGTGTGAAGCACCAGCATTGGGAATGCCTGATTACGAAAAGGAATTTGAGCTGTATTGTAGTGAGAGAGATGGATGTGCACTTTCAGTATTAGTGCAAAGGCATGGAAAAATGAAAAGACCCATTGCTTATTTTTCAGCTGTTTTAGACCCAGTAGCAAAGGCGTTGCCTGGATGTCTGAAAGCAGTGGCTGCTACTTGTGTGAGTCTGGAACAGAGTGAAGGCATTGTAATGGGATATCCACTGAGAGTATATGTTCCACACTCTGTTGAAATTCTTCTGACCAGAACCAAAACCCAATTCATGACGCATAGTCGGCTGACTAGGTATGAAAAGGTGATTTTGAGTGCAGACAATGTAACCATTGATAGATGCACAAGTGTGAATCCTTCAACTTCACTGCCAGACGAAGAAAATGTAGGAGTTAAGGATGAAGTCGATCATAAGTGTCTGGACGTGCTTGAATTTTGCACAAAGCCTCGCCCAGATATTAAAGATGAGCCCTTGAAAGAATCAGATTATGTGATGTTTGTGGACGGATCATGTCTGAGAACAAGTGAAGGAGTTTTAAGTGCTGCGTATGCTGTGTGTACAGTAGCTGCCATAATGGAAGCATCTTGTTTGAGAGGGATACGTTCAGCCCAAGTGGCTGAGCTGATTGCTCTGATTCAGGCATGCAAACTGGGAAAGAATGTCCGAATTACGGTGATCACAGATAGCCAGTATGGCTTCGGAGTGGTCCATGATTTTGGACAGATCTGGTCTCAGAGAGGTTTCTTGACGTCTGCAGGAACTCCAATTAGGAACGGTGAGTTTGTGAAGAAATTGCTTGAGGCGATACAGCTGCCTAAACAGATTGCAGTGGTGAAGTGCGCTGCACATAAAAATGGGACGGACTATATTACTATGGGAAATCAGTATGCGGACGAAATAGCCCAATATTGTGCTAGGAATATGGTCTCATTGAATAGGAGGAGAGAAAAAGAGAATGTTTCATGTCCCTTGCTGTTTACTAACATTGTCGAAACATGGGATGAGGTAAGACAATTGCAGGAAGAAGCAAACGAAGAGGAGAAAGATGGTTGGATAAAAGCAGGTTGCAGACAAAGAGAGGAAGATGACGTTTGGATTTATAGAGATGAAAGACCAGTTATGCCTGATAGCATGATTTCTAACATGGCACGGATGTACCATGGACAAGCTCATATTGGTAGGGATGCCATGATCAGACTTTTCAGACAGACTTGGTACAACCCAAAATTCAGAGCTATAGCTGAAAGTCTCTGTCAAAGATGTCTTACATGCCAACAGATAAATCCAGGAAGGAAAACAGTAGTGAGTCTAGGAACAATAGGACGTGAAGGAGGTCCTTTTACCAGAATGCAACAAGATTTTATTGAAATGCCCTCAAGCAATAGATTGAAATATGTTCTTGTGGTCGTTTGTTTGTTTTCTCATTGGGTGGAAGCCTATCCGACAAGAAGGAATGATGGAGTTACTGTAGCTAAGCTCCTACTGAGAGAGTTCATTCCGAGATATGGTTTTCCAGTAACGATCGAAACAGATAGAGGAACACATTTCCAAAATGAACTGATCCAATTGATATGTGAAGCTCTTGACATTCAACAGAAATTGCACTGTGCCTACAGACCAGAGGCTTCTGGAGTGGTAGAACAAGTAAATGGACCAATAAAGAATAGGTTAGGGAAAATGTGTCAAGCCACATGACTCAAATGGCCTGATGCCCTACCATTGATGCTGATGACTATCAGAAGAATACCTGACAGAAAAACAGGTCTAAGTCCTCATGAAATAATCATGGGACGAGCAATGAGACAAGCACATGTACCTGTCAACAAACTGCTGACTATAACTGATGATCTCGTATTGGACTATTGCAAAGGATTGGCTGATGTGGTACATTCTGTGTTTCATCAGGTTGGACCGGATGCGACCACTCTTGAAAGAAAACCAGCTCATGATTTGAGTCCAGGAGACTGGGTCCGCATAAAAGTCCACAGAAGAAGAAACTGTTTGGTTCCTCGCTGGGATAAGCCACGTCAAGTGATCCTGGTGACAACAACTGCCGTCAAATGGGCAGGAGTGAAAAACTGGGTGCATGCCAGTCACACTATCAGAGTTCCAGATCCTGAAGCTCGACCTGTAAGTCGACATCTGGAGATATCTGATACCAGCTCAGCATCCGAAGCAGAACCTGAGACAAGCAGAGTTCCAGATCCTGAAGCTTGACCTGAAAGTCGACATCTGGAAGAACAAGGTACAAGTTTGACAACTGAAGAAGAACATGAAACAATCGAAGTTCCAGATTTTGAAGCTCGACCTCTAAGTCGACATCTGGAAATATCAGATACCAGTTCAGCATCTGAAACAGACCAACCTGAATTTGATGAAAGACAAAAGAGAAAGACAAGAACTGACATTATAAACGAAGAAACTGAACCAAGAGACAGTGATAATGAACAACAAAGTACAAGTTATGGAAGAATTCCTCCAGAGATAGTTGAACTAAATGAGGGAGACTTAGATTCAGATAGAGAGATAGAGGAAGAAGCGGAAGAAACCCAAGGAGTAGTAGGGACAGACCAACAAATAGAAGAAACACAGGAAAATTTAGATTCAGACAGAAAGATTAATAAAAATTCGGAAGACAATCGAGGAGGGATAGAATCAAACGTCCCAACAGAGGAGACACTAGAAGGTTCAGATTCAGATATCGAAACAGAAATCATAAGGTTCAAGGTTAGAGGAAGTGAAGTAAGGTCTGAAACGGAATCAGAAGAAAGCGAAGAAGAAAGAAAGCAAAGACTAGGACCAAGAAAGAGAACTTGGAGAGCTGAACGAGAGGAAAAGGAAAGCGAATCAAAAAGGACAAGAAAAGGAGACAATTGGCCCCACGAAGTTAAAAGACTGAGATATAAGATAATAAATTTGAACAGAAATGATGCGGAACAAGTAAACGAAATAACAAGTCAAAAGGGACAAGGGAAACAAAGTGGAAAACAATTACAGAAAACAAAAAGAGTGAAGAGACCTAATTTGAAATATAAGTCACCTGACTGGCTATACATCGCATTGACCGACATTAAAGAAGAGGATAACACTCACGAGAGCCCAGACGAAAGCTGTAAACAAATGGGTGAAAGTGAAGTGCAACAAACCTGAAAAGATAAAGAAAGAAACCTGGACTGGACACAAAAACCTGAACGAGACAAGAAAGAGTTCTGAAAGGAACTGAAGAAAGCACCAAAACGAGACAAAGTAAAAGGGTAGAGTGGCTGAGAAGTCATTCTGAGGTGTGGTGACACATTTTCTGTACAAATATATAGATAGCTAGATTATAGTACAAAATGGTAGACACTGAGAATAGAAAATCTAGATGTGAGTTTTTACGTAGATGGTGTAGAATGTGTTTCTTTTGTACAGGATTAATAATGTTTATTTGGCTTATTTTAGCAATAATAATTCCATTAAGGTTAGTTGTAGAAGAAACATCTGTAATAGGGAATAACACGAAAAAGGATAAAGAAGCTAACACACAAAACACTGCAGCATTAGTAGATAGTACAGATTTACATAAGGATAAGTCTATAACTGACTTCTCCAAGAATGTCTTCACGAAACTGTTGTATGAATATGTAGAGACAATGGATGTAAGGGATTGTTATCTCTGTATGCAATTACCTGCGTCTGTCACAGAAGGTGTGACCTATCATCACCTTTCTTAGACGTATGGGATAACTTGTAGCGTTCTAGCTAGTTTATTTTATAAAACAGGTAGATTAGAGTATTATTACACTGACATAAACACTGTTTTTGCGAAAGTTCCTATAATTCCTGAACTACATAAGGTGAAAGAAGCAAAAATGTTTGGTGAATTTTTCTTAGAAAATAAAGATTTAACATTAGAGTATGTAGTTAGACACAATCTTACCTGTGAATTAAAGAAAGAGGAAAAGGTCTTCTTGGAGATGGTAGAAAACAGAAGAGTTAAGTTTCAAAGAAAGGTAATAGAAGAAAAGACAAAAACACCACTTGGGGCGTTTGAAGAGAAAAATCATGACAAAGGAGAGACAAATGCAGCTATGGTTTTGGATTGGCCCCAACAGGGAAAGTTGTGTATTAGTAGAAATAGGACTATATATGATAACTATTTCGTGGGTTCCAGTGAATGCCGAGATACATATAAAATGTTAGGAGGATGGGGATTTAAAGGAGGAAAAGATCCAATATTTCCAGGGATCTATTATATTTGTGGAAATAGAGCTTATTATAGGTTGCCGGACCACTGGCATGGGTCATGTTATTTAGGCCTGGTCTTTCCAAAGATTTTTCATGTGGAGAGAGGAGAAAAAGGAATACACGAGATGGGTAAAACATTAACACGTAGAAGGAGGGAAAGTTTTTCAGAAATAGTAGGTGACATTTTTGGAGCATTGATACCAGCAGTGGGTATATCTTTGAATGCATTTAAGATTCGAAAATTGTCCACAGTAGTAGATCGTTTATCAACGAATACTGCTGGAGGGTTCTTGATGGTAAATACCGAAATGGTTGCCATGAGAGCTATGGTAATGCAAAATTGACTTGCCCTTGACATTCTTTTGGCAAAAGAGGGTGGAGTCTGTGGAATGCTGAAAGTCCAACATTGTTGCACTTACATTCCAGATAAAAGTGAAAATATACAGAAGTATATAAAGAATATTACTGATTTGCACAAAGAAATTGCTCCACTGGAGGTTGAAGGTGCCTGGGAGAAACTTGGTAAGAGTTTTTCCTCAATAAAGAAATGGTTCACAGAAATAGGTGGTTCTCTTATTGGGAAAATACTAATATCAGTAACAGTGATAATATTAGCAATGTTGTCAGCAAAGTTAGCATATGTGTGTATTAAAAGGAGAAAAACACAAAATAGAATAAAAAGAGAAAATGAGAAAAATAAAGAAAGAGAACGGGAAATGGGAGAAATAGAATTAGAAGAATTGAAAGAACATATACAAAAGATCAAAAAGACAAGATGAGAAAAACACTGTTGTGTGAACTAACAAAAGCAAGTGGACAAGAAACATTTATCTAAAAAATTGTATAACAAGGTTTTTGTGGTGATATTAAAATCACCAAAGGGGGAATTGATGGAGCAAGGTAAATGAAATAAATTTGGAACCCCCTTGATAAGAATAATAAATTAACGGTACTAATTGTTTGATGAATTAACCAACAAAAGCACCTTTAATAAACATTACATAAACGGTAACTGCTATTTTGTGCAAAATCTAATTTATTTACAATTGTGAAGTAAGTTGATACTAATATTGTGACTTGCGTACTAATTAGAGTAAAATCGCATGATTTATGCTATGTAGTAAAATTGTATTGTGGCAAAGAATGCAGATGGTAAGTAAAATGGCTTTAAATGTCGCTTCTGCTAGGTAACACCTAACACGGGTTCTTAGAATGACGGGTGGTAAACAGAAAGGCTTATATTCTTTGTTTTAATTTTGATTGTGTTTGTTCTTATGATAGTTCGTTCGGGCCTGTTAGGCCATGCTGCGAAAATGGCTGCCGAGACAGATGAGGTCATGCAAGAAATCAAAGATGGCCTCTAAGCGGAAGAAATAATGGAGCTGAACCACGTGGGTACAGCCTGTGCACGGAGTGAGAGATGTCAAGGACACATTGACCTATCATGAGGAGAGTGCCAAGAAAGACTCAGCACGTATCCGTGAGAATGGGGAAAAGAAAGTATTGAGAAACAATGGACTGACAAAATTGTGACCATCAGAATCGCAACATTATGAATAGTCAAATTGGACTGCTTTTACCCAAAGGTCATGAGAAATAGTGAACTCTTAACTATCCCCGAAACCAGTTTGAACAAGGAAGACGATGAGGTGATCTTCGCCACCCCTCAAATGGACCAATTAGCGTGATTCCTGCCCCCAAACATTGCAACTTTTTGTGTAGTAAGCTAGAAGTAGGGTATAAGAGGGACTGCTCTTATGTGGGAGGGGTTAATTGTTAATGTCGATGTGATGTGGATGTTAATGCTGATTTTGAACCTATTGCTGCCATTGATTTCGAACCTGACTGGGGAAGGAACGAGACCGTTGCGGGAAATCTGTACGGGAGGTCCCGTCGAGGAGGCCATTTAGCGGGACAGTCAGTCAGTTTGGGAGTCTATTCTGTGATCTACGGTTTATCTTCTTTTTGGTGAACCAATCCTATCTGCATCTAAATAGGTAATGCATAAATTTAACTTCTTTACAGAATTTCTTATATAAATGTTATGAATGTATTAAGGTGATTAATAAACTAAGAATCTCACTTGAGCAAGCAAGAATTTAGATAAAATTTCATTCAAATTAACTATGAGTCTGTGGTTCTTTAGTTCATTGATAAGTTTGACCTTTAACAGGGTTTTAAATGATTGAGCTGGTCTTAATCACCATCAACTTATTCTACTAGTTGGTCCATCGACCAAAGAGCGGAATACCTTGATGTTTAGAACCGACGGGATTAAAAAGCTAAATGTATATGATGTTTAAGGTATTAATCTGTCAAATTTAACAAGGTATCCCGTTCCTCCAGCAACTCATTTTTCTCCTTGGTGTGTAATCCAGTGAACGACTGAGTGTATGATATGCGGTGTTATGGGCCCCACCGTCATATGGTATAGTTGATGTGAATAATTTGCCTGAATTCGTGTCCAAAGGAAAAAGTTATATTAGCCGCGCTGGATCAAATGCCAGTTTGGACGTGAGATAGAACATAAACATTTCTGCTCTATAATCTTGACACCAATAGAGGGTGAAGAGGCGTATAATTAAACAGGAAACTAAGGTGAAAGACATTATATAATTCCTCAGCAAATAAATAAGAACTACAATAGAAAGTCTATACTGACAGTAATCTGGATTGCCATCTTCATTTAAGGGGCATTAATTCTTGCTGTGAAGCAAATACACTTATCAATTTGTGCTGACATTGAAACCAATCTATAATAACTTATTTTAGTGTTATGCGTGTTATCTAAACATAGTACACATTTAGTCAGAAAGTTAAAAGATATACAAGTATTCCACGTATTACAAAAATAGTACTTACCCTGGGTTGTTCGGTCTGTCTGTCCGACCGTCTGTCTGTCTGTCTGTCTGTCTGTCTGTCTGTCTGTCTATTCTATCTATCTATCTATCTATCTATCTATCTATCTATCTATCTATCTATCTATCTAAAGCCACCCCCATCTTTTATCCATCCAGGGTTGGTAAATTGATGACTATTAAGTTGGGTAATGGTGGCAAGTGTTATTTACAGCAATTAGAGATGGTACTGTGGTATAAAGTGCTTTATATAAACATCTTATTTGTATATGTTGTGTGTGTGTGTGTTTACATACAGATAATTGGCTTAAGGGAATTACACCAAACCTGACCTGAACATAGAATGTAACATCAGATAGGCCATTTTTTTGGTTTGTTGCAAATCTGGTCAGTTGTTTATGAAATGTCTGTATTACGAAAAGGTGTGAAGTATGAATGTTTGCTCCACACTAAAGCAAAAAACTGCTGCTCTATATCACACTAAACCTGGTGTGAATCAGTAAATGTATTTAAAATAGATTCTTTGTCAGATTTAGAGTACATCTGTTCAGTAGTCTGAAAGGATGTACACTATCAGTAGTATACTGCAGGTATACCTTCTGTGAATTGGGCCACTTTTCAGGATGACAGTTGCAGCCAGTTCTAGTAGAAGAGGAGCAGGTGCCCATGCTTAGCATTTTCTTACTTTGGTCACTTGCCTAACTGTATCATAACAAAATTATAAAAATAGGCGAAAAACTATAATGAAACGTTTGTTTCTTTACTCATATTAGAAAATGTCAAATATATGTTCAATTATGAACAATCATAGTATATTAAAAAAAACTTAACTTCCATAGATGTTGTGGTTAGAATCCAAAGCCAGTGAAATTTGCTAATTAAGGTGAGCTTTTCAATCATAACTTATCCTCAGCGCTATGCTAAAAACTTGAGATATGATGGCACATATCACATCACAAACAAATTTACTGGGGCTCTGATTATGACATCACTGAAGATGCTCAATGATGTACCACAATTTCCCCTCTATGACCTTTTATCTGGCCCCAAATAGTTAGCCATCAATTTTGAGAATCAAAGCAACAAGCTCTAACTGTTTTTGTGGTTGGTCTCGCCGCAATGTTGGATGTGCTTTCTATTTAACTTAAGCTATTATCGGGCACTCACTTGTTAAGTGATCAAAAGGCTGTGTTAATCCATCACTCCCTTTCTGTGTCTCGAGAATCCACTGTTAGCTTGCTCTTTCATCATTTTGTTTGGGCAAATCGGATAAAGCTGATTTTAACTTCCCAAAGATGATATCAGAGAACTATTTATTTATTGCTTTGTGGGATACTTCACAGCACTTCACTGCATAGAGAATTTCCATTATGCTGAGTCTGACAACTTGTATTTCAGGATAAAGATGGAACGGCAGATGAGACGTGGAAGATCATAGCTTATTCTTGTGTCTTAACATACAATGCACTGAGCCTTCACTTAAAACATTTTCAATTCATTATAAGATAGGTGTTGTTGGAAATGGCTCTTTCTAGGTGCTTTCCTCATTTTTTGCTTTTCTCCTTTCCAGTTTTCCGTTGCTGTGAATGCTAGCCTTAGGACTTGGTCACATTTGGCACCGCCGTGCAGTGTCAAAGCGCTGAGCTCATCATGTACATACTGCTTAGCGGTGTTTATATGATTGGCTGATCTGAGTAGCTGTAAGTCCCTTGTCATGGAGTAAGGCCTATACCTGGGGTATGTATCTCGAATGCCCCTCCATGGGCCTGCCACACTGGTTGTGCCATCCACAGAGGTAGTTCATCGATTGTGCCACAGGTTTGCCCTGGGGGGACCTGTGTGCACGGGTTACTGTTACTTGACTTGGCGTTTACAAAGCTATGTGCCAAGGTTCTGCATTTCTCCTGCTGTATCGTAATTCTCCCTGGTGACAGGGTGTGGTGTTGGGAAGAGGTTGGGCTGGTGTGTGTATGTGTTACCTTCAAGAGTCGTGAATGACACCGGAAGGTGCGCTCGGTACGATGGGGCCTGCTTTTCCCATTGGATTAGCATGAGGGGATGTAGGGAAAGGCTGTCTAGCATTGTTTTCTATGGGCAGAATAGTAACATTATGATGCTTGGTATCAGTGAGTTCGTAATGTCGATTCCTCTCCGGTAGTGGGAGTGGATTTCACATTACAGTGCTGGAAATGTCACTTTGGGAAAGGGCGCATTTCGATGTGCATGACTCTGTGTGCCTGGTGGCCTGTCTCCTAATTCACAACTGGGTGCTAGGGCCACATCTGTGCATTCCTGATAGAGGGTCATGAACCTCTGACTCTGAAGGGCCTTTCTAGGATGGTTACATGGGGGTGGATTTGGCACCTGCATTCCAAGGGGCAGGGTGTTGGCCCTACTAAAGATTGTGTTCAAACCTCAATAGGTAGGATGGCAGACAGGATAAAATTTAGAGAGGGCCTGTGCATTTCAGAGGTGGCCTTTTGAACTGATCATATCTTCAAAGGCCATTGGGGGTATAGCTACTGGGGCTTCGGCCTCCAAAAGTAGAGACACTTTTGGATTTGGAACCATACTACGCTGGTTCGATTCTGGGACATTGACACAAGGAATCATTAGGGCAGGAGGGATTGCAACTGGACTGTCCGCAGACTTATGGTGGCTTGGAGCTTGTTGTGCTTCAAGAAGGAGATTTTGCCTGGACTTTGCTTGCCTTCAGCTAGTGCCAACTGTTGTAGCCTGGGTCTCGAAGTACTCTCCCAGGGCCTGAAATTTGGCATCCTGGCCACAAGATCCCATGAACACAAAGGATCTGACTGTCTCCACGAAGATCATAAGGACTGCACTGGGTGCACCAGAGACAGGTAGAAGTGATCATGATTGGGACAAGGACTGTCCTTACATACACCATCATCTCGCTGTGCAAGCGGAGTGTGTGTGCAAAGATCAGCAGCCATCTGAGGTGCCAGGACATAAGAAGTTCGAGGAGTGTGGGGGAAGCTTGCAGAGTCTGAGTGACCTGTGCTCAAGAGCGTGTGCTGTCCGAGAGGTGTTGGGAGAACCTGAGCCGGGAGCTGAGACTGTTTTCAGCCTCCAGATTGGGAGGAGGACAGTGCCTGACATTGTGGCCTCTCTGTGAGGTCATTGGCTACTTCTCCCTGGACCCACGCTGCAGGGTGCTTTGTTTTAGAAAACATCGTGATGAGACCCGAGGGGTTTCATGTGCCCTGTGGGCATCTGCAGCTGACTGCCGGGGGTCTATGGCAGGTCACACCTTCGCTTGAGGGAAAAACACTTCTCCAGATGGGGAGTGCACCAGCTTCCTGCGTCAGAACCTTTTTGCATACGGGGGAGATTTTTACCCTGCCCTCTTGCAGGTGCTGTCAGGCGCCTGGAGGTCTAATCCGGATGGATGAAACTAAGTAACTGCTTCTTTTCGTGGTAGGTGATTCTGACTGTCTAGTCAACAGGGCGCCAGCAGGCGCAACGTGTATTGTTGGCTGGTAGAGTTGAAAGACTGAGGGGCTGGGTCACTAGGTGTAGTCAGAGACTATTGACTGTTTGACCTTTCTGCAAAGGGAAAGTCTGACAATTGCATATAACTGTGAAGTGTACATACAATGGTTGTTTTGTTTTGATTTCAATAGAGAAGTTTGACAGTTGCATATAACTGTAGAGGGTCTATACAATGTGCATCTCGTTTTGAATTCAGGGTGTGCGTGTGTAATACAAAGACAAGTGTTTTTATACATACGGTGGGGAGTCTTACTGTGGCAAACGCACTGTGTTGTGAGGGGGATGTTGTGCCAATGCTTTGCACTCGAGCCCTGAGGATAAGCCTGATTGTTCAGTGCCAAACTAGCAGAGGGTCAGGACAGGTTATCGGACAAGTGTACTGTACTAATTTTATTTGGAACGGTGGGTTCTGACTGGCTTCGCCAGTCCGAAACCACTGGGTCTAAAAGGTGTCATGTGGGATTGCCAATAAAAAGAATTTATTGGTAAATGAGTTAAATGTTAACTAAAAATAGCAATGTTAGTGTGTGGGAATGTAGAGTCTTAATACAAACATTAAAAGCAGCACATTTGTGTAAAAGATGCTATTCACTTGTGCTGAGGGTAAGTAGGCGTATCGTCAACATATCTGGAGTGTTTGTGTTACATTTAAGAAAGAAGTTAAATGCTTCTCTGCTCAGTGATAGAGACATGGTAAGGTGAATTTTAATTATGACTAAATTGTGGCACTACTTGCTGATACCTTGAGCAGATGCTCCCATCAGGAAATATGATTTATGTAGGCTATCAGAGCAGACAGCTTGCTACAGCTTATGCCGCTCATAGTGGGATGCTGAAGTACTGTTTTTGAACGCTCAAGCGGCTATGTGAAGAGAAGCCATTTTAATAAGAGCAGGCGATGGGGAGATGAACATGATGACAGCAGTTTTTATTTTCAAGGAAAACACTGATTTCCGTCCTTTATTTTCAGAGCACCTGTCATTAATGAAGACAGTGACCTGGAGAATGAATGGCCTGATGCTTCCTAGTGACACCCGGAGAGGAAAGACAAAGCCCGCCCTTTCCAAACGCTTGGAAAAATTGGCTAGAAAGCCCACCGTCAGAATTTTGGTTTTCAAGAATGGAACTGGGCAAGATAGCTGTGACATTGTTGCAGTACAAGATGAAATGGAAAAGGTAAATGTTTCTGCCAAGTACATTAGCAGTTCTTAATAAGTGACTTTTAATAAATGTTGATTCAAGATAATTATTAGATCGATTGATCATTTCAGAAATACTGTTTTCATAAAAACCAGAACACTGTGCTCCTCGAGCTGTTGGTGCTCAGGACTTTCCAACCAGTAAAAACGTTGTAGCTTGTTGTGCTCTGGGTCAGAATATTGGGAAATCGCCAACAGGGTCCTATTTAGCCACTGATTTAGGACTTGTGAGACTGATGTATGCTTTGGCAGTGAGAAGAAGATAGCCAAGAGATATCCAGTAGTGCAACTCAGCTTCCTTTATGTGTGCCTTTGATTAATGCAAAGTGCTTGCGGTAAGATTGTGGTCATATGCCTGTTATTATAATATAGACACTTTATGTTCCTGTAATCTTATGTGTCAGTGCTTGCACCACGGATTTATGAAATCTTTACTGCTGTAAGGAAACAGGCCTTTTTGGAGGTTTCCCCCACTTTTTACCCACATGTGGACTATTACTTGCTGTTTTTTCGTCTCTGAGAGTGCACTGAGACCTGCTAACCTGGCCCCAGTGCCAGTGTTCTCACCCATTACAAAATGGTTCTCGGGTTCAATCTCGGACTGTGGCCTGAAGGAGATCACATAAGTTTGCAATTGTGGTTTAAGATTCTGCAGTCCAAGCGTTATATTGGATTGCGAAGTAAAGCCTGAACAACGTACAGCGCAGCAGGAGCTTGATTCATGCAACACACTGAATGTCTAATATATGGAAGGCACCTTTAGACTCAGGGTCTGATTTAGACCTTGGAGGAAGGAGTGCCATCTGTCAGGGTAGTGGAGGACTTAACGTCTGCCACCCCGATGAACAGCAGTCCATCCTATTTAGCGATGATGTCTGGCCCAGCAGTCAGCTCGCTACATTAAAAGGAACCACCGTCATGGTGCTTTACTTCAAAGCACAGGAAGTTTGGTGAATGGCTGCCACTCCCCAAACTTTTGTTTTCCAAAAACAAACATCTCAAATTGGGAGTTTGCTAAGTAAAAACATAGAACTAAAGACTAAACTCCCAGGGTGTGGGGGTCATTATTTTTTCTGTCCCTGACCGCCAGTTTTCTCCCCAGAAAGAGTGGACAGTGTGACGGCTTTACTCCTACAGCCCCTACTCTATGGGCCATCAGGGGTAGCTTTCCTTCATTGGAGCCAATGTGCACTCTACTGATGGTACACCGGACTCTAAATGAGGTGGCCAGCACATGAGGTTGGTGGATAAGGAGCTCTGCAATGTTTGTGACAGAGTACCCTGTTCACCAAACTCTAAATCACCCCTTTAGTCTCTATACATTTATCTTCATGTAAGTTTTCCCATACTGTAGCGTTACTTTGCTAATATGTTTTAACGTCAGTGGGTTTCGAAACACTGTCAGTCTAGATTATATAAGTCAGCCCTGATTGTTATACTTAATGCTGTTTATCACAATTTTACACATCGAGGCTCAAATTAGCTTCTAACTGACAAACATTCAATTGCCTATGATTAATATAAAGTGCTTGCTGCAAGATTGTAGTCATGCGCCTAAAATTATAATATACGTACCTTATGTTCCACAGGAATACAAGGCCTTTTTGCAGGTTTCTCCCCACTTTTTTCCCCATTTGGACTACTAGCTGCTGTTTTTTTTGTTTTTTAGACTTTTTATTGAACAAAAGAAAACATAAAACAGCAGTACAGCAGTACAGCAGTGTATTAATGTCACGTTATGCATATAGACGTTGCAGACTGGGCGGCATACAAGCAGTGACATCACAGGTCCCCATTTTAAGGCGTACTTGCGGTATCAGACACGTCAGACACGTCAGCAAGTTTCAGGCGTTCTCGCCGTAATTCAATTGTTGGAGACAGGCATATGTCCCCCCTATATTTATTCCACCCACCCCACTTACGGTCCCATTTTTTGGGGCACCCCCTGTGTTTGAAAATGTCTTTTTCAGCTATCATAGCCCTGTCCATGTCCACTGCCCAGTCACGGACACTAGGGATCACATCCACCCCCCCATTTCTGTGCGATGTTACTTTTTGCAATGACCCATCCCAGTGAGGTCCATGTTTGCTCTGTCTGTGTAAGATCGGTGGCGTCCCAGATGTTCAGTAAGCAGAGTTGCGGGGAGGCTGTCAGGGTCTTGCCCCCCCGCCCTTTCCATTTGTTTGGTGATAACGTCCCAATATAATCGTACAGCTGGGCAGTCCCAGATAACGTGGAACAAGGTTCCCTCCTGGCGACCGTGTCTAAGGCACAAGGGGTCCGCCCACCTACCCATCCTGACCAAGACACCCGCAGCCAAGTAAGCGCGATGTAGGGTCTTCAACTGGATCAGTCGTAGCCTCAAGGGGATAGCCACCTCTCTGGGGGAAGCTAAGGCTTCTCGCCAGTCGTTGTCCTCCAGTATACCAAGGTCTTTCTCCCACTGTTGCCGCAGTCGTACTAAGGGGTCCGGGCGGTTGTTTAGCAGCTTTTTATATCTGAGGGATATGGCTTTTTTGTGCATGGGATCAAGCAATAGCCTATCTTCCAGTGGAGAGGCCTCAGGCAATGGGTCACCCTGGGGCAGCACCGCTCTGATTGCATGACTGATCTGTAAGTATCGAAAGGTTTCGGTCTGTGCAAGTTGGTATTTCTGCTGGAGGTCCTCGAAGGTGGCCAGTCTCCCAGAGATCCATACGTCCTCCACAGTTGAGAGGCCAATCAGATCCCACTTGTCAAACCCGGGACAGGCACTCAGGCGACCCAAGAGATCTGGCTCCCAGAGCGGTGTAGCGCGTGTGATTTTATTGTGCCAACCCAGTTGCTTATTGACCCTATGCCATGTCTCAATTGTGTGCGAGGTGGGCCCTGTAAGGTTTAACTTCCGGGGGTTTGTGTATAATGCCCTGTTGTATCCGCCCCGTCCCATAAGCCACCAGTCTGTGCGGAAGTTCGGGTTGTCGTGTTTCCCATGTGCCCATTTGTTGACCGCTACCAGCTGTGACGCCTGATAGTAGAGACTGATGTCAGGTAATGCAATGCCCCCATTGTACCAACCCGCCGTTAGCTTTGTCATGGCGATCCGTGGTGCCCGGCCATCCCACAGCAGAGCACGCACGGCGCTCTCGATGTTTGTGAAATAAGTGTTGGGGATTTTATCAGGGGCGTTCTGTAGCGCGTAAAGGAAGCGCGGCAATGCAAGCATCTTGAAAAGAGCCGCACGTCCCAAGAGAGTCAGGGGAAGAGAGCGCCAGTGCTGAACATCGGCGCGGAAACGTGCCAAGGGTTTGAGCAGGTTTGTCTCATAAAATAGGGCCGGATCAGATATGATATATATGCCTAAATAGCGGAAGCCCCTCGACGCCACAGGAATGTCATATCCTCTTGGGTTACATGGTGGTGCCCCCCACAGAATGTACAGTTGAGACTTGGTCCAGTTGATAGTGTACCCTGAGTGGGCGCCAAATATGTGAAAAATATGTAGGACCCGACGGAGTGTCAGTGATGGTGAGGCCATATTTAAAAGGATATCATCCGTGTATAGCGAAATGTGGTCTGCATGATTCTCCGTCCACTTCAAACCATGGATCAGGGGATCCCCCCTCACCCAAACCGCAAGTGGCTCGAGTACCAGGGGCGATAGGGGACACCCCTGTCTGGTTCCCCTTGCTAATTGAAACTGTCTGGAGGTGTGTTTATTCACCACGACTTGGGCGATCGGGCAGGCATACAATAGTTGGACCCATTTTATAAAGTTCGGACCAAATCCCATTCTCTCCAATACTGCAAAGAGGAAATCCCATTCGATGGTATCAAATGCCATTTTGGCATCCAGCGAAAGCAAGGCTGCGTCCTCTCTAATCGTCAGGCGTCTACCCAGAACCCCGTTTAGTCATCTAGGATTCAGGGCAGTATTCCGTCCGGGCATGAAGCCGGATTGGTCCGGATGTACCAGGCCAGTGATATGGGGAATGAGTCTATTGGCGAGCAATTTGGCAAGTATTTTTGCCTCTACCGTGAGGAGTGAGATGGGCTGGTATGCCCCGCAGTCGTCGGGTGGTTTGCCCTGCTTGTGGATAACCACGATGGAGGCCGTTCTGATGTCTTTTGGCAGCTTCCCTGTTTCGAAGCTTTCAAGGTACATTTGGAGCAAATAGGGGGACAATGTGGAGGCCATTGGCTTAAAGAATTCAATCTGGAGTCCAGTGGGCCCCATGGCCTTGCCCGAGCGGACATCACAAATCGCCAGTCGGATTTCCTGTTCAGTGAGGTCTCCCTCTAGGGAGTCTCTATCCTCAGGGGACAAACAGGGGACCCAGATAGTTGAAAGCAATCCTGCAGCCGCGAGCGGCGTGGTCGTCCCAGTAGATCTGTACACTGATGCAAAATAAGTGGCAAACGTGTCAGCAATCCGCTGGGGATCGGTGATTGCCTCACCGTTGGGCCCACATAATATGTGGACCCATCTTGATAACTGCTCTTTTTTTTCCAGCCAGGCAAGGAGCTTGCCTGTTCTCTCCCCATGCTCGTATATCCTATGACAAGTTGATTTATACTTCGCCGTGGCAGCGTTTGTAAGGAGCTGCTTGTAATCTAAGCGCACGACTGCTAGTGATTGTTGCGCCTGTTCGGGGGTGTGTGCGAGTGCCCTTTCCCTCCTTAGAATGTCTTCCTCCAGCTGTTCTATACGTTTGGTGAGTTTTCTTTTATGGCCCACCATCAGCGCAAGGGCCCTGCCCTTTATCACTGCGCCGAACGCCCCCCACAGTATTTGGGCTGAGGTTACAGATCCCACATTTTCTTTGAAATATAGGCCGGTCTCTTTAATCAATGTTTTCTTGATATGCGGTATTTTGAGAGCCCAGAGGTTTATCTTCAAGGTCGTACATCAGGAGTGTGAGCCTACTGTCAGCTTCGTAAGAATAGATGAGTGGTCCGAGATTCCCCGTGCGAGGCACTGGGACTCAGTGAATTCGTGGATGTCTTGTGCATGTGTGAACATATAGTCAATCCGTGACTGGCTGTTATGGGCCCCGGAGTGGAACGTGAATTGTGTGGTAGTGTGATTAAGTTGCCGCCATTTGTCGATCAGGCCCATGGCGGACAGGAATTCGGCAAGTTGGGATCCCCCAGCCGGGTCTCTGCGAGGTGGGAGGCGGTCCAAGGCGCCATCCACTGCTAGATTGAAGTCTCCCCCCAGCACCAGTGAGCCAAGCGGGAGATCAAGGAGAAGCTTACCTAGGTCCTGCAACGTGGGGCGCTGCAGTCCAGGGGGGACATATGTCGATATAACATTAAGTGCTTTCCCTTCCCAGGTGCCGGATAACGCGACAAATCTGCCTTGCCCATCAGACCAGGTTTTGTGTACTATGTATGGACAGCCATTACGTATCAGCACCCCCGTGCCCCGCGAACCCGAGGTGAACCCCGCATGTGCGGCCAAGTGATACCCCCATCTATTCAGGGCCCCACAGGAGTTACCAACTAAATGAGTTTCTTGAAGGAGAACGACATCTGGTGCCTGTCTCTTCAGACATTGAAGAACGATCCCTCGCTTGATTTTATCCCCCAGGCTGTTAACGTTCCATGTGAGGAGCTTAAGATCTACGTGTGGTCCCATGCATGTATGGACAGTGGGCCCGGAGGTAGCCGATGAGGAGGACCTATATCACTGGGCGTGCCCTGCTGGTGCACTATATGAGTGGTCGTGCCATGTAACTGTGGGCCGGCATGTTGCCTCGCGAAGTGTGTGGACATCTCATTGTTAATGCATAGGGGCGCCGCTCGTGGATCCCATGTCACCTCAATGTGGGCATAGACAGTGACCTGTGATGCTGTATGGAGATAGCGCTGCTGCACAAAACTAGAATTACAAAAACTACCCATCCCAACCCCCAAAACTCCCTCCACCCCCCTTCCTGCTTCCCTGCAAGACGGATTCGAAAAAACCCGTACCCCCAACAGTGCAGAGTGCCCGTCGCCCACCCAACCCTTTCATGGGGGCAAACGTGGACCGAACCCGCACCTCCCATCCCTGGTAACAAAACATTCCATGTGAACCCCAGGAACTGATATACAACATAAAGTGTACTCATCACATTCCCCAAGCATGCGTCTTGCGGCATACAGGATGAGTATAGTCGAAGTCATTCAGGGGCGAAGTCTCATGACTGAGCGGCAAATTACGTTATTGACGTCCAGCCCACCTCTTTCTCTACTTTAGACTGTGGTGGTCTGAAGCCATGAAGCCGGGTGGCCCTACAGCATCGTCAATACCGGATACCCAGTCCGTTGCGTACAGTCACCAAAGTCATTCCTCTTTCCTGTATTCAAGGGGACGCTGCAGATACTATTGGCAGAGGCCTTCAACGCTGTCTTCGCTTTGAGCATCCGCTGTCCTCGGTATGTCTGCGTCCTTCGAGCCAGTCCATCACCTCGGAGGGGTCCGTGAAGAACCAAGACCTGCCATCTGCCTCAATGCGCTGTTTTGCGGGAAACAACATAGCATATTTGAACTCACGTTCTCTGAGGGCCTTTTTTGCCTCCAAAAAGTAGCGTCTCTGTTTTTGGACCTTGGTGGTGAAGTCGGGGAAGAAAGTTATTACGCTGTTCTCAAATTGAAGAGGGGGTGCACTACGGGCCGTTTGGAGGATGTGGTCCCTATCTCGGAAATTGAACACCCTCGCAAGGATAGGTCGCGGGGGTGCCCCAGGTTTGGGCCTTCCCCCAGGAACCCGATGAGCTCTCTCGATTGAAAAATAGTTGGATAGGTTTTGGGCCCGCAGATGTTTGGTCACCAGTCCTTCGACAAAGAGGTCTGTGGCCGGCCCCTCTGCCCGTTCAGGAACTCCCAGGATGCGAATGTTGTTCCTCCTTGCCCTCACCTCATAATCATCCAGCTGGGACACCAGGAGTTCAGTTTTGTGCTGCAAGTCCAGAATTTGCTTGCCCATATCAGTTACGTCTGTGGCCAGCGCTTGGGTGGTGCTCTCAACCTCTTTCACCCTAGAGTCCATATTTCGGAGATCAGCTCTGAGGTGGCCACAGAGTCAATGCGGCCCTCGAGCGAAGTGCAGACTCCACTAATGTTGGCCAATACATCTTGGAGCGTGGGTGAAACCTGGCCTTCTCCATAAGGTTGCACGTGTTGATCCGGTGCCAACGACGGTTGTCCCTCTTCTGATGCCTTGAGGGAGGCGAATTTGTCAATCTTCTGCTGATGTGTCGACCGATTGCCCTTGGATGACACCATGTTAGTCGTAGTTTCACCAGGCCACAGCTTACCGGTACTCACCGCCGCCTACCGCAGCATATACTGCATGGCCTGTCGGGTTTTCCACTCCGCTGTGGGTCTACCGCCTAACTGGGTGAAACGCAGAGGTCGTAGCCCACAGGCTGATCAGCGCGCCGATCGTGCAAGCACAAGCAGGCCAGGGGAAATGGGCCAGTGTCACATGGGGCTTCGATTGCTGCGGATCCAATGAATTGTACCGACTCCCCTTCACCGCCGGCTATCTGATACAGGGGCACCCCGCAACACGGGCCGTTAAGGGACCGGGCACAACGTCTTACATCAGTACTGCAGGGTCCTTCTCCTTACCGCCTGCTGGACCTGGCGTCCCCAATCGTGGTGTCCTCCTCAGGTGCGGCAGGGTAGTGGCACCCCAATGCTCGAACGGGGGCCGGGCCGACGCCTCACAGTGCCCCCGCCGTTCTTTGCAAAAATCAGTTAATTGCTAGCCCAAGCACCGGGGGCAGCGCAGCAGGGGTTCACCGCTCCACTCCACCACTTCTGCCGCCAGGTCTACAGTCGTTGCGGGTGGGGGGGTCGCACACTCCACCACCAGCTCCGGCCCCCACCCGGATTAGCCCTCTCACTTCCGACTGGCTCACCACACCAGCCCAAGGTTCCCTCGGGCCAGAGGGCTGCAGCAATGTTGCTCCCTTTGCTCCACTACACCAGCAGTAACGAGCCCCCGGCTCAGGAGTGTCTTATGTCGTTGCGGGGGGGCCGCCCACTACACCTCGTGCATCGGCCCCTCCCCCGACCGCGCACGCTCACCTCCGGCTGTCTCACCGCGCAGGCCCACAGTCTTTTCGGCCATTCAGGGCGTCAATCACGCAGGTCCCTTCGGTCCCCACCACTCACAGAACGGGCCCGCAGCACAGAGCACACTGTTCGAGGTTGTCTGTCGTCACGGGGGGGGGACATGCGCTCCGCCTTCAGCGCTGGCCCCGCACCCGATTATGTCTTTTCTTCTTCGGCCGGCCACCCACGTCAGCCCGCGGTCTTCTCAGGCTTCAGGGCCGCGGCGAGGCCAGCACCGGCATTCCGCAACGCTCGCGGACCGGACAAGCAGCTGAGAGCTCGCGGCACACTCCGGAAGAAGGTAGGTGTCCCTGGGGCGGATTTATGACAGGATATTGTGGGGATTTAGGCCGCGGGCGCCGGAGCCGCGTTAGCAGGCGGCCATCTCCTTCGGTTGCCAGCCACGTGCCCGAGCTGCTGGTTTTCTGACTCAGAGTGCACTGAGGCCTGCTAACCAGACCCCAGTGCCAATGTTTTGACCCATTACAAAAGGTATGTTGAATTGTTTGTCCCCAATTGGCTACTGTCCCTTTAACTCATTGATTCCAATTAAGCTTCAAATGTTTTTGTACTATTCATTAGATAAAACTTTTGCTGCTACCCTTCCACATTTTTAAACCCCTAAGTAAATAGCATTTATTTGATTTTCTCTATCTATGGTCTAGCACACTGTGGCCATTTTAGATCACTTTCTCATAAATAAAGCCTGTCATTTGGTTAGTCCATGCTATTAAGCCTAATGTGTAAAGGAAGCTCACAAGTGCATTGTTAGAAATGTGGTCTCTAGTTGGCAGTTGTTTGCACCCAGTCTAAGTAGGGACCCACACTCTAGTCAGGGTAAGTGTAGTGCACATTAAGTTTACCTGTGCTCACCCTCTGGTAGCTTGGCTCACAGCAGTCAGGCTAAACTAAAGAGGCAATGTGTAAAGTATTTGTGCATACACACACAGTAACACAGTGAAAACATCACAAAAATACTCTGCACTGGTCAGGGCCAGACTGAGAACACAAAGCAGCCTTGGCAATTCTATTGGACTGGCACTGGGGGGAGGTGCAGGGCTCAGGGGGGAGGGTGCCAATCTGAAGCACTGCTGCCTAACTAAACCCGCCCCCAGCACTGCTGCTTTTGTTACTGGGGGACGATATTGCAGCACTACTGGAAAACCGGCCCCCAGTGACAGAAATGGCGCCCAGTCTCCAAAAACGGCCCCTCTCCCTTCCAGCCCCCCTGGGGAAATGCCCAATGCCCTCTACAGCCAGTCCGGCCCTGGCACCAATTTAGAAAAACAGCCAATATTTATCTGAGTAAAACAAAACCAAAGCAAAGAAAATTCAACATACAAAAGTCAAGATGTGAATTTTTAAAGATTAAAGCAAAATGCAGTGCTTAGAAGTCTATAGCTCCAACTGGGGCTAATTGGTTGCGCTTGACGGGGACAAATTCAAAAGTTCAGTCTGACCGCGATGGAGAGTGGGCCAGATACAGGAATCACGCAGATCCCCTTACAGAACCTTGAATGCGTTGGAAATCAAAGATGATGTGTCATGCAGAGGAGGTTGAGGGCTCACAGTTGGATGTGATGCATTGGTTCCTTAAGGCGGTGCAGGGCCATTGAGCTTCCATGCTCGGGGATGATGTGTTGCGCAGAGGAGGTGATGCGTCGGTTGCTGATGCAAGGCCTCGATTCCAGAAGGTGAGCTGCTGTTGATGATGTCTCGATGTCAAGAGCGCGGGCGTCGATTCCTCGGTGTCAAAGTTGAACCGTTGACTGAAGGCGATGTGTCAGTAGAAAGCCATGTATGGCCATGGTTGCTTCGGAGTCAGAGTAGTGCATCACGGAATTCTGTGAAGCGTTTCTCGAGACTCACGCAGCAGCGGTTCTTTTGAGGTGCTGCGTCGGCAAAGTCAGGGCTGTGTTGAAAGTCGAGGTTGTTGCATTGTATACTCAGTGGGCCTGATTCACAGAACTAACTTACGTCAAAAACGTAAAGTTAGTACTTTTTGGTATTCACAGAATACACTTACTCATTTTGGTATTCACAGAATGAACTTACTCATTTCGGTATTCACAGAAGTTAGTAGTCCTAGCTTTAGGACTCCTAAATGCCTTCTGTGAATACCGAAAGTCTTAAAGTTAGGATTTTTCTCAGTTTAGGAGTTGTAAAGTTAGGACTCCTAACTTTACTACTCCTAAACTGAGAAAAATCCTAACTTTAAGACTTTCGGTATTCACAGAAGGCATTTAGGAGTCCTAAAGTTAGGAGTCCTAACTTTACTACTCCTAAACTGAGAAAAATCCTAACTTTAAGACTTTCGGTATTCACAGAAGGCATTTAGGAGTCCTAAAGTTAGGACTACTAACTTCTGTGAATACCGAAATGAGTAAGTTCATTCTGTGAATACCAAAATGAGTAAGTGTATTCTGTGAATACTAAAAGTACTAACTTTACGTTTTTGACGTAAGTTAGTTCTGTGAATCAGGCCCAGTGAGAGGTGTCCCGGGCTTGGGTGCAGACAGCGGCGATGTATTGGTTTCACAGGGATGCGCTGGTTCTGAACTGATGCTTTGGGTCGATGCGTCGTTTTCTTGGTTGCAGCACTAAATCCACCTCCAAGGTCCCAGGACTGGCTTTTGCATCACTGGGCAGGTCAGGACTTACAGCAGAGGAGTCCAGGTGCTGTTTGCAAGATGTAGGTAAAGTCTTTAATGTCCCTGAGACTTCAGCAACAGGAGGCAAGCTCAGTCAAGCCCATGGAGAACCTTAGAAAGTAGGATGCAGAGAGTAAAGTCAAGTCCTCTCACTCCCAGCAAGAAGCAGCAGACAGCAGGCCAACACAGCAAAGCAAGCAGCAGAGTGGCAGTCCCTCCTGGCAGTACAACAGCTCTTCTTCCTGGAAGAATGTCCTCAGCCCAGAAGTGTTCTGAGTATATGGTGTCAGAGGTCCAGTACTTTTTCCCATTTTAGCATTTGAAGTAGGAAGACTTCAAAGAAAGGTCTTTGTATTGCACAAGACCCTGCCCTTCCTGGCCACAGACACACTGCATGGGCGTATGCAGCTCTTTGTGTAGGGACAGGCACAGCCCTATTCAGGAGCAAGTGCCAACTCCTCCCACCACTCTAGTTCAGGAAGGCCCATCAGCCTGGTGATGGGCCATCAGGATATGCAGGGCACACATCAGCTCCCTTTGTGTGTGACTGTGTAGAGCCTGGGTACTCACAAACTTTCTCTCGGGGGCCAAATTTACAGTGTGGTTTGTGGCCGAGGGCTGCACCGGTGGGGGGGCGGGGTCAGTGAGGGGGGGCGGGGCTAGAGGAAAACAAATCACTACAGTTTCAAAACATTACTAGACAATGCTGTATTTCCAAAGCAGATGTAACTACAAGGAGCACATTTTTATAATAATTTTTTATTATCAGACAATAGCAATCTTAAGAGGGATTGCATGGCAATTTGCAGTAACCGGATATTCAGCACATGCCCATTGCAGCACAGGCTTCAGAGTCCAAAAAATAGGTACGTTAAAGACAAACACTATGAACTTATTTTACATTTCATGTCACCAATTAGTTTTCTGTAATCTGGTACCAAGTCTGAAATGGCAAGCCTTAAGAGCTGATCCAGATGTATGTCTGTAAGCTTATTTCTGAGTTTGCTCTTCAACAGTCCCATTGTGGAAAATGAACTTTCGCAAACATATGTTGACCCAAACATACAAATTACCTTCTGGGCCACTGTAAAAAGAAGAGGAAACTTGTCAGAAGGCACAATTTTCCAGAATTCTTCTGGTGCTTGCCCCAAAAAGATGCTTTGAGGGCTGAATTGTGCTGCATGTCAATCAGCTCTATTTCTGCTTGAGCCCTTTCCATGCCAATAAGGGCAACAACGTCAAGATTTCGTGCACTCACCATCCAGGGGTTTTCAACCAGCCTGAACAGAGGGGTGAGGGCTCTGAATTGAGAAAATCGGCATTTGATCTCCCCAGCAATTTCTTCAAGACATGCACCAAGGTCTAGCTTTGACAGAATTTCTTGTGCATCTGGAAACCTCTGCATCACAGCCAACAGTTTTGGGAAGTGGGTGAAGTCACTATCATCCAGTTGTTCTTTGAATAGCACAAGCTTACTTTCAAAAGCATAAATACCATTCATCAAGGAGCACACAAGCTGTTGTTTACCTTGCAGGGTCAAATTGAGAGCATTAAAATGTGTGAAAAGAGCTGAAAGAAAATGGAGCATAATAAGCCATTTCACATCCGTTAGTTCAATTTCAGGAAGCAATGCCATGAACCACTCCAGAATCTTCCCTTTGCTTAGCCAACGCACATCAGTGTGCATCAAGAGGTCTGTATATTCCGCTTCAGATTCCTGCAGCATTGCTTTAAAAAGTCTATGGTTCAGAGCTTTGGCACGGATAAAATTAACAATTTTCACTGCAACTTTTAGGACATTATTCAGTTCTCCATGCTTTAATTTTGCACACAATACTTCTTGGTGAATAATGCAGTGGTAGTCTATCACAGTCTGTCCTATGAGCTTCTTTTTAAGCATAGATACGAAGCCTCTATCAATGGCCTACCATGGCAGGAGCCCCATCTGTTGTTATGCTGACGAGTGTTCAGTGGTATGTCGTTTGTTTTAAAGTAGTTGCACATTCTGTCCAGTATATCTTCTCCTCTTGTGTGCCCTTGCAGTGGTAGAAGGCACAGGAGCTCTTCTTTGGGATGAAGCGATTGGTCCAGATACCTCACCCAAACTAATAACTGGGCCACATCGCCTATGTCTGTGGACTCATCCATGGCAATGCTGAAGAACGGTGACTCTCTGACTGCTTTGATCACCTGCTCCTGGATGTTTTGACCCATTGCCTCTATTCTGCGTGCACACGTGGAATCTGATAGCTGCAATGCACCAATTTCCTTTAAAATGCTGGCTTTATTAGTGTAGTTGTCAAATAAAATTTCGGCTGCTGAAAGGAAACATTTCTTCACCAGCTCTGCATCTGTGAATGTTTTTTTATGTTTGGCAAGCAAGTAGCATATTTTGAAAGACGCTTCTGTAACAGCCTCAGATTCCTTCATCTGGCAAAGGAAGATCTGCTGGGAAAGAAGAGCTTGCTTTAATGATGCCACTTTTGCAGAACGCAGTTTTGAGTTCAGTGGGAAGTTCGCAGTGTATCCAGAGTGCCGCGTTTTGTAGTGCTGTTCCAGGTTATACCTCTTAAGAACATTTACTTTCTCTTTGCAAAGCAAACAGGTGGCTTTTTCTTTTGGGCATTCAACAAATAAGTACTCTTCTTCCATGCTGCCTGGAAGGTCCTGTGTTCGCTCTGTATCGATCTGGGTCGTTTGCAAGGCTTGGAAACTGGACTGTAGGCCATTGCGGAGCTCTCCAGCTAGTTTGTTACTATACAATAAGTAACAAGGACCAGGAATCTGATTTTCCACCTGACGACCAATGGACCAACACCGCCGCACGACCGATGTCCCGACACGCCCCACGACCGATGGACCGACACGCCCCACGACCGATGGACCGACACTGCGTCACAACCGCTGGACCGACACCACGTCACGACCGATGGACCGACACCACTTCTTGCAACAGATCTGTGAGCAACACCAAAGTAATGTTTTGTTTAAACCTACAAAGTAATGGGTAAACCTGCAAATGAAAAACAGGAGGCTTTCCTAAAGCCAGTGGTTTATGCAGGAAATGTGTCACTCAATAGGGATTTGAAATAAATGGCATGCACACACACGTATATACAAGCGCATGTTCACCCATAGGCATCTTGGCGCTGAATAACAGATGTTTATTGCTACCCAACTCATTTTATCGACCTCAGATGGTTGAAAGGCAGGACCCGCCGGGATTTGAACCTGTGACCATGAGATAGAACACAGGCCCCTGCAGTGGACGCATTAGTCCACTGAGCCACCAGACCCGGCATGCACACAGTATAAGGGTACAGAGTTTGAGGTGGTTTCAGACTGTGAGACAACAGGAGAAAAAAATGGTAGCCTGCCAAATCGGTGATCTCGAGTCAAATTAGACCAAAATATATCCAATTAAACCAAATCAAATCTGGCCGCTCTGTCCGTATTGGAAATACAGCAATTGCAGAAAACATTGGAATTAGAACAACTGTGACAGTTGTAACAGATCTAATAGCGGACCAGTCTGCACAAACGTAGGGAAAGTCAGCAATCATAGTAGAAAAACATATGGAAGGAGCTAATCAGGACAGCGCTATTTGGTGCGGAGCAGCTGTCAAACTATAGGAATCTGAAAGGCTCAGATACAATGGTCCGGCCTGTTGAGATGGAATGGGTGAGGGGAGGGGCCCGGTTTCAGGTGGGGGTTAGTAGAGCGGGCGGAGAATCAGAGGGCGGGAATAACCTGAAGATTGGGCCAGTGGGCAGAGTCAGGTGTGGCCAGAAAGAGCAAAACATCCCAATTTTTAGTATTTGTTTGGCATTTCATTGCCCAGTTACAGCTTATTACGTTATTTAATTCAACCAATGGATACACGTGTTTATTTAAGGTTTAATACGAGTTATTGACATTAAAATACATTCACAAAGTGGAATATGTTCCCAATCACAGAAATGTTCCAAATACGTTTAAAAGTGGATTCACACGCCATTTGTCTCCGTGGTATGCAGTTTCTGTCTTCAGTACTTCTCATCCCTTTTTCCACAAGAGCAGTTAAAACATGAATGGGAAAATATCCTACTTTGCAAATGTTTTTTAATTATGGCCCTGCCATATTTGACACATAATACATCATCTGCTGCTTAATCTGACAATTTTAACAAAACATTGTAGCCCAACTTTGCCCTCTATGCCAGCTGATATCTCTGTTTAATGCAGGTGGAAATTATTTTGCCAAACTACTGCTTGCTCTGCTAAATTCCCTTTTAGAACAACTGGAGGCCAAGAAGCAGCATTGCTTCATATCAGGTCATAAGAACTGGACACACCAATTTAGCATTGACACTACTTGTTACCGTGTATGTAGAGAAGCAGTCACAGTAGGTCTCTCTCTTAGACGCGGACAGGGCCGGACTGGGAAACAAAAGCAGCCCTGGCAAATTTTTTCAGACCAGCACTCTACCGAACCCGATCAATCATCAACCATCAATCAATGCCCCTATTTCGTGCAAATTTGCTGCATTCTTAAATATCTCCAGCTAGCTGAAAGTAAAAACAAGGATGCAATGCAAAGCTGCCACGGCTTTAATCCATAAAACATTCAAGGTCACGCACAAAGCTACTTTAAAACAGGATCAACCAATATGCACCCATCAATCAAGGACAATTCAGTTCACAAAGAAAAGAGAGAAGTCCTATTTGTTAAAAAAATTACTACGGGGAGAAGAAAAGCAGCAGCAAACAGGAGCAAAAGATTAACCCTGCCACTCTCCAACTAAGCTGAATTCAATCTGTTTTGAAAATGTTTATGAGCATACACCTTTTCACAAACAACTAAATTGTGACACAGCCCCTACCAGAAATAAGAGGAAAACAAAAACTTCAGAACCTTTGGATAGAATCGCTAACCAGCCAGAGCAAGCATTGGCAAAGCCAAAAGGTCTGACCTTGGCAAGATTGCAATGAATTGAGAGCTTGCTGCTGTCTTTGGCCCGGTCACTGAAAGTTCACAGGTGCACTCGTCAATTCTAAATGTGTTTACATTTTATAATCATGGCTAGTGACAGTGTTTTCAATATTGTAACACAGCAGCAGCTCACTAATATTACTGCAAGTAATCTCTGTGACACCACTCCCATTTCTCATATGTGAGTTCCTGTTTTGATCTAACATTATTACAATGGCAAAGTTTTCAGATGACTGCATTGTGTTTACTTAACTTGGCGCATATATACATATAGCTAAACCTATAACAACCGTGTGCACTGTCTATTTAAATAAATGTGGAAAAATACTAGCTGCAACGTCCTTTTTTGCTTGCTACAAAAATAAATACAGATATATACAGATAAAATGACATAAAAATAAATATGGATAAATACAGACGGAAATGTTAAAAAAATAAACACCATAAAACCGGGAGCCCTAATTACAAGTAATAAAAAGTAAAAATATCACAGACTAAAGATGGTGTGCATATGTTTACAAGTAAAGACACTTTATTAATCATTAAACATTGCAGCTTTTTGTGCCATGCAGTTACTGTACAATTAATAAAAAAGATGGCGAGAGATAAACATGGCAGACACCCAGAGAGAGGGGGGTGGGGGACATTGTGAGACAGGTGGGGAGAAAGAGAGATGATGAGGGTCTTGAGAAAAGGCGCAGGGTGAAAGAGTCACACATGGGGAAAGTAAGGAAGAGACAAATGGAGAAACAGATGAGAGACCATCACATTGCATACTTAAATAGGATCCTGTGCTTACCTCTCGGGGTGCAAAGATCAACCTGTGGGTGGAGCTGGTGTTGCAGGGCGATGGAAATCAAGCTGGTCGTGGAGATGGAGGCAGATGTGGTGATGGAGCTGCTGCTGGCCAAATCCAAGCGGCAAAGAAGGGGCTGTGGGCCAAGTTGAAGTGCAAGCTGCGTCCCAAGAAGAGGCTGCTGCGGGGAGGCGAGGACGTCCTCAGGCAGAGAAGAGGCTCCCGGGCGAGAAGAGGCTGTGGTGGACGAGAAGAGGCTGTGGTGGAGGACGCGCTCAGGTACTGAAGAGGCTCCGGGTGATTAGAGGCTGCAGTGAAGATTCTCCGGGTCTGCGGGCTGCTGGCTGCGAGGACGTCGTCACCACGGACACAGGAAGCTTCCCAAAAGGTCCATTAAAAGTCAGCTGTAAAAGCGCTTACAGCTGACTTTTAAAGGGCCTGTGCTTCCCGCCGGGTCTTGTGTGTGACGTCACAGAGGCGGGCTAATCAGAGGCAAGCAGTAAACAGAGAAGATGCCCGCAGGAGCAAACGTAGTGAATACGTATTGAATACGTATTCACTATGTATGCTCCTGCGGCCATCTTCTCTGTTTACTTCCAGGAAGGAACTGGCATATGGCAAGACAAGGTCCGCGGGCCGCCAATGAAGCCCCCGTGGTGTAGAGTGAATTCACAAAGCCCATCTGTCACCCCGATCCTGACGTGTATTCTAGGGACAGGCAGAGGCACAGAAGGGTTAAAGTAAGAAAATGCCAACTTTCTAAAAGTGGCACTCTCAGCTCCCAATTGGAAGGTCAACTTGTAAAAGGGTAACAAGGCAGCTCCAATGCTAACCAATGGGAGAGATAGGCCTTGCTGTAGTGAAAAACGAGTTTAGCAGTTTCTCACTACCAGGACATGTAAAACTCAAAATCACATGTCCTACCTTTTAAATACACTGTGCCCTGCCCATGGGTCTACCCAGAACCTACCTTAGGGGTGCCTTACATGTAGTAAAAAGGAAGGTTTGGGCCTGGCAAGTGGGTGAACTTGCCAGGTCAACATGGCAGTTTAAAACGGCACCCACAGGCTCTGCAGTGGCAGGCCTGAGACATTTTTTCAGAGCTAATCCTGTGGGTGGCATAATCAGTGCTGCAGGCTCACTAGTAGCATATGATTTACAGGCCCTGGTCACATGTAGTGCACTGTACTAGGGACCTACCAGTAAATCAAAATGCCACTCATGGAGAAAACAATCACACCATGTTTTAGAGGAGCAAGCATATGCCCTTTCACACTAATTAGCAGTGGTGAAGTGCCCAGAGTCCTAAAGCCAACAAAAAGGTCAGAAAAATTGAAGGAAGTAGGCAAAACGTTTGAGGATAACCCTGCAAAAAAGGACAGGTCCAACATGCATAAAATTAAAGGTCACATTTTTGTGGTTAGAAGAAATAAAATATGTTTTTAAACTTAAGACTATAGGTTCAAAAGAATTGTTTAAAACAATGCTTCATAATGTAGTTGTAATAAGTTGTAATACGTTGTAATAGGTTTAGTATTAGGTCTGACACTCAGTTGAAAGTACCTTGCAATAAAAGTCATGTCACATGCCGACTAGGTGATGATCCATAACTTGTGTATGGCGTTCCACTTGGGCACTGTTAGACCTGGCATCCTTGGCATGGTTTTCCCCATAACGTTTTGCCTTCAACCCTCCTGTTTGCTGACATTGTTTTTGCTGTTTTTTTTACCCTGCTTACTTTACCACTGCTAAAGTGCTTGTGCTCTTTCCTTAAAACATGGCAGAATTACCTATAATCAATTGGCATATTTAATGTACTTGTAAGTCCCTAGTAAAGTGGCACTACTTGTGTCTAGGGCCTGAAATTAAAATGCTGCTAGTGGCCCTGCAGCACTGATTGTGCCACCCACTTAATTAGCACTTTAAATATGTCTCAGGTCTGTCATTGCAGCCTGTCTGTGTGCAGTTTTAAGCTACCATATCGACCTGGCAAGGTAGACCTTTTGCCAGGCCCATATCTTCCTTTTTAATACATATATGAGTCACCCCTAGGGTAGGCCCTGGACAGCCCAGAGGGTAGGATGCAATGTATTTAAAAAGTGGGACATGTACATTTTCGTTTTACATGTCCTATTAGTAAAAAAACCTCTAAATTCATTTGTCACTACTGCAAGGCCTGCCTCTCCCTCAGGATAACATTGGAGTTACCTTATTACATTTAATAGGCTATAATTTCCAAATGGGAACAGTTAACCAGTTCATGTTTGATGTCTTTGGAATTGTATTGACAAATCCTAACTCATGGTGAAATCGGATTTTAAATTACAATTTTGAAAATGCCACTTTTAGAAAGTTGGCATTTTCCTGCCTTAGCCATTTAGTGCCTGCAGCCTGTCTCTGGGTCACATGACTGGATGTAGTTGACAGGTGTGCTTTGTGGATTCCTCCTAGACTGCTTCACAATAGGGAGCCTGGATGAGACATCACTGGCAGGACCGGGGAGGAGCTGGGCCCAGCACCACTTACACTTAAATAGTCTGTGTCCTGCCTTCACACAGAGGGCTGCACACCCCCTGTAGTTAGTCCGGAGCCAGGAAGGCAGGGCACCTGTGCACTTCAAAAGCCTGCCAATAGAAGCTTCTCGCCACTTCAGAGGCACAACTGGTTATACAATCTAGACTTCAGACACCAACTCCTCAGTACACTTCTGGACCTGTGGATACTCTGCCAGGAAGAAGGACTGCTTTGCTGCTGAAAGGACTGCCACTCTGTTGGACTTCTGACCTGAAGAGACTGCTTCCCTGCTGTGCTAACCTGCCTGCTGCCCTCTTTCCTGGGTGAGAAGGACTGGACCTGAATCTCTTGAACCCAGAACCTCAGAGTGACTCCAAAGGCTGGTTGGTTGGCCAAATGATCTGAAGCCTCAGAGAAATAACAGGCCTCTAACAACCTGCACCTGGACTCTGCCATCTGTGATCTACCCTGCCAAGTGGTGCCACCAAAGTTGTGGGCACTTGGAAGTGGTCCTAAGGTGCTTGCCAGCATCTGTGTTTTCAGTGGAACCGACGTATCTCCTCTGCTGTGCGGCGCTACCCTGAGCAGAACCGATGCATCGCCTCTGCTGCCTGTATTGGACCCATCGCAAAGACTCGCACCGCCTCCGCAGCCTCTTTCGGAACTGCCGCTGAGCGACGCAGTCCCTCATTGATGTCAGCCTCGATGACGATGCCAGACTCTGCATCGCAGCCTCGTAGCGCCTCTGAACTGATGCATCCCCCGACTACGCAACGCATCCTCAACGCCGGACTTTTCATCGCAAGCCCTTGTCGACAGGATACTCGACGACAACGCAGGACCTCGCATCACAGCCTCGCCACACCTCGGAACTGATGCATCTCTTCCGTTGTGCAACGCATCTTCGACGCGAATCTTCGCAACGCTTCATAGACCAGGATTTAAGGTACTTTGTTCAGTGTACCTAACTGGGTCACTGTAGATGGCCTGCACTTCATCGTGGTCAAGCTGAATTTGTGACTTTTCCCCAGTCCCGCAAGACCAGATATCCACAGTTTGTGCTCTTTGATGCTATTTTCACTAAAATCTTTAAAATTGCATATCTCCGGTTCTATTGATTGGACCTTTGTTGTTTTGGTCTTGTTTTTGGTCTTGTTTTATTTATCAAAAATAACTTTATTTTTCTAACTTGGTGTGTGATCATTTTTGTGTGGTGTTTCTCAATTTATTGCTGTTTGAAGTGTTGCACAAATACTTTACACATTGCCTCTAAGTTAAGCCTGATTGCTCTGTGCCAAGCTACCAAATGGTTGAGCACAGGTTCATTTACGATTGGCTTTGTCCCACCCTGACAATGATTGTGGTTGCTGCTTGCACAGAGCTTACACCCCAGCCAACCAACAACCCAATTTCTTACAGGCGCCATCTCAAACAGGAAGTGGCAAATAGGTTTGGCTTGCATTATAAGTGCTGACTAAAATACTTAATAAAGCCTGCTGCACTGAAAAGACAACTAACATGCATCTAAGATGCATGACAAACGTCACCTACTGGATGAAGAACTGCATGCAGCTGAACACAGACAAGATGGAAGCACTGATCTTTGGCAAATCAGCAACACATTGAATGACTCCTGGTGCATATAATTAATGGCCATCAGACCTAGGACCAACACCCACTCCCTCCAACAATGCCAGAAACCTCGGAATCATCATTGACAACAAGCTCACCATGAAATCACAGATCAACACCGTCTCCTCTGCCTGCTTTCTTACTCTGCACATGCTACATAAGATATTCAAGTGGCTAGCCCTAAACACAAGGCACACCGTGACACAAGCCCTCATCACCAGATGACTGGACTACGGCAATGCCCTCTACGTAAGAATTGATGCACACCTTCTACAGAGACTTCAGACCATACAGAACGCTGCAACCCGACTCATCTTTGGCCTTCTCCGATGAATTCACATCACACCTCACCTCAGGCAACTCCACTGGCTCCCCGTACAGAAGAGATGCCAATTCAATCTGCTGACCCACGCACACAAGGCTCTACATAACCAAGGACCCACCTACATTAACCACCGCCTGAACTTCCACCAACCATTGAGAAGACTATGCTCCGCCTCCCTTTCACTTGCCCATACTCCCTGCATCTACTGAAGCAGAAGTGGAGGACGATCCTTCTCCCACATTGCAGCAAAGACCTGGAACAGCCTCCCCTCACACCTACGGACCATCACCTCACTTATGGAATTCTGAATGGCCCTCAAGGCCTCACTGTTCGAATAATCCTCCGGGGCCTGCATGCACCTGGATACCCTATTGGGTGATTAGCCGTCCTTTATAAATTCTGATTGATTGATTGATCTATGAAATAAATTAAAAAACCTTTGATGATCCAGTGCATGCTACAGGTTTTGAGGTCTGGTGCTTCCTTTGGCTGTGCTGTGCTTGGTACTGAGGCAGTGTAATTTTTGATTTTGTACTATTTTTGTAAATAGAATATTCATGCTTGCTGCACAATGTAATGAGTACCAATCAATGCCCTCTTATACTGCTTGTAATTGCCTGTTTGCTTACCAGTAATCTTCATCATACTGAGTCCTACTTTTCTTTATACCATTCTTCCTTCCCACCATCCCTAGTTGGGAGTGATGGGTATTAATAGTTCATTTTGCTTGATATTTATCCAGATATGTTAAGGGGAGATGACCTCTTATGTGTTCTGCGAATTGAGGAGCTAAAAAAAAAAAAGACTTTGAGAACCTAAGGGGGGCCTGTGTCTGGGGGTCTAGACACCCAGGATGATAAGACTAGGTCAAGGAATAGTGAATATTTAAGTAATCAGAGCATTTATCACCATCTTGGAGTTACTGTCAGAAGGTTGGCCAAGGGTGGTGACATACACAATGCAGTTTCAGTTATCACATCTTGGCACATTGCTGATGGGTGCTCGAAGAAGGCAAAGGCTAGCCGGAGCTGAGCCCTGATAAAGCTAAAAAACAGATTTTTAACAAATCAATCAATCAATCAATCAATCATGTCATTTATAAAGCGCACTACATACCCGCGAGGGTCTCAAGGCGCTGGGGGAAGAGGGGGGTGGTGCTGCTACTGATCGAAGAGCCAGGTCTTGAGGAGTCTTCTGAAGGCCAGTAGGTCTTGGGTCTGTCGGAGGTTGGTGGGGAGGGTGTTCCAGGTCTTGGCGGCGAGGTGGGAGAAGGATCTGCCGCCGGCGGTTGTTTTCCGGATGCGGGGGACTGTGGCGAGGGCGAGGCTGGTCGAGCGGAGCTGGCGGGTGGGGGTGTAGAAGCTGAGTCGTCTGTTGAGGTAGGCTGGTCCGGAGTTGTGGAGTGCTTTGTGTGCGTGGGTGAGGAGCTTGAAGGTTATCCTCTTGTTGACAGGGAGCCAGTGCAGGTCTCTCAGGTGGGGTGTGATGTGGCTGCGTCGGGGGATGTCGAGGATAAGACGTGCAGAGGCGTTCTGGATGCGTTGCAGCCGTCTCAGGAGCTTAGCCGTCGTTCCTGCGTAGAGGGCGTTTCCGTAGTCCAGCCTGCTGGTGACGAGGGCCTGGGTGACTGTTTTTCTTGTTTCGGTGGGGATCCACTTGAAGATCCTGCGGAGCATTCGGAGGATGTTGAAGCAGGATGAGGAAACGGCGTTGACCTGCTTAGTCATGGAGAGGGTGGGGTCGAGGATGACCCCTAGGTTGCGTACGTGGTCGGTGGGTGGCGGGGCTGTTCCCAGTGATGTTGGCCACCAGGAGTCGTCCCAGGCTGAAGGGTTGGAACCAAGGATGAGGACCTCCGTCTTGTCCGAGTTCAGCTTCAGGCGGCTGGTCCTCATCCATTCGGCGACGGCCTTCATTCCTTCGTGGAGGTGGGCTTTGGCGGTGTGAGGGTCTTTGGTGAGGGAGAGGATCAGCTGGGTGTCGTCGGCGTAGGAGATGATGTTGAGGTTGTGCTGTCGGGTGACGTGGGCGAGGGGTGCCATGTAGATGTTGAACAGCGTTGGGCTGAGGGAGGAGCCTTGGGGTACGCCGCAGATGATCTTGGTGGCCTTGGATCGGAAGGGGGCGAGGCGGACGCTTTGTGTTCTGCCGGAAAGGAAGGATGTGGTCCAGTCCAGGGCCTTCTCTTGGATCCCGGCGTCGTGAAGGCGTGTTCGTAGTGTGTGGTGGCAGACCGTGTCGAAGGCGGCTGATAGGTCCAGGAGGATGAGGGCTGCTGTTTCTCCGTTGTCTAGCAGGGTCCTGATGTCATCGGTGGCGGCGATGAGGGCGGTTTCGGTGCTGTGGTTGCTGCGGAAGCCGGACTGGGAAGGGTCCAGGATGTTGTTCTCCTCGAGGTAGCGGGTCAGTTGTTTGTTGACGATTTTCTCGGTGACCTTCGCGGGGAACGGGAGCAGAGAGATGGGTCGGAAGTTCTTGAGGTCCTTGGGGTCTGCCTTGGGTTTCTTGAGTAAGGCGGTGATCTCGGCGTGCTTCCAGCTTTCCGGGAAGGTTGCTGTCTCGAAGGAGATGTTGATTATTTTCCGGAGATGGGGCGCGATGACTGTACTGGCTTTGTTGAAGATGTGGTGAGGGCACGGGTCTAGCGGTGAACCGGAGTGGATGGTGTTCATGATCTCGCTGGTGTCCTCGTCGTTGATGTTGGTCCAGGAGAGCAGGCGGTTGGTGGTTGTGGGGGCAGTGGTCTCGGTGGTTGCCGGGGCGGTCGTGGTGTTGAAGCTGTCGTGGATGTCGGCGATTTTGCGGTGGAAGAAGGTGGCCAGTGAGTCGCACAGGTCTCGCGACGGCTGGATGTCGTTGGTGTTGGAGCTGGGGTTGGAGAGTTCCTTCACGATGTTGAAGAGCTCTTTGCTGTTGTGTGCGTTGTTGTCTAGGCGGTCTTTGAGTGAGGCCCTTTTGGCGGATCTGATGAGGTGATGGTGACTGCGGGTGGCGCTCTTGTGGGCGGCGTAGCTGTCCGCTGTCCGTTCGTGGAGCCAGATCTTCTCCAGTTTTCGGCATGTTCGTTTGGAGGCCTGGAGGTCTTCGGTGAAACAGGTGGCTTTCTTGCTGGTGTGGCTGTTGGGCGGATTCTTGAGCGGGGCGAGGGTGTTGGCGCAGTCGTCGATCCACTGTCTGAGGTTGCGGGCGGCGGTGTCGGGGTCGGAGGGTTCGGCGGGTGGGCTCAGGGCGAGGGTTGTGGTTAGCTGGTCTTCCGTCACTCTGCTCCAGCAGCGGCGAGGCATTTGTTTGGTGCGGTGGTGCGTGGTGGGCTTCCTGTAGGTGAAGTGGATGCAGTGGTGGTCAGTCCAGTTGGGTTCGGAGGTGTGGTTGAAGGAGACGTGTGGGCTTGCGGAAAAGATGGAGTCGAGCGTGTGGCCGGCGGCGTGGGTGGGTGTAGTCACGAGCTGTCTGAGTCCGAGGGTGGCGAGGTTGTCGATCAGGGTGGTGGAGTTGGTGTCCTTGTTGTTCTCGAGGTGGAAGTTCAGGTCCCCGAGGAGGATGTAGTCCATGGAGGCGATGGCGTGTGTGCTGACGGAGTCAGCGATGGAATCGCTGAACTGTGGTCGGGGTCCGGGGGTCTGTAGATGAGGGTTCCTCTGAGGGTGGTGTTGGGATCGGTGTGGATCTGGAAGTGCATGTGTTCGGCGGTGCTGAGGGTGTCGTCGGTGTTGGTTGAGACTCTGAGGGTGTTCCTGTGGACGATGGCGATGCCTCCTCCGACTCCGTTGGTGCGGTCCCTGCGGGTGATCTTGTATCCGTCCGGGATGGCAATGGCGATGTCGGGGGCTGAAGCGGGATTCAGCCAGGTCTCCGTCAGGAATGCGACGTCTGGGGAGGTTGAGTCGAGAAGGTCCCAGAGTTCGATGGCGTGTTTGCGGGCGGAGCGGGTGTTGAGGAGGATGCATCTGAGGTAGTTGGGTTCTTTCCTGGGCGGTGGTTTGGCGGGGCGGGTGCTGGCGAAGCTGCAGTTCCGGCAGGTGAAGGGCCCTTGGGTGCGCTTCGGGGTGGCCTGGTAGCAGGCGTGATCTTTTCCGGGGTTGAGTGCGTGGAGGGTGCTGGCGTCGTATCGGCGTCTGTTGATGTGGCGGGCGCGGGGGATGCCCGGACCAGGGGGTCTGGCGCTGGGCGCGGTCACGGCGCGGACGGGCTTGCCTTAGGCGCGCCTTCGGCGCGCCTGCTGCGCACGTCCGCTGCGCGGCCGCACAGCGGCCGCCATAAATGGGGAGGTGGGAGGGAGGAGCAGGGAATGGGGCAGCGAATGGGCAGTGAGGGGGCGGGGCCGCAGGGGGCAGCGGCGGGAAACAGGCACAGAAGGGAAAACGAGCACAATCAGGGCATCAAGGGGGCACAGAAAGGAAAAAAAAACGAGCACAATCAGGGGCAGCAAGGGGGCACGGAAAGGAAAAAACTAGCACAATGAGGGGCAGCAAGGGGTGCACAGAAAGGAAAAAAAACGAGCACAATCAGGGGCAGCAAGGGGGCACAGAAAGGAAAAAACTAGCACAATGAGGGGCAGCAAGGGGGCACAGAAAGGAAAAACGAGCACAATCAGGGGCAGCAAGGGGGGCACAGAAAGGAAAAAACGAGCACAATCAGGGGCAGCAAGGGGGCACAGAAAGGAAAAACGAGCACAATCAGGGGCAGCAAGGGGGGCACAGAAGGAAAAAACGAGCACAATCAGGGGCAGCAAGGGGGCACAGAAAGGAAAAACGAGCAAAATCAGGGGCAGCAGCAGGGCACACAGACGGAGCTGTGTGGTGGGGGAGCGACCTACCAGTCAAGGTCAGGGGTCGCTCTCTTCACCACGCAGCGGCCGCCATAAATGGGGAGGTGGGAGGGAGGAGCAGGGAATGGGGCAGCGAATGGGCGAGGCCGCAGGGGCGCAGCGGCGGGAAACAGGCACAGAAGGGAAAACGAGCACAATCAGGGCATCAAGGGGGCACAGAAAGGGAAAAAAACGAGCACAATGAGGGGCAGCAAGGGGGCACAGAAAGGAAAAAACTAGCACAATGAGGGGCAGCAAGGGGGCACAGAAAGGAAAAAAAACGAGCACAATCAGGGGCAGCAAGGGGGCACAGAAAGGAAAAAACTAGCACAATGAGGGGCAGCAAGGGGGCACAGAAAGGAAATACGAGCACAATCAGGGGCAGCAAGGGGGGCACAGAAAGGAAAAAACGAGCACAATCAGGGGCAGCAAGGGGGCACAGAAAGGAAAAACGAGCACAATCAGGGGCAGCAAGGGGGCACAGAAGGAAAAAACGAGCACAATCAGGGGGCACAGAAAGGAAAAACGAGCACAATCAGGGGCAGCAAGGGGGCACAGAAAGGAAAAAACGAGCACAATCAGGGGCAGCAAGGGGGCACAGAAAGGAAAAACGAGCAAAATCAGGGGCAGCAGCAGGGCACACAGACGGAGCTGTGTGGTGGGGGAGCGACCTACCAGTCAAGGTCAGGGGTCGCTCTCTTCACCACGCAGCGGCCGCCATAAATGGGGAGGTGGGAGGGAGGAGCAGGGAATGGGGCAGCGAATGGGCGGGGCCGCAGGGGCGCAGCGGCGGGAAACAGGCACAGAAGGGAAAACGAGCACAATCAAGGCATCAAGGGGGCACAGAAAGGAAAGAAAAACGAGCACAATCAGGGGCAGCAAGGGGGCACAGAAAGGAAAAAACTAGCACAATGAGGGGCAGCAAGGGGGCACAGAAAGGAAAAAAAACGAGCACAATCAGGGGCAGCAAGGGGGCACAGAAAGGAAAAAACTAGCACAATGAGGGGCAGCAAGGGGACCCTTCACGAGCAGAAGATATAAAATGACAACACTTGCCTATCTGTTAACTGCCACAGTTAAAATACAACATCGCAAGAACTATGCATTGGTACACGGGGACCAAATGACACAGTGGTTACTATGATAATCGACTGATCCTCCTGGATTGGCATATTTTTTGGAAAACAAAATCACAAATTAGTGCTAGAGCAAGTGTAGATTTCAATGTCAAACCTCTGCTCTCTCTCTCTCATCAGACATACCACTTCCCTACTGTGACACAGTGCTGCAGTGGCCAGAGGTGACACACATACAGCAATGGGAGAGGGCCAAAGTAACACAGGACAGTGAGTAAAATGTTGGCCAGAAGAAGAGACACAGGACAGCATGGGGGATGGTGGCCAGAGCTGGCATGAGGCAGTGGGGATAGGGGATAGGGGGCCCACTTTTTACTGCCTAGTCCCAACACAGGTGCCTGAGTTGTAACCAGGATCGTTTTTGTGGAGGAAGGGACATATTCCTGCACAAAATCAATCCTGAGAGGCATTTTCCTCTTTCTATGTGTGCTGCAGAATGCATCATAAAAGCGAGGAGAAATAAAGATATTTCTCCTCGTTGCACCTCACCTGGGGAGGTGCAGCATTTTGACGCATTCCCAGGTCTACAACTAATGGTAAATCTGGGAATGCAACAAAATCTATGGGTGGGTGTGTGGGAACTCCCACGCTACACCAATGGAACTCCTTCCAGGGGCAGAGTAACACACCTAGAGATTTGCGCTGCCTTGCGTTGCTCCAGATTTATAAAGCCATGTAAGTTGGCCTTGAATGGCTTGATAAATCTGACTTTAGTGTTGCGTCGCCCTTACGGCTCCTTGCGTGGCACACGTGCGACACAGCACTATGACAAATATGCCTCATAGTCTCCGGGGGGGAAGAAGGCCAGAGGTGATACATGGGGGCTAGTGGGCAGGGGGGTTAGCGGTAAGATTGGGCAGCAGGTGGCAGAGGTGAGACAGGACAAACTTGGGGAGTAGGGTCAGAGGTGACACTGGGAAGTGAGGGAAGGGGGGCCATGGAGACACTGGGCTATGGGGGCTACAGTAGACAGAGGGCTTAAAAAGGGGGTTGGGGACCAGATATGACATGGTACTACAGAGGCCCGCAGTGACACAATGCAATGGGGAGGAGGGACTGAAGCCTCATGGGGTAGTCAGTGGAGGGTGAACAGGGCGCTGCCAAATGAGACAGGAATTTGCACCTACCTGCTCTTCCTGGTCTCTCGCAGTCATTTCCTGTTAAAGTTGAGGCAGGCTACAGGGGTGCTGGTCCCACAGGACTCTCCTTATGGCATCACCATGCCACACAGGAGAGAGGCTGCTCAACATCTTCTTGTTGGCCCAGCGGCAGGGCAGCACCAATAAAAGAGGATCGATCACATTTAAAAAAAAAAAAATTGCAATGTTGTTGTAACTTTTATGAAAAGCAAGTGATTTTTACAGAAGTGCTTTAAATGTTTTTTTTGGGCAAAATCGTGAAATCATTGGGAGCTGGATCTAGTTAGGTTCTGCCCTAATTTACACGTGGAGGTTACTTGTGGAGCTTTCTTAGATAAGCTTCTTAGGCCACATCGCTTTTAGAGCCCCCTCACCTTTTTCATTCGGCTTAAAAACTGCAGCTTAAATGCATTCGGTTTCTTAATTTATTCACATTTTTGATTTTCTGCGCTGAAAAAATATACGCGAGGCAGCTGTACTGTAATTGTGCTATCCTATTGTAAAAACACTTTGCAGAGCGCCTATCCAATCAAATGTTGGTCTGAAGCTAAGTTCCTGATATCTGGCTGCAAGGGTGTACTGTATCTCTATCAGATATCTAGTTTACCTAAGGATTATAAAGATGTAGATTGTTACCCCTCTCTTTTAGTTTATTTGCATATAATTAATGAAGCATAAAAGTGATACATCACATGGGCAGTAAAAGCAACAACAAAAAATAATTGATACTCCTTTTGTTCGTTGAACATGCACACAATGAAACAAGGAAGGGATTGGAGATAGCATTGCAAGATATGATTAGCACTGGGACAGGCTTATCTACTTTCTTAAATAATAGGGATTAACGCCAATTTGAATAAAATCCATTTGTTAACACTTTTGTCAGAGCATGTCATTTATTCCCCACCGTGAAACGTTTATGTGAAACACCTCTCGCCCACTGTGGGAACACTATATCTTCGGCTGTGCACAGAATATAAAGGATTACTCAAATCTGTATTTCATGTTGTTTCACAAATGAAACTAATACGTAAAAGATAGTCACATAAATAGTGTAGTGCTTCAAAAATATAGTAATTCTATTGTATTAGGGAAATTCTTTTTGTCTAAGTGGTTTACGAGAGGGACAAGAAACATCACTTGCATTGATGCTAAATGCAGTTGCATAGAATTTGTTTCCTTTGCATAATAACCTAAATTCGTCGGAACACGTTTTTTTCCTAACAATCTTGGGACAGTCTGCTGACATAGATCAAGTATACAGTCTTTTCCTGTCATGGCTTGTGTTAAATCTGCATCACATTCACATTTTCAAGCTATACAATTCGTATAACTTAATTGGTCTCATTAGTGAAATGATACATATGTAAAGTAGATCCCAGTACATCCTGACAATCAAGCAATCCAACCATAGCCGAGCGGATGTTCTTCCCAGCATGACCCCCTACACGTGTGTCTTACATTTCACTGTGATGGGAAGATGCCTTATTTGTTTTGAATGTCGGGGGCATCAAGAGCTTTCACTATTCCTGCTCGTTTTAGGTAATTACAAGACCTACTTTTATTTTTAATTAAAGGGGAGAGGCAGATTAGGTAGAAATATACGTGCGTTGGTGTAAAGATAATCATTTAGTCACTTTCCCTTGCTTTTGAACTTTGTATAGTTTTGAAGTGTCCTCTGTTTTCAAGCTTGCATTCCTTTATTGTGGCAGCCATTTTGTTGGCCTCTGGGGTTGGGCGATCTTTGGGTGTAAGGCGAAGGTAAATACCTTCCACTGGTTCTGATCAAAACCGAATAAATCCTTAGCCGAAGTAGCTATCATGACCTACTGCATGAATTAGAATTTTCTGTCCGGTGACTAAGCGCTGCTAAGCCGTATTAATAGCTGAATGCACGCTATATATAGCAGCGTGGCATAAAATAACGAACATAGCGCAACATACCATCTAATTTGTTTCAGATATTTAATCGCCTGAATATAAAGCTAAATTTTACAGAACTCAGACAAACCATGTTTGACAACTTGCATCATTCCTTCAGACTTGAATACTCTATGCTGTAGGTGTTTGTAAATGTTTCTGCCCCACAGCCCTGACGGATTTTAGATGTATTAATCCAAGGATTATGGAAAGGATGGTATTGGAAACGACTTGCCAGTGCAATAATTTGCCATGCTCATACCGCCACTATTAAGGACATGGCCACTGGAGAATCAGGTGACAAATAAGAGACAAGCTGTTAAAACAGTAAGCTATGCACTTTTTAATTCCTCCGACCGTAGCACCATTTATTGAACACTCATAATAGTTGTCCGATTTTACGCACAAGAACCTGTGATGTGCAGCCGGAGCTGAGAAAAACTAAGCTATTCCATTGCCAAATAAGAATATATCTTATATGAAGTAGTTTCCAAATTTCATAACTCTCTGAATAGCATTTGTTATTATTGCTAAACTGAACGCATCTGCCTTGAATGAATGAAAGGTGAGCTAGCCTGTTGGAAGTGGGGGTCCTCATCCCTCACCGCCGCCACCAAATGCTGGAGGCAGGAGTCCCTGTCCCACACCGCTGTTGCCAGGTGCGAGATCCGGACCCCTCGTTTCAACGTTAGGCTAAGTAAGGACACCGTCTGAGATAGCCCTGCTCACCCCCTTAGTAGCTTGGCACGAGCAGCCAGGCTTATCTCCAAGGCACGAGTGTACAGTATGTGCAACCACACTCACAGCAACCCAATGATGTCACCACAAATAGACTCCACACGAGTTTTTATAAAACGAGTATAATCTTTATACAAGACGATATACGATATGACCACACGATACAAAACCAACATATAATAATGGGTAGTATTCCTCCCGGTGGATTGGTATGTTCTAATCCCAACCACCGCTTCTAACCAACAGTTAAGCTGACTTCTAATCGTTTCCAAAAGGTTAGGTAGGTCGTATTGCTAGAATCACACACGTTGCAAAAGAAACAAAATACTGCAATGCGTAACGATATACTCCTGAACTGTGCAATAGAGAAACCATGCCATACGTAGCGCCACAGTCATGTACTTTGCAATAGAAGGAATAATGCAATGCATATCACCACCAGCATGCCCTGTGCAAGGAAGAAACAAAGCAATGCGTCACGCTACAATCATGTACTGTGCACTGAAGAAATAATGCAATGCGCCACGTTTACAATCATGTACTCTGCAAGGGAAAATAACGCAGTGCGTAGCGCACCCAGCATGTAGTTCGTCAGGCACAGAGTCAGGCGGCATACGACAGTTTGATAGTTCGTTAGCAGCAATAATGCAAAGTGTAATACGACAGTCTAGGTTCTCCGTTAACAGTTGCCCCCGCCATGGATCAATGATGACACAAAAGTACCGCTTCTCACTCCGGCCCCAGTACTGCCACTCCTTGGGCCAGCACGGGCCTCGATCCGAGCCGAAGCGACAGGCTCACGCAGTTGCCAGGAGCGAGAGGCCGAGAGAGTGTCCCTCCGAGCCCGCACCCCACCCCAGGTGGTGATCCACGTTACCTGGGGGGGGCGCGACCCCACTCTCCTCCCCTCCTTTAGCGACTTGGGCCTTGATCCAGAACTCCGTCAATGGGCACGGAGAGCCCAGGCCGGCAACTCCGCTCCTCCGGGACTGCCGGTCCGGGCCACTACTGTTGCACTCCGAGGGCCCAATGACCTGGCCCTCCTTCCGGCAGTCTCAGTGGACACCGAGACCCGCCCTCAGCACTTGTGGAGACTTACTTCGATTTCGGTGCACACGCTACCCAGGCACTCCTCACCAGCGCCTCTGGTTGCACCGCGACACGCACTCTGCGCGTCCGAGACTCGCCTCTTCTCTGGTGCACACGATGACCAGGCGATCGTCACCACTCCTCGGCTTGCACCTCGACACGTACTCTGCGCGTCCGAGTCTCACCTCTTCTCCCGGTGCACACAACGACCAGGCGCTCTTCACCAACGCCTCGGCTTGCACAATGACACGCACCCTGCACGTCCGAGACTCACTTCTTCTCCCGGTGCACACAACGAGCAGGCGCTCCTCACCAACGCCTTGGCTTGCACCACGACACGCATCCTGCGCGTCTGAGTCTCACCTCTTCTCTCGGTGCACACAACGACCAGGCGCTCTTCACCAACGCCTCGGCTTGCATCACGACACGCACCCTGCGCGTCCGAGTCTCACCTCGTCTCCCGGTGCACACAATGACCAGGCGCTCCTCACCAACGCCTCGGCTTGCACCACGACATGCACCCTGCGCGTCCGAGTCTCACCTCGTCTCCTGGTGCACACAACGACCAGGCGCTCCTCACCAACGCCTCGGCTTGCACCACAACACGCACCCTGCGCGTCCGAGACTCAGTTTACTCCTGCGTGCCCACGATCACAAGGCACAACTTCTGAGGGTCTCAAGCTGCAAAAACACGCGCACACCGCGTTGCTTGGGACTTCTCCGGAAACTTTTATGTTCTTGTGTTTCCAAACAGGGAGCCAGCTCACCTCGGGCTCTTGGGGTTCAGGACACAGCACAAAGCACAGTCCCGTTCAAGCAGGGGGGGACACCACCCACTGCAATGTCCCTTCAGTCTCTTCCTTAGTAAAAGCTACAAACTGCAGGCCCGCCCCAGATCACGAAGCAAGGGTCAGTCCTATCCAGCAGTCTCTTCAGCAACTTCTTCCTTGGCAGAGGTTCTTCTTGACCACGAAAGAGGTCAAAGCCTTTGCAGACTCGACCTGTCCATTTCGCCATTCAAAATTACACCAAATTCTAGGGGTTTCAGTTCTCTTAGTTATACCCCTTCATGTCTTTGAAGTTCGTTGTGCTCAGGGGTCCCTGACCCTTGCCTAAATCAGTTCTGGGTGTCTTCTTCCCAGTGTCACCTTTCTCCCTTTGATACTGGGGGTCTGGACCCTTAATCACTCAGCAGGAGATGGGTCAATTGTTTTATAGCTGCAACCCAGGCCTCTTCACCTCCCGGGATTTCTCCTCGCATACTCTCCAGATGCAGGTCAGCCTGGTGCCATCTCAACCCCTCCCTGGGTCAAGACCTCCCCCAGCTTCTCTCCCCTTTCAGATCCAGACAGTCAATCCACATTCAGCAGAGACACACAGAAATGCTTAAAGCACAAAACTCAGCCACTTTCTAAAAGAGTGGTTTCTGAACACACAGTGACAAAACCACTTTCATAGAAAGATGTGTTATGACACTGTGAGTTCATACATACTAAACTTCACCTCTCCATTATAAACCTATAGGAAACTAGGCCAACAAAACACCATACCCAGCCTCCCCCATTCTGTCCTTTGGGCAGAATGGCCTTTCACCAGTGAAAACGAAATGGAGTGTTTTTTCACTGTCAGGACATAGCACACACCTCAGTATATGTCCTGCCTTTTACCTACACTGCACCCTGCCCAGGGGTTACCCGGGACCTACCACAGGGGTGCCCACAGTGTACGCAAAAGGCAAAGTAAGGCCTGACAAGTGGTTGCACTTGTCAGGACAACTTGCTAACTTAGCAAACTGCGCACAGGCCCTACACTGAAGGCCTGAGTTTCCTTCTCTGCGCGCCTTTGCATTACTAGCCCTTGCACACACAGTGCACATCACTAGGGACTTTTACTAGTAAGGCAAACATACCAATCATAGCCAACCAATTACCATTGTACTTTACATAGGGAACCCTTGTACTTTGACACTGATCAGCAGTGGCAAAGTACCCAAAGGATCTAAATTGGCAACTCTATGTCAGGAAAACGGTCTAGGGGGAAAGCAAAAAGTTTAGGGAACTTTAGCCAAAAAGGCCAAGTCCTACACAACCCCCTCCCAGCAAAAAGCCAGGGTAGACCAATCATTACCTTGATGGACTTCCCTGCTTCGGGCGATAGAACCAGGACGCAGGCCCTCTACCACAGGGACACCCTCCTGTTCCTCGCCTTCCTGACCCCAGGGGTTCTTCCTGATCACTACCCCCTGAGCCAACAATGCTGTTCCATGGATCCCTCCCGGCCAGGGAAACCCCTCCAGGGGTGCTGGACCCATGCCAACCCCACCCTGGAGTGGTACCCTGGGAAGGCCCATTGGTCAGGATACTACCTCCAGTCATCCTGCACTCCAGGTTAAAAGTGGGTTTACTCTGGTCACTTCTAGGGGACCCGGCCCCACTGGCTGGACACTGTCCCACCGGTGTTCCCACTGGGGAACACAACCCTCTTTTAACCTTCCATTTATTTTTCTGGGCCTGCCACTTAGGAATGGCACCCACAAACTTCAGGATGGCAGGAGCTCTGGCTACAGACTCCCCACGCCCTCCTGACGCTAGGTGTTCTTCCTCACACCTCTGGCAAGTAGGCACTAGACCTCCACCCGGGGGCTCTCCTACGGCCCCCCCCAGTTTCCTGGGTGGTGCTGCTGATCCCTGGGGGTGGTAAGGGGTGGTGAACTTGTAAGTTACCCCGCACTCCTTCCACAGAGATTTCATATACCGCGATATGAAATTAGTACCCCTGTCGGACACCACCTCTCTGGGGAACCCCACACGGGAGAAAATCACCATCAGTGCACGGCCCACCACGGGGGCCATCACCGTCCGGAGAGGGATGGCTTCCGGGTACCGGGTGGCATGGTCCACCAAGACCAGGATGAACCTGTTGCCCATGGCTGTCTTGGGATCCAGAGACCCCACAATGTCAATGCCCACCCTCTCAAAGGGTGCGCTGACCACAGGGAAAGGTTGGAGGGGAGCCTTTCGCTTCCTTCCACTCTTACCACTTGCCTGAAAAGTCTGACAGGTCCTACAATGAGTATCAGAACTCTTGCGCATCTGGGGCCAGTAGAAGTGGGTGACAAGCCGCTCAAAGGTCTTGTCCTCCCCCAAATGTCCCGCCAAAGGTACATCATGAGCCAACCCCAATAGGAAGGCTCTGAAGCGCTGGGGTACCACCAGCGCCCGGGCTGACCCAGACTCAAGCCACCTTTGGCTCACTATACAGGAGATCGTTTTCCCAGTAAATCAAGTGTGATCCCGGCGGATCACCTGCTGCCTGGTTTGCTGCCTGCTTCCGCAAACCCACAAGAGAAGGGCACTTCTTCTGCTCCTCACAGAATTCCTCCCTCGAGGGCCCCCCTTCCTGCTGCCATTCGGTCAGCCCGGGTAGGTCCCCCAGTTCAGCCACTTGTTCCTCCGTAGGCTCCAGGGCATCCCCCTCAAAGGGTGCCTCCTCCTGGACCGTGGGAACTGTGGTGGCCGGTTTCCCGCGCCCCCTGCCTCTTCTCTTACTGGCAGGCACCTGGGCCACTGTTTCAGGCTCCAGGTTCCCATGATTACCTTTACTGGCTACCATAGACCGAGTGGTCACACAAGCCCACTCAGGTAGACCCAACATCTCCAAATGCGCCTGGCGCTCCACCTCCTTCCAGGCGGAACTCTCCAGGTCATTCCCTAGCAGACAGTCTACAGGCATGGACGGACTTACAACAACCTTCAAAGAACCCGAGACCCCTCCCCATTCAAAGGGAACCAGCGCCACCTTGCAGAGGCGCACTGAATTGTCTGCTGACATTACAGGGTGAAGCACATCGGGAATTACTTGCTCTTCAGACACCCAGTGACACCTGACAGATGTCAAACTGGCTCCGGTGTCCCTCAGAGCCTTCACCCTCCGTCCATTGATGGTCACCCACTGCCTGCATTTTCTAGTGTTCTCAGGCAGAGGGATTTCCTGAACCATCTCTCGATCTCCTAAGGAGACCAGGGTCATAATTGCTTGCTCTTCCCCATTCCAAGGACTCAATTCTTCCCCCAATGCTACACTCACTAAACCAGGTGTTGGAGCACCAGTGGGTGCAGATGACTTTTTGGGGCATTTAGGGGAAATATGACCCACTTCTTTACAGAAGTAACACGTACGAGGACCTCGGGGCTCCTTCTTGCCCTTGGAGGCCCAGGCCCTCTTGGCCTTGGGAGACTGGGACCCTTTCTTGGGGGAACTACCTTGGGGCCCTTTAGGAGACTCCTTGTGGTTACCCTTGTCCTCCCCCAACCTCGGCGGGGGACCCTGCACACCCTTAGCAGGGGTACTCCCAATCCCTTTGTGGACCCGGGTACTAGTCCAGCGGTCCGCCTCCTCAGCAAGCTTACTGGGATCAGTCAGCTTACTATCCAATAGATGCTGGCGCAGCTCTGGAACACACAGACTACTCAAGTGCTCCCAACTGATTAAATCGCATAAGCCCTTAAAATCATTGACCTTGCTGCCCAGCATCCAACCATCCAGTGCCCGGGTGTACTCATTCACACATTCTACCCATGTACGGGATTCTAGTTTCTTGGAGGTCTTGAACTTCTGCCGGTATTGTTCAGGAGTGAGCCCATACCGGAGGCATAAAGCCTCCCTCATGTTGGCGTAGGTCAGGGTTCCCGCCCTCTCTAAGGGTGATAGAACGTCCCTCCCCGAAGCCTCAAACTGTTTCCATAGGCCCGCCCCCCAATGCTTTTCAGGCACCTCATTCATCCTCAGTGCGATCTCATATGCCGTGAACCACCATAAATGTCATCACCCCTCTGGTAATCTCGCACTAAATCCTTGGGAATGTACACCTTCCCTCCTGGCACTGGTGGTGCGCTGCCACCATTCGAACTGGACTCTGTTTGTTTACCCTTAATGTCCAGTTCCCTCATGCTTAACTCATGAGCGAAGAGAATCCGTTTCTCTTCCAACGCGAGAGCGTTCCTGCTCTCCTCTGCTTGAGGTCTAAGTTTTAACACCTCCAACTCATGCAGTCTGACCCTTTGGTTTTCCTCCATCTCCTCTGGTGAAAAACTCCTCCCTGAATGGCTACTACCAGCCCCTGCGGCTGGTCTCTCCACTGGCAAATCCTGTGGACCAAATCCATTCCCTGGGTCATCCTCATCCACCTCAAAATCCCCCGTCTCCTGAGCCTCTTTGGCTTCCCACCAGGCCCTCAAGGCCATTTTCAGCTTGTTAGACCTGGCATCATTGGCGCGGGTCTCCCCTCCTCTTTTCTCTTCTGACCTTTTATGTTGGCTGGATTTAGATGCTCTGGGCGCTGTGCCACTGCCAATCAGTGACACAGCGCGAATGCTCCCTGTGTAAAGATAACTGTATGAATTGGAATAATCATAATGGGCTCGTTTGGTTTACCTGTCAGTCCCTAGTATCAGTGCACTGCGTGTGCCCACTGCTGGAAGACCAAATACGGCTGGTGGGCCGGCAGCGCTGATTTGCGCAACCACCGAAGCAGCTTTGAAAGTATGTCTGTGTAGCCTGTTCTAATAGCGAGTTACCCTCCATTTCACTGTTTACTATTGCGAGGCCACCCGTTCTCATAGGCCAGAATGTGCAGGCTGAGTATTGCATGCCTTAATCCTCCCTGCCCCCAGGAACCTGATAGGAACATCGAATTTGATATGTTTAAACTCAGAACATGGAGATGCATCTTCTAGTAAGGATTATTAGCGTAGCCAGTGTTCGAAAATGCCTCTACTAGAAATGAGGTATTTTCTGGTCTGAAGCTTTCCTGTAGGCTTTTGCTAGCGTGTGTATTGGCCGTCTGGTTTTGGAGCAGCAGGGCCAGCTCGATCAGACCTGGCTGGAGAGAGAGATCGGCATTTAGAGTATGGGGAGGGGTGACTCTTTGATCCGAGCAGGGCCGTGCCTGGCAAGGTGAATGATGGCTCCATCTCCCACTGGGCGTCTGATAGCAGACCCCCAGATTCCCAAAGGGCAGGATGTCGCCTCATAAACCAAGTGCTCCCCGACCCCACCGAACTGGTTCTGACTGGATGCAGTGATTTGTGACTGCAGAGAACAAAGACTTTTTAGGTATAAAGCGCTGCGCTGAATCCTGTTTCAGGTGTGTTCCTTCTGGATGTCAAGACGAAACTCTGTCCGAGCGGACAGAGGAAAGGACTTTGAAACTTTCACCAAGCTTGCTGAAGAAACTACCCAAGGGCCTGAATTGAGAGCACCTCCTGCTGAAGTCTCAGGGACATTAGACTTCACCCCATCAGCCGCCCGAATTCCTTCGCTAGGAATTCTACTTGCAGGTGAGGCCTCCGTTGAGTAATCCGGAACCTCTAGTTCTACTGTGAGGAACGCGGACTGGTAACCTTTGTGAACTCTGTGTGTGGGCCGCCGCAGCTAAGAGAGAGCTGCCGCCGCTGAGTGCTCGCCTTAATTTGAATTTGTAGAACCTTCGCTGAAACTGTGTGGGCCGCCGCAGCTAAGAGAGAGCTGCCGCCGCTGAGTGCCCGCCTTTAATTTGAATCTGTAGAACCTTCGCTGAAACTGTGTGGGCCGCCGTAGCTAAGAGAGAGCTGCCGCCGCTGAGTGTCCGCCTGATTCTGAATCCTCAGACCCTTCGCTGCAACCTTGTGAGCCGCCGCAGCTAAGAGAGAATTGCTGCTGCGGAGTGCTCGCACCCTTGCTGACTGTGCAACATCGTGGATTGACCTGTGAGCCGCCGCAGCTAAGAGAGAGCTGCCGCCGCTGAGTGCTCGCACCCTTGCTAATTTTGCATCCTCGTGATTTGTCTTGTGAGCCGCCGCAGCTAAGAGAGAGTTGCTGCCGCGGAGTGCTCGCACCCTTGCTAACTTTGCATCCTCGTGGTTTGTCCTGTGAGCCGCCGCAGCTAAGAGAGAGTTGCTGCCGCGGAGTGTTCGCACCCTTGCTAACTTGGCATCACCGTGATTTGTCTTGTGAGTCGCCGCAGCTAAGAGAGAGTTGCTGCCGCGGAGTGCTCGCACCCTTGCTTACTGTGTATCATCGCGATTTGACCTGTGAGCCGCCGCAGCTAAGAGAGAGCTGCCGCCGCTGAGTGCTCGCACCCTTGCTAATTTTGCATCCTCGTGATTTGACCTGTGAGCTGCCGCAGCTAAGTGAGAGCTGCCGCCGCTGAGTGCTCACACCCTTGCTAACTTTGCATCATTGGGATTTGTCCTGTGGGCCGCCGCAGCTAAGAGAGAGCTGCTGCCGCTGAGTGCCCACGTCTTTGTCAACTTTGCACCATTGTGAATCGTCCTGTGGGCCGCCGCAGCTAGGAGAGCGCTGCTGCTGACGTGAGCCCACCACGGAGCTGCACGATGAGAATCATCGCCACCACCAGCCCGGGCCGCCGCAGCAGCGTGCTGCTGCCGCTGAGGGTCTGCCTGTCCCGGAGTGCCCGAATCGTTGCGAGTGCACTTTGCGGACCACTGCCATCGAGAACTGTGGTCGCTGGGAGTCCGCCTGTCACCGTCTCCGCTTCTTCGAGAAGCTACGTGCTGGGTCCCCGTCCAACGGTAGGTATCTGGTGCGCAACGGGTCGCGTAGACCCAGGCCTTGAACTCAGTCAGCGCCACATTCTGTTGAACACGTATTGCCTTTTTAATTCCCTAGTGATTTACATGCCTGATTACTGGTTAAAACGCTTTTGAGAGTCTCGTACCAAACCTTAGATAAAGATACTATTTTTTTCTATACCTACTTGAGTTGTGTCCTTTTGTGGTGTCGTTACTGCCTTATTGTGCATGGTCATAAATGCTTCACACACTGCCTCTGAGATAGGCCTAGCTGCTCGTGCTACGTTACCACAGGGTTGAGCAGGGGTTATCAAAGGGGGTAGCCCACTTGACCTGACTTGGGGAGAAGGGTCCCTATTTGGACAGTGGCGCCAGCCATTGCCAACTAGAGACCCCCATTTCCAACACAGCTCCTCCTTCTTGGCGCTACCCTTCATGGGACATCCCAAAGCTCTGCAGAATTTCCTCAACTGATCAACCTTGTAGGAAAACAGTGCTTCAATGTTAAACGCTAATTCTGCAGCCTCAGCCTCACCGGCAATCTGGCTCTCTCCCTGAGACATGATGTGTGGTTTAAAGGTTACTCAACAATAGAACCAACAATTTCAAAAACACAATGTGTGGTTGCGTCGTGGTCTGCGATCAATTTATGATGAACACCAATTACTGTGAGTGATTTTGCACATACACGTTTAATTTACATTAGGATCGAATCCCACCGCCAAATGTTGGAAGTGGGGGTCCTTATCCCTCACCGCCGCCACCAAATGCTGGAGGCAGGAGTCCCTGTCCCACACCGCTGTTGCCAGGTGCGAGATCTGGACCCCTCGTTTCAACATTAGGCTAAGTAAGGACACCGTCTGAGATATCCCTGCTCACCCCCTTAGTAGCTTGGCACGAGCAGCCAGGCTTATCTCCAAGGCACGAGTGTACAGTATGTGCAACCAGACTCACAGCAACCCAATGATGTCACCACAAATAGACTCCACACGAGTTTTTATAGAACGAGTATAATCTTTATACAAGACGATATACGATATGACCACACAATACAAAACCAACATATAATAATGGGTAGTATTCCTCCCGGTGGATTGGTAGGTTCTAATCCCAACCACCGCTTCTAACCAACAGTTAAGCTGACTTCTAACCGTTTCCAAAAGGTTAGGTAGGTCGTATTGCTAGAATCACACACGTTGCAAAAGAAACGAAATACTGCAATGCGTAACGATAAACTCCTGAACTGTGCAATACAGAAACAATGCCATACGTAGCGCCACAGTCATGTACTTTGCAATAGAAGGAATAATGCAATGCGTATCACCACCAGCATGCCCTGTGCAAGGAAGAAACAAAGCAATGCATCACGCTACTATCATGTACTGTGCACTGAAGAAATAATGCAATGCGCCACGTTTACAATCATGTACTCTGCAAGGGAAAATAACGCAGTGCGTAGCACACCCAGCATGTAGTTCGTCAGGCACAAATAGAGTCAGGCGTCATACGATAGTTCGTTAGCAGCAATAATGCAAAGTGTAATACGACAGTCTAGGTGCTCCGTTAACAGTTGCCCCCGACATGGATCAATGATGACACAAAAGTACCGCTTCTCACTCCAGCCCCAGTACTGCCCCTCCTTGGGCCAGCACGGTCCTCGATCCGAGCCGACGCAACAGTCTCACGCAGCTGCCAGGAGCGAGAGGCCGAGAGAGTGTCCCTCCGAGCCCACACCCCACCCCAGGTGGTGATCCACGTTACCTGGGGGGGCGCGTCCCCACTCTCCTCCCCTCCTTTAGCGACTTGGGCCTTGATCCAGAACTCCGTCAATGGGCACGGCGAGCTCGGGCCGGCGACTCCGCTCCTCCGGGACTGCCGGTCCGGGCCACTACTGTTGCACTCCGAGGGCCCAATGACCTGGCCCTCCTTCCGGCGGTCTCAGTGGACACCGAGACCCGCCCTCAGCACTTGTGGAGACTTACTTCGATTTCGGTGCACACACTACCCAGGCACTCCTCACAAGCGCCTCTGGTTGCACCACGACACGCACGCTGCGCGTCCAAGTCTCACCTCTTCTCTGGTGCACACAACGACCAGGCGCTCTTCACCAACGCCTCAGCTTGCACCACGACACGCACCCTGCGCGTCCGAGACTCACTTCTTCTCCCGGTGCACACAACGACCAGGCGCTCCTCACCAACGCCTCGGCTTGCACCACGACACGCACCCTGCGCGTCCGAGACTCAGTTTACTCCTGCGTGCCCACGATCACAAGGCACAACTTCTGAGGGTCTCAAGCTGCAAAAGCACGCGCACACCGCGTTGCTTGGGACTTCTCCGGAAACTTTTATGTTCCTGTGTTTCCAAACAGGGAGCCAGCTCACCTCTGGCCCTTGTGGTTCAGGACACAGCACAAAGCACAGTCCTGTTCAAGAAGGGGGGGACACCACCCACTGCAATATCCCTTCAGTCTCTTCCTTAGTAAAAGCTACAAACTGCAGGCCAGCCCCAGATTACGAAGCAAGGGTCAGTCCTATCCAACAGTCTCTTCAGCAACTTCTTCCTTGGCAGAGGTTCTTCTTGACCACGAAAGAGGTCAAAGCCTTTGTAGACTCGACCTGTCCATTTTGCCATTCAAAATTACACCAAATTCTAGGGGTTTCAGTTCTCTTAGTTATACCCCTTCATGTTTTTGAAGTTCGTTGTGCTCAGGGGTCCCTGACCCCTGCCTAAATCAGTTCTGGGTGTCTCCCTCCCAGTGTCACCTTTCTCCCTTTGATACTGGGGGTCTGGACCCTTAATCACTCAGCAGGAGATGGGTCAATTGTTTTATAGCTGCAACCCAGGCCTCTTCACCTCCCGGGATTTCTCCTCGTATACTCTCCAGATGCAGGTCAGCCTGGTGCCATCTCAACCCCTCCCTGGGTCAAGACCTCCCCCAGCTCCTCTCCCCTTTCAGATCCAGTCAATCCACATTCAGCAGAGACACACAGAAATGCTTAAAGCACAAAAGAGTGGTTTCTGAACACACAGTGACAAAACCACTTTCATAGAAAGATGTGTTATGACACTGTGAGTTCATACATACTAAACTTCACCTCTCCATTATAAACTTATAGGAAACTAGGCCAACAAAACACCATACCCATCTCCCCCATTCTGTCCTATGGGCAGAATGGCCTTTCACCAGTGAAAACGAAATGGAGTGTTTTTTCACTGTCAGGACATAGCACACACCTCAGTATATGTCCTGCCTTTTACCTACACTGCACCCTGCCCAGGGGTTACCCGGGACCTACCACAGGGGTGCCCACAGTGTACGCAAAAGGCAAAGTAAGGCCTGACAAGTGGTTGCACTTGTCAGGACAACATGCTAACTTAGCAAACTGCGCGCAGGCCCTACACTGAAGGCCTGAGTTCCCTTCTCTGCGCGCCTTTGCATTACTAGCCCTTGCACACACAGTGCACATCACTAGGGACTTTTACTAGTAAGGCAAACATACCAATCATGGCCAACCAATTACCATTGTACTTTACATAGGGAACCCTTGTACTTTGACACTGATCAGCAGTGGCAAAGTACCCAAAGCATCTAAATTGGCAACTCTATGTCAGGAAAACGGTCTAGGGGGAAAGCAAAAAGTTTAGGGAACTTTAGCCAAAAAGGCCAAGTCCTACATAGCCCAATCAGAATTGCAAGCCGGTATCTGAAGATTGTGCTCTGCTACCACTTACATAAGATTATTGGTAGCCAACTCCGTGTTTATTTTTGTGTAAACTGTGTTCGAGCAACCCCAGCCTCAAACCCATGGGCGCTATAATAATAAATAGAGTCTAGTACAATACCTGCCGCAATTCAAAACGTTCGACGTCGCATTGTTTGTCCTGAGGCTTAGACGGACCTGAACTTTCAAGGACCCAGCCTGCCTCAACCCCAGCTCACGGCAACAGTCAGCCCACTCCGCCCTCACACGTAATTAACCAATGGGAGTGACATGCTCAGGTAGACGTGCACTACTGACATCACTAACGTGATGCAATCATCATGCCGGGACCTGGATGGGCCCTCCTCCCGACATACCAGGCAGACATGCTTCCGAACCGAAGGAGGACAGAACAGGTAGGTATATTTATTTTTAGTGATTATTGGGCCCATAGCATAGGGGATAAAAATTCAATACCCCGGGTCCTGTTAAATTGGTGCTGGTGCTAAGCACCGGAAACCACCGGCACAAATTAAGCACTGCATCTTCTCTATTTGTAGTTGAACGGCACCTGGAAACTATCATTGTACTGAAATAGATGGGTGGGTGGGATGGTTGCACATAATTAGCCTCCTTAGATGGAGAGAGTGAACAAAGTCAGAAATGAAAAGCAATTCTGCTGGTCCAGCAGACTACCAACCGAACCTGTTGTGCACTACAAAGTGGGTGGAACTGACTAGAAAGGAAAGGGTGTGATTGATATTTTAAGCTATTATTCAAGCAATGGCATTAACTTTTTTAATACAGGTATATCTGTCCAACGATTGTGCAGCAGTAGAATAATTACAGGCTAATGTGCATTGGAGGCCACTTGTGAGGAGGAAAGGTAGCTTCATGATCCATGCGAGAATCTATCCTTTTTTAACATAGGCGTGTGGATGAGAAAACTGAAGCACTACACCATAGAAGTTACTGTGGCATTCATCTGAGGCATAGTTTCCCTTTCCGGAATCCAAACTATGCAATCCGTTGTATCACTCAAAATGACCTGGACATTAGGCAGTAGGAAAATTAATATTCTTGCTGTCACTCATGGCTGCCATAGCCAAGCCTGAGTTGAGCGATGAAGCTTGAAGACATTTGGAATATTAATGGCTATGTAAAAATTCCATACGATTTGATTTGCAAGAGGTGTATGGCAAAATACGAACAGTTTTTTAATTAAACACTGCAGCCGGGAGAACAGTCACAGGCATAGGTCTCAACTTACAATTGGTCTGAAATGAGTTCTGATACAATTCATTGAATGTCATAAACAGTTATGTCGATCCTTTTTTTGGTAAGGAATGTGAACCGCTGTCTGTGGAGTCATAAATTAATGTATCCAATAGGAAATCCAGGTGGGTCTCTGCCTTGCATGGATACAATGCGGCCAGTGGGTAATGTGTCCAGTTGCCCGGCATGAGGGATCACTGTGTGTACTGTGTGTGCTGTGTCCTGAATGGCTGTATGTTCCTAACTTGGTGCGGCATCTGACTTGATGGTGTTTTGATGGTGTTTTGGGAGCGTGCGTACCCCTCCGGCCATGTGTGCTTTATTGGGGCCAATCTCCTGGACCATTGTGGTGTCGCTGCGCCTATCTGTGGGATTTCCTGTTTCTGCAGTTATCTGCCGACTACATGCCACCCAATCTGTGACCTGTCAATCAGTGACCTCAGGCGTGGATCTCAGAGCCTGCCTTACTACGTATTTCTGAGTCGGAGTTGATGGGAAGTCCATGACAGGCAAATTCGTTAGTAAAGATGCAATTTCGTTTTTATAGATGAATGTATCATTATACATATTGACATCGACTTTCTCCATGTTAACATTCCCCCCTCTAGTTGAATTTTCAACTACACTATCAAACCCATACTTGGTGATAGTTACTTTATTGGGGGCCTGTCCTTTAAGATTGCTTTTGACAATTATAATTTTCCTAGTTACTTATATTCTTCCCAATTTGAGGACTACATTTTTACAGCAGGAAATGCCCAACTGCACAGTCCCACACAAAAACATGAACACAATGAAAACTGGCAACAATGACGTGCACAATCCAGAGATCCACCGAAGGAGCCAGGAGAATCAATTTGAGAACCACTCCTGCTCAGGGGCACCTCCCTCCTCACGCATGTCTCTTTATAAGTGGTGCATCGCTGGCAAGTGTCAATGTCCCATTATCCATGTTGTTTCTTGGGATAAACGTGCAGCAGGATGCGTCAATTTTGGCATGCCACCCTCCCTACATCGCGGTTATTAAGTCTAACACATACAGATGCTGTATCACCATGAGGCGGTTTGCTCTTAGTTGTTCCTTGATTGAGTTAAGGCCGAGCTCAGTGCTGTTCATTATTTTTAGCATTTCCTACCGGGTTGTTTGGAGCCAGTGGGCATTATCTTTTGCCTGCACGGTAAGGAAAGGTATGGACCCTCCCGCTGTTACTTGGGCATCCGTGAACAGTCTGAATTCATCTGGAATGTCCTTGCACTGAGCCCAGCCAAAATAATCTGCAGTTCTTTTTTTCACAAGTCTAATGCAACAAGGTTGCTGGCACAAGTCTGACAGTTCGTGTCTGGGAATTACCAGGGTGGGGGTGCATATGGTGACTAGGAAACAGAGTCCGCGCCATCCGGGGATGAGCTGAGTGTAGGTAAACTTACAGCACTGCCAGTAGATTTCCATCAGTGTGGAGGTGCCCCATTGCATATCCGGAATGTGCAAGATCATGCCACAGTTCTCATTGGTGCCCAGTGGAAGCATTCCTTTACCTCCGAAACACAAGGAATACAGTGTAAGTTTCTGTACAATTAGGGGTTCCCCCTTCACTTCTATCCAAGTGTATCCACCCACCTCGGCATCCCAGATTTCCTGACATGGGGTGCCCATGCTTTTGTTCAACCCTCCCCTGTGTGACTAATTTTCCTTTGTATTGTTGAGCTGGATGGCACTACACAGGAACTTCATGTTGGGGATCCACTTGTTGTTAAAGAAGATTGCCCCAGATACACTAAGGGCCACTCTAGGGCCACAAATGGAGGCAGGAGCGGATGTGTTTGTACGTTGAGTTGGAGGTTTCGCTACCTCCAAGAATCTCTTCTCTGGGACGTCTCAGGGCCAAACAATATCCTTCCCTATGGTGCCCTTTCTGCACATTCTGTCTAGTTCAGTTTGGATATCGTTAGGCTCAGAGAAAGGGTATAGAGTCATTGGGCTGGTCCTGTATCGGGTTAGATTCACTACTACTCTGTGGGGTTCTACCTTGTTGGGTTGGATTTTGGCCCTGATTCTGCATGGATATATGTGGAGAAGGTATTTTGATTTTTCAGTGGCTACCTCTTGGGACAAGTAAAGTCAGTCTGCTACTACTGCATGTGGTATCAGTGAACTGACGTAAAATGACCTGGCTGACGACTGAGTGCTTACAGAGGTCATATGCTGATACCACGTGTTGTGCAAGAGGGTGCTATGTAGTGCATGTGGGATGCTAATGTTGAGGTTGGTCTAATTGTAAGTGATATGGGAGAGATCCCTATGCAAGCATACTCTTTGAACAGACTCCATTTGGCCTGGTGTATTTTTTAACAGTGGATAGGTGCGGCAGCAACCAACATAGACAGGGAGTACATAGAAGTGCAATAATACATAACTTGTTATTGAACATTGCAGGTCTTTGTATGGATCCAGAGGAGTTGTCTGTGCTCCTCTGGTGATTGGGGGTTTTAGTTCAAAAGAGCTCATGGTGCAGTTCATAATTTTGATTTGCACACTTTAGATCCGTGTTGGGGTGTTGATGTGGCAGCTGAAAGGTGGTGCACTTTGAGGTTCGATTACAGACCTGTTGGATGCGAACTTGATTCATTTGTTAATTCAGAAAAATATTGCATGTGCTCCGTCGTTAATGATCTTTTCTTCGGGGTTCCTGTATTTCCCTCAAGAGTGTGTTCTCCACACTCCATTACGCAATTTTTATTGGGGCACCGGAAGTATCTTTTTGATAGTTAGCTAAATTGTGATCAGATGAATTATTCTCTTTTATGAGTTGTTGGTTACCCCCCTCTTTTCTTTCTTACCTAATTTGGTGCTTGGTTTAGGGTGAAAAATGTTTAATGAGTGGTCTTGTGATCATAGGGATGTATTGCAACAGTTTTCAGCTAGGGTTTTATGGATGTCGTCAGTTTCTCCAAGAACATGTCTGTCCTGGTGTGTGCATGGGTGCGCCATGGGTGTGGGCTGCGTCTTCCAACTTGCATGCGCGCAGGACTGTGCGAGGAGGGGGGCGTGTTGCTATTAAGTGTTGGTGATTGCAACGTGCCCTGAGCTTACGTGTGTGCATCTGTCAATTCCCGGCATGTGGTGTGCAACATGACCCTCCCCTTTGGCACCAGGTATCTTGACTCCACCCTTTCTCTAGAGGCTTCTTTTGGGATAACTTTGGGCTTTTTTATTAGGATTTTGGGTGTCCTCCTAGGTCTCGTGCAATCTGCCACCTTTTTTATCCTGAGGCAGAGGGGGTTGAAAAAGTTGTTCCAGGGCCCCCATGTATCCCTGATTATGGAGTCTTGTGGTGTCCAAGGTCAGGGCCTACTATTTATTCCAGATTGTACATGTGATGCTTGGTGCATTCGTTAGCTACTAGATTTGATCAGGGATGAGCGCATTCAGTGTTCTACTCTCTCCTAGAGCTGAGATGGACACTGGGGATTCCCCTTCTCCCAGGCATCTCCCTCTCTCTTGAACCACATCCTGCTTCCTTTCAGTGCTTGTGGCTAGGACTCCTAACGAGCGGGAAAGCCTCTGTTGCTATTTTGGAGGTGTATGGTACGCTGGCCAGACTATGGAGATTTGGAGGACTTGAGAGATAAAGGAAAACTGGGATCATGAGAACGTGGCGAGTCCGGGGCTAAGGCCACAAACTCTTGCAGAAATCTACCTAGCGATGATGAACCGGGACTGCCCCAGCAGCTCTTGAATGCATGGCTACTCTGGTGAACCTCCCTCACCTAAAGGCTTGGCTTCGACATTATGTGGACATCTCGCCTCTTATTGGCTCTTGTGCATCTGCTCTGGGGGCTTTGGGGGCTTCACTATCCCAGGTATACGTGAATCCTGGCTCCTCCTGCTAGAGGATAGCTTGGTTTTGGGACTAAAGGTGGGCCTCTGTTGTGTGGAGAATTCTGGGTTTGAAGGTGCTGTTGGGGCTACAAGCCATGAAGAAAACATGGGTCCTGGGCTGGGTGCCCGAGAATGGGGAGCTTTTGACTTGGTAATTGGAACAGGTCCCATTGACTTTCGACCTGGGTGCCTGTTTTTTTTTGTACTTGATCTGGGAGTCGCCTTGCCCCTCGTCAGACTGCCCTCCCCAACGATGTGGCCAGTCAATCCCTCCCTGGGGGATCAGCAGCAGAGTGGGACCTTGGCTCCCGCAGGCACCCTTGATGGAGACCTTTAGTAAGGATACCCGGTCGTTAGAGCACATCCAGCAGCCCTGAATCCCTAGACGCAAGTAAAAGTTTGCATTCCTAACATTGTCTCATTGGTCATTCTTTTAGTTCAATGCCTTTTTTTTTGTAGATGAATGGGCAAGGTTTATCTTACTGCATATTTGGACTCTGTGTTTGTGTGAAGGTATTAGCTCCCCAGACAGTCACCCCTCCCTGTCGAGGCTGTCGCCCCAGTCGTTGTTGGGCTGAGTTCCCTGTATGTGGCTGCTCATGCCACGTGTTTGTCCAACTACCCAACCCCTGCTGCGGTGGTGCGGCAGCTGACTGACCTCCCTGTGGCTAAATGTCAGGTGCATTTGGGTTTCCCTGTGCTTGGCTTTGTGGATGAATGTTTGTGGGGTTTAGTGGTGGTTGGCCCTGGCTCATCGAACTCTGTTTGTGGTATGTTTTTAACCGGCATCTGTCAGCCAGATGGCCCATCCTGTGGCAATAGTAATATTCCATAGGGTCTGGTTGCTGCCAACCTCCCTGGCCTCTGCTGCCATAACTCTGTTGAAACCCTCTGGGGTTTTGTGGTGGAGCTACCTTTAAGATTGGTGCCACTTGCATGTTCGCGACCAACACAGCCCCCTCGAGGGCGGTATTTTTCAATTTGTGTTGGATCAACTTAGCAGTGTCTCCTGGGCTTGCTCCTGTTTTTCTTTATCCTTTTCTTGTTTCTTATTTCTTGCTGTGGTAATGTAATAAATGGACTTGTATCTCCCACCAGGGTTTGGCGTCTAACCCAGCCACGCTGTCCAGTCTGCTCTGTATCTTGGTGGGCAGGCCCTTTTTGAGTATATTGTAAAAGAATGTAACTTGTGGGCCTGTATCAGTCCACGGCTGTCCTGTCTCCTGTCCCCATATTCTATCCAGAAAATCAGTTATACTCTCCCCTGGCTTCATAGTCTCCGCCATTAACCCTCCTACATCTGGGCAGTCAGGGAAAATTTCCCTCAGGGCTGCCCAAATCCAGAGCATGTATGAGTTGAATGTGGCCCCGTCATGCTCTGCATCTGTCAGTGTAATTGCAGGAATGCGAGCTTGGGTGAACACAGTGTTAGTCTGCTCTCCAATAAGACTTCTTAGCAGACTTTTGCTAACGCCTATCACTAGTTTAATTCCTGCAGTGTTCTTCTCAAAGCGTGAGATCCATTTCCCCGCTCATCCAGTAACAGTGGTAACTTTGTTCTTAACCCTACTTTATCCATCTGAGCCCATGGCACATAGATGGTCCTTTTGAAGAAACAGGTACATTCTTACTTCGAGTAGCTCTACTGGTTTCTCCCTAACATGGCGTTCCCATCTTTTTAGGCATTCCTGCATGTAGGGGAAGTTCTACCTTGGACCCCCCTGCATGTTGGATGCAATCTTCCACTATAGCCATGTCCTCTGTTTCGAAGGGTCCCTCCTCCGGCCAAAGCCTATCGTACTGGCCTTTTCCCTCAGTCCAGTGGGCTAGCAAGTGGCAGAATGGCCATGCAAAGATCTTGCCTTCTTCTCTGTCCACTATCTCCCCAGGGGTCTGTCTATCCGTCCCATGCATTCGGGGGGAGCAGCGTATGTTCTCGTCACTACTCCTCTCGTGCACGCACAAAGGTGGCATCTTATTTTTCCTGCATCTTGTTTGGGTCAGCACAGACTGCCTCGGTCTCTTATTTCCCAGTCAGCCCCTCTCCTAGGTTGAAGAATTGGTGAGACTCGGATCCCTGCCAGAAGCCTCTCATCTAATTCTACCTCTGATTCTTCCCCGATCGGTTCCCTATACCTACCCCCGCTTTCCTTATGTGGGGGGCGCGCTGCCCTCTTTTTTCGCTGTGCTTGCGGAGTGCAAGCTCTTTCTCTCTCTCCTTAGCTTGTGCCTTTCTTCCTCATTCCACCTAGGTTGCCTCCTTCACTATGAGCTATGCACTGTTCTTTTTGGTCAGGCTTTGCCGTCAAATTCGCTTTCTGTTGTTTCCTTGACTACCTGAGCAAATCGTGTAGTCATCAGACCCCGGGGAATGGGACTCCCGTACTCACCCCCACTAGCTGTATCACGGTCTAGAACCACCACAAATTTCCCTGTCCCTAGTGTATGTTTGCCTGAACCAGTGGGAGTGCGTGTTCTCTGTGCTGCTGGGGTTCTGTGTGTCGGATGCGACGGACGGGTGGTCGTACTTCTGGGAGGCTTTCCACTGGGATTTTCTGGGCATGCTGGCCTAATGGTTTCTCATGCTTGGTCCTAACCGTTCGTGGTTTGTTGGGGGACCCGCCGACTTCTGCTATTGGCGGATTGGAATATTCTAATGTGCAAGGGAACAGGCGTGAGCACTTCCATATCTGCATATGGTGGGGAAGGTGCTGACACTTTGCTTGCTAACTGTGATTTAGGATGCCTCTCAAAATAGTGATATAAACTGATGTACTAAAGTAAAACGTCCCCGCATGATAAAAGCACACAAAGAGAGCACTTTTAAATTAGTGAGCAATGGCTGTGTGCTCTACCATGCCAGCCTGTAGTTTGTTTTTATTGTTTAAAAAACTGTAAAAACGAACCACAGGCTGGCAGGCATGATGGAAGGCCTCCATCCCCCCCGGCCCTCTTACCTGCAAATCCTGCTCAGGAACACACACAGTGGCCCGCAACAGGGTGTGCTGCTGCTGTTCCAGTCCAAGATGGCAGGCTTGAGAGTGGCTAGCGTACCCGCTTGCCCTCCGATGACTCGAGATCACAGAGTCTCATGACTCTTTGCCCTCGAGTCACATGCCTGCAATCCTTCACAGGCTGCAAGCAACACCCTTTCCCAACACTTCACAGGTGACGTGTTGGGAAAGGGTGTTGCTTGCAGCCTGTGAAAGTGATTCACATCCAGTCTCAGAGTACAGGGCTTGTGCCCTAGACGCCCGGACTGCTTGTAAATGTGACGCTGCAGGCGTCATGAATTGGAGGTCTCTTTAGACCCCCAAACATTGCAGACCAGGGCTTGCGCTAGGTCATTCCTTAGCCTGCATAGGGATTTTTTTCTATGGAAATGCTGAGGGACACATGCTCACTAGAGCATGTGTCCCACTCGAAAGTGCCTGGCTGCCTGACTTATCAAAGCAAGTTGGAGAGGCAGCCAGGCACTTAAGAAACACCCCACACAGGCTTAAAGCCCTAATTTAATTACAAAAATTAAACTTATGTGGATGGTAAATGTTCTCCGCAATTACCATCCACTTAACTTGAAAAACAATGTGGGCAGCGGCCTGACGCCCTCTAGTGGCAGCTGCCGCTGGATACCACTGGTGTTAAGAAACCAGTGGTACTGAGAAAACCCTTTTAGACTAAACAATAAGATTGAGGTGCCAACACCACCCAATCAGGATAGTTTTGTCACAAAAATAGTGTCCTAGGAGCCATAAAGGGCTATACGATAAATATTCACCTTTCCTAGCGTGCTGACTATTGAAAAAAGTGACTTCCGCGGGATCGCCTCCGAGGCCGCTTTACAACTACTCAGTTAGAACATATAAAATTGGGAATATACCAGATTCCTGTCAGTGGCAGGACACTCAGGTGATCTTTTTACGTTGCTTGAACATGAAATACCTTGAAAAAGCAAGCGACAAGAGAGGCAAAACAGGAACAGTTTGTTTAATTGAACAGTGCGGCAGGGAGAACAGTCACAGGCATAGGATCTGAGGATTGTCTCAACTTACAATTGGTCTGGAATGGGTTCTTTTATAATTTATTGATGTCATAAACAGTTCCCTCGATCCTTTTTTGGTAAGGAATGTGAACCACTGTCTGCAGAGTCATAAATGAATGTATCTAATAAGAAATACAGGTGGTTCTCGACCTTGCGTGGACACAATGCGGCCAGTGGGTAACGTTTCCAGATGTCCCGCATGGAGAGCACATGATCACTGTGTGTACTGTGTGTGCTGTGTCCTGATTGGCTGTATGTTCCTAACTTGGTATGGCATCTGACTTTATGGTGTTTTAGGAGAGAGCATACCCCTCCGGCCATGTGTGCTTTTTTGGGGCCAATCTCCCCTGACCATTGTGGTGTCACTGCGCCTATCTGTGGGATTGACCTGGAATTTTCTGTTGTGCCTTTATCTGCCCGATACGTGCCACCCCACCTGTGAACTGTCAATCAGTGACCTCAGGCCTGGGTCTCAGCCTGCCTAACTACGTATTTCTGAGTCGGCGTTGACGTGGAATTCATGACGGGTGAAATCGTTAATAAAGATGCGATTTCGTTTTTATACATGAATGTATCATCATACATATTGACACCAACTTTCTCCATATCAACAGATTCCTTAAAAAGGAAATAACGTTTTAGTGAAATACAATAAAAATACATTTCAAGATAATATGATTGGTTGTGGCCACTGCTGATTCCGCGAATTGTGAGCCCACTCTAAAATGGCGACACGTAAATGATATCAAATATAATAGTGATGCCATTGGCAATAATGAACTGCTCATGTGCACTGTCACAGCAGATTGAATAAACACAGTTCATTATAAGAGCATGATTGGAAAACTTGCCTTGTGCAATTGCTTCCAAAATTGTACAGCCACTAAATTCTGCAAAAATGCACCTTACGAAAAGGACATTGGAAGTCATGTAAACTCTGCTGAGATCTCACATGGTGATGAGGTTGGACTCCTACCAAGAAACAAGACACAATCAGGAGCTCCTCCTGTGTTCCTCAGTTGTTGCCAGTGTTGTACCAGAAAGAAGACGGTGCTGTCTGCTCCACCAAAGTGATAATAGGTAGTTTATTTGGAAATAAGACATCGGATGGTAAAACAGGAGCATCCAACCCAGCCAGGTCCGCCACACCAACTGACAACCCTAGTATTCAATACTTCCACATTCCACCCAACAACATTCCAATAATCATAGCACAACAAGGTTAGAGGAAGCCCGTGGGGCATATAGCGGGTTGCAGACCTGCCAACCTTGGAAAATATTTCACAGTGTGATCCTTAAGCTGATGCACGGAAGTAGCACGCGGGGTTGTGCCCAAGAGGTAAAACACAAAACATGCTTATTCTGAGAATTACCAGGTAGTTTTTTAAATGCTGTATGCATATTAACTGTGGGCCAATTAACTGTGCATTAAATCATAACTTTATTGTGAACATTCAAGAGCTTTATATCCATCAGCAGCTTTGCAGCGTTTCCTTTGCAGTCTTGTAAATAACTGACATTTCTGTTCCCATGCCCCACCCCAACCTAGGCTTTCAGGTCTAAGTTGCTGCTTCTCTAATATGGAAAAGAACAATGTATGATCTTGAGTTTTAAAGGCTCATAGTCAGGCCTTAATGCACATTTGTCCATGAGACTTGCATTACTGAAAAAATAGATAACAGCAATTACTTGTACAAAATGAACATGCCCAGATCCTGTTTTGAGGAATGTTCCTTATTATATGACTTAGTTGCCAACTTAGCTTTCTAAAATAATTCATTGGATGGTTCCCAGGTATAACATAGAACACTACTTTCTGGGTAGGAATGCTTAACAGAAAAAATATTAGAGAGTGTCCTATCCAGTTTTAGCAATGATCTTGAGTCACTTTTATTTTTCCTAACAATGCTGAACACGCTTTTAAGTTTTGCATCTGAATGAGGTATTAAAACTACCAACTTTGCAACCTTAAAAAGTAGTTTGAATCACTTTTCATTACTTGTGCCAGATACAATCGTACGTTGCAAGTGTTATCATAAAATAGTCATCAGACATTGACACCTACCATCTTCATCATTTATAAATGCCTCGGTGAATGCAGGTTGTCCTATTTCCTCACCATCAATGCTCTGACAATATGAGAACTCATCGCAACGCTGCAGGATCACTTCCTCTGAAAATCTGAGGAAGCTATCAAATCTTATAACAAAGTACTCAACAAGTGACCAAGTAGCACTAACACAGTCAGTAACATTACCCTATTTTGCATTGATAATTAGAGGATTATTAAGTGGAACTGTGTTCTTAATATACTTAAGGCTACAACAAAAGCACTGTTTTGCTGCTATAAAAACTTGTGTGTACTTAGCTTCTGAGATATCTGCATCATTTAAAAGTCGAAGGATAACAGTTTTTGTGGGCAACCCTAGGAAAACATCTTCTGGAGACTTGTAGATGTTTTCATCATTTAAGTCAATGTCTCACAGAGGATTTGGCTTCAGGATTTGTTGGCAGTATGACACGCTGTGCCAGCTTCTTGCCAAGAGCCAGCTTGGCTTCATGTAAACTATGGATGCATGCTTATTGACGTTGCAGAAGAGTGTCAAACCAGATGAAAATTGGTAGTGCTGATGAATGGAACAGTAGGTGGACCTCTGTTAAAGGATCTTCATACAATTTCTGAAGATGATGGAATTTTACATCAGTGCCCTTTCAACACAGTGTGCCAGTGACAGCCATCTAGTTGTTAAATGCTGTAGGACTTTTGCATTCTCCAAATTGCAGAATTCCATGGAGTCTACTAATGCACCTTTTCTTTTAGAGCTTTTTTCAGACCAATAAGAGAGGCCTATCATCATATCTTTTACATTGTACCCGGTAACAGATGTATGGCCATCATTGCCTTCTAAAGCTGTTATATGCATTAGGAGCGAGAGGGGTTATTATGCTACATACTGTATCAGACTCTGCAATTTTTACCTGAGCCAGGTATTTGGCGGCCATCTTGATTCATCCGCGCTCTAGTTTCAAAGTGCTCCTGATAGCCTTCGTGCAGTCCTGCTTCTATTTAAGCAAGGGCGGTGTGCGGACATGCAGCGGGTGTGTGCACCGGATGTGCCACTGGAGCACTGAAGGTGCACCAAAGGCAAGCCCGTCTGCTCCCATCCATGCCCGAATGGGCTAGGTGCCAGGAATTCTGTATCTTTCACCCTAGAAATGCATAGGTGCTCTTTTGAGATTTTGCGTTCACTGTGTCCCAGGACACTCCCTCTTTGCTATCACAATTTAGTACTAGGAGGGAGATCATACCCATGTCCCCATTGTATCTGGTGCCCTAACCTCCTTCAAGACGAAAATATTAACATGCATGAGTCCAGGACTTCTGCAAACCCTGGCAACAGGTTAATTAATTTTCAACTTGTTTCTTTGAACTGTCATTCTTTGGCCAAACACGTCCTGAAAATGTTTGATTTCATAAGTGAACATAAACATTGATGATCTGTTTCTCACTGAAACCTGGCTTAACGATTCATCCTTAACTGATATTGCTCAAGCTATTCCTGAACATTACAGAATTACAAGGCAAGATCGTGGTGGAGGGCGTGGAGGTGGGATCGCTATTATTTTGAAAGCTAGCTTCAATTGTAGCACAGACTCTCTATCTGCCCCTGACTGTGAAGACCTAATATTTTTACTTAAATTAACTGAGATGTAAACCATGTAAGGTGCTTTAATATATCACCCTCCCCAGCCCTGCTAGTAGGTGGTGCTCTACAATTGCGGATAGGACCAAGCTATCTACCATTTTAGGAGATTGTAATATTCATTTTGATGATCTCAATAATGGTTTGGCTGTTGTTCCACCTGATGACTTTCAAACCATTGGTTTATTGCCCCTTGTGCATTCCTCAACTCACATAGCGGGGCATACTCTTGATGTAGCCTTTTCCAATGTGGACTGTTAGTAGCCAGTCCTCTACCCTTATACTGGACGGACCATTATGCAGTTCCTTTTTCACTTCAGATCTATGGGTCTAGAGTCTAGACAGACTGCACCTGACTTGGCCAGGAGTTACCATCCATGGGCAAAGCTGAATGTGGAACTGTTTAGTACTAAACTGTGGAAGGAAAGTCCAGTTACCACAGGTAATCGAGATAAAGATGTTGATGCCATTGATAATTGGTTCCTCCCTGTATAGCACATTACCATGCAAGGTAGGAAATATTAAACATCATTGTGCACCCTCTCCCTGGTTTAATGGCTCATTATAACTTTTAAAAAAACATGTAAGCAGTTGGAGCAAACCTGGCGTAAATCATATGGTGAAGAGGCCAAACTTAAGTTGAGGGCAACCGCTAAGGAGTATGCAAAAGCCTGCTGCAGAGCACAGGCGTATTACTACTCCAACAACATTTCTAATGTTCTTAACTCTTTCAAGAATCTCTTTGGGATTATTCAATCCCTGCTAGACCCTGTGTAAGCTTCCTCACCTATTACTCTCTCTCAGGCTAACTGCAAGGACATTAATAAAAAAATTCATACCAAGATTACGGATATCTACTTTTCCCTGGCTGCCGATGAAGGTATGGAACAATAGTTGGTACAGGCTCTTCTTGCAACCATACCTTACCAAACTACAGTCCCATAGATTACAATATTCTGGGGTCATTATTAGGCTCTATTAGATCAGGCCCGCCATCAATGTGCGCTCCTCTACTCATTACAGTTTTTTAATACATCCCTGGAAGAAGGTAGAGTTTCATTAGGCTGGAAACACGCCACGGTCAACCCTTTACTTAAAAAACCTGCTCTAGATTCCAAAGGCTGGGCAAATCTTCAACCCATTTCACTTTTCTCGATCTGTGCCAAGATAGTAGAAATGCTCATAAAGGTCCTCTTTATCTCAGGTCAAGATTGAAGCCCTATTCGCAAACCAGATCCTTAAGATCGAATAAGCTGAAACTGCTCCAAGTCCCTCGCATTTACAAAGCAAGAAGAGGTGGGAGTTCTTTCTCATATCTGGCTCCCAGACTTTGGAATGCACTGCCTCTTAGTTTGTGGTGCAGCCCTTCTGAACCCTGCGTCAGACAGAGTCTTAAGACCCTGCTCTTTGACTCCTGCCCAGTAGGCTACACGATCCTGATCTCTTTTTAGGCTTTTTCTGCCATGAACTCTCTGCTAGTGCCGGGGCGGCTCTATGGAGGCAGCTGTGTGCTCTAGAAATGCAGTGAATTGAATTGAATTGAATTGAAAAAGCATGTGAACAGCCAGCTCTCTATGTTTTTGAAAACTTCTGGATTGCTGCACCCTTCTCAATTGGGCTTTCATACTGGCTTTAGTACAGATACTGCTAGTTTAGGTACAGTGGAGCATCTTATAAAACAATTGAATCATGGGGGTATAGGGGCTCTTATTCTCCTAGGTCTCAGTGCAGCATTTTACACAGTATCTCATGTAGTTCTGTGTCAGAGGCTGAGAGACATTGGCCTGCACAATTCTGCTTTTTCCTAGTTCTCCTCTTTTCTACAGGACCGCACTTTCCAGGTTTCGTGTAAACCAAATAAGTCTTCCATTTTCCATCTGCCTTGTGAGGTTCAGCAAGGCTTTTCATTGAGCCCGACATTGTTCAATATCTATGTCAGGCCCTTGGCCAATCTATTTGAGACCTATGGGTTAACTTTTTTTAAGTACGCTGACGATGCACAGATCATTGTCATGCTCAGCGATGATAAAGGAGATGGGCCTACCATTCTTTAGCTCTGTTTGTCTGATCGGTTGGGTCAGGCTTAATTTTCTCAAGCTAAATGGAGATAAAGCAGAGGTACTAATGGTTGGAAATAAACCACAGATTTGGAGTTTTCAGTGGTGGCCTGTTGATCTTTGTCCACTTGGTAAGGCTGCAAAGATTTGGGTATGTGGCTGGATCATAAGCTTTCTATGGCTATTCAAATTTCCAAAACTACTACCTACTGTTTCTGGCTACTCAAGTACTTCAAGAAAATTCTCTCACTCCTTCCATTGTCGGCACTAAAAACTGTGGTCAAAGCCTTGATTGTATCTAGGCTGGGCTATGGCAGTATGTGCTCTATTCGGGCGCACCTAAAAAAACTTTCAAAAGGCTTCAGTTGGTGCAAAACTTTGCAGCATATTTTCTTTGTCACGTGCCTACACAATCTTTGGTCGCTCACACCTCTGATCAATTCATTGGTTGATGGTGGAACAGCACCTATACTTTAAAACAATATGCTTTATGCATAAGGCCTTATCCAGTAACGGCCCACTATATCTTAAAGGGTTGGTGCATCGCTACTCCTCTGGGCATAACCTCCACTTGGGATACCAGTATCTTGCAACTTGCTACCACTATCATCGTGTTAGGCAGGGTGGTAGGTCTTTTTCTGTTCTGGGTCCTACCTTGTGGAGCTCTCTACCCTGGAGAATTTGTAGCTGTTCTTTGTTGTTGGAGTTTTAAAAATTGCTGAAAATCTGGTTGCTTTAAATTTTCTTTTTCTCTGTCTTTATGGATGGTTCTGGGAAACTATTTTAGAGTAGCCATGCCCTTTAGAAATATATTGATTAATTGATTCATGGACATGGGAAAAGTGACAGGGTCATCCGGACATGAATACACTACTGGACTCCTTTGCAAGCCTAGTAGCCAGTGAATTTTTACAATCAATGTTAGTGGCTGTGTTATCAACACCCACGGAGACAGAGTTTTTGAATGGTATCTGATCATGCTGAAACTTGGCTTTCAAAGCAGCAAATATGGACTCAGCCGTTGCTTCGTATTCTCCAGATGTAAGGCATGCATTGTAAAAATGGTTTGTGATGACGTGCTCTTTCCACATCAAATACATTTAAAACAACAACATTCATTTTCTCTACCTTGGTGTCATTGGAGCCATCAATTCCCATGCTAAAGGTTTCATTAAGCTATCAAATAATTTGTGCACTCTGGTCCCATGACACCATTCAAAATACAGTTTGTTTTTGTCCATGCTGATGTATACTTTTTTGTAATTGCTGAATCTGGAAAGATTGATTTGAATAAAGGGCCAATAAGGTCTGTAGTAAAAAGCTGTAAATGATGCTGCACCAAAAACTGTGCAACTTTTACTTTAGCTCGCAGTACTTTTTATCCATGTAACTGACAGCAGCACTAATACCAAGTTGTAGTGTTCGCTGTGATTTCATTGCATTTACTCACTTTATGTGTCCCCCTGTACTACAGTGCACTCGTATGTCTTTGATTCCTTGATGTTCACATTTTATTATTTTTAAGCAAGTAAGACACTCTTATGCAAGCGGATCACTATTCACTCCGCAGACAGGGTACTCTTTACCCTAGGCTGGCTGAAACTTTGTTTTGTTATTTTACTACTCCATCCAAACTCCTCATCCTAATAGCCTGATCACTGCCTTCCTTCCTACTCTTTCTCTTTTTTGGCGCCGGATACCTATCTTCACCATTCCTCAAGGTCTCAGAGCCGACAAATATCCTCCTGTAGTACACTCTCCTACTGGCATACTCTGCCGAACTGAAATATAGTTGAAAAGATATTGGCCACACTCCCATGGTCATCCCCTCTTTCTGACCCTTAATGTCGGACGAGCTAGTGGTATATCAAAACTCACTGGGCAAGTAAAATTCACAGTGAAAACAGTAAAATACTGCACATAAATGAGAACAAATATGAAACAGCAAACATGCGCCCTTCCCACCCCAACAGTGGAAGTGCACGAATGACATTTCCATCCCTGGCGCCTGATGAAAGGGCTAGAGGTAAGAAGCTGAAAGGATTACACATATGGAGTAAAATACTGTACCTCAAAAGTACAACCAAAATAGCTGCATGCATGTGTAAACATATATGTAATATGGGCTCAGATTACTACAAAAAAAATGGTTGCATATGTGCAAAGCAATAAGCAGATGGTTTAATGAGGAGGGGCATATGGCTGTGGGCAATTGCTACAGTTGTAGAAGCACATCTGTGAACCTCATCCAAATATGCATATCTGGAAATGGCCTAAAACATGGGAGCTAGCATCTTGTGCTTCCCACAGCATGCAGCTTGAGCTGTAGCAAGATGTCTGTGAGTTTTCTGATAGTGCACCCATGCATAACACACACACGCAGACACACACACACACACACACACACACACACAAACACACTTAATAACAAGCCAGACCTAACATCTTTGCGGTTCTTGTTAGTAGTATCAGATAAATGAGTAATAAGCATCATATTGAGAATAACTAGAATTGAAAGTGTTTAAAATCTAAAAATATGAAACGGGGAATTAAACATTATTAAGGTCGGTGGAAGGAGTAGTGTTCTTTGGAGTGTCACTCCCATTCTCCCCTTCACACCCCTTTCCTCTGCAGTAGCTCACACATTTCTGAAATCATCTTCCCACCACCTTTTTATCACCGGTTTTTTACTATGTCCTTCTGCATGTGCTTTCTTGCGTTACCTCCCCTTCACCATTCCCTCTCTCTCACACTCTCTCTCTCCTAACCTATTAACATAGCATTTTCATTTCCTTTGGCACTTTAAATATTTCTGTGCCTGTGCATACCTTATCACACAATTTCACAGAAAATGATAATTATATTTAGGCTTTCCTGTTTTCAGTTTCTATTTTTAGTAAATTCTGGTGGGATTGTTTTCAGTGTTTTCCAGTGTGTTCAATATCTTACAAAAACAGTGGTTATCAGTGGTACATATTTTCGTGCCATTAAAAACAACAGAAGCAGTGTTTTACTGGTGTTTATGGAACATTTTGCTTTTATTGTTGCTTGCTTTCTGCACAGATAGTGCATGGTATATAGAAAGTGCACGTACAGTGTGTATGAGGTCCAAATACGTTTTTACAAATCAAACTTATTGTAGTACACCATACAATACTTCTGTAGTGAGTCTTTGGGCATACACGCTCGCTCTTTCCTTCCCATCTGAACTTTTATCTGTGAAAAGACTTTTCCATGCCAATACTGGTGCACCTGAAGATTGCAATTCTCTGGGATAGGTTCTGCAACATATGCTTGAACTGGGAGCATATGCCCTCAGAGTTATTGAAGCGGTCAAAAATGAAGCAGTACTTTTCAAAGTCCATAGAAAATTACCCTTTACACAAGGGATCTAGAACTTGTTCAGAGTACAACAGTGAGGCTTTATTGACTTCAAATGTCATGGTTGGAGAAGGAACATTTCAATGCATCATTGCAAGCCATTTCTCATGCATTGTAAAATAAAAATTCCTGAATTTCTTCACAACATTTCTTTGCTTACCAAGTGGCAAGCATTCTAACATGGAGCATGTTGCAGTGCCAAATAAACTAAAAGTGTTGCCCAACCTACTCTCGAAGAGCTGTTTCACATCTACACCAATTACGCTGAACGCTTGATAGACAAGGGTATTTTCAGACTCTAGGTTTTTGATTTTGCAGTAGAGTGTACCTTTTTTCATATCACTATCAATATGCGACCGAAGATCATCACATTTCTTGCCTTTGACATCATCACTAAGCAAAGATTCTGTAAAACAGTCGCCACATGGATAATATAGCATTCACGGCCTGGCTTAATGACACAGTTGGGATGGCTCTTTCTTTGATGCCACACAAAGCACAAAATGAGAAATATTTACTTTTTTGTTTCCGCGCGAAATCAATAGGTGCACCAGACTGGACTACAAAGTCAATAGCATTCTTCATTAACTCTGAAGATTGTAAAGATGCTTTCAGCATACTATCTAGCAAGTGGCAAGGATTTCTTACAGGGAAGCACTTCAGCTCAGGTATTGATTTTGACAGGTCATCACACAACTTTTTCATATACGTAGTTGAATCACTGCAAATATAAACAATATCATTCCACTTTTTGTTGAACTTGGTAAGAACTTTTTGCAGCAGCATTCCAAGTGACACTGCATTTCATGTTTTTTCCAAAAGTCTGGTGTCATGTTTTCATCACTATCCCAGATGCTTGGTGACAGCACTCTTTTCACATATACCTGTCACTACACCTTGCTTTGAAAGTTTAGAGCCTGGGGTTCTTTGGCAATTCACCTACTATCAATACTGACTTGCTAGAAAAGGGGGCTGATGTATCAAAGGGTTTCACCCATTCTATGTCTGTGGGTAAATGTGATGGTACATATTGGGAAAGATTCTTATGAAACCTGCCATTTTACCTATCACTGAAAGAATCAAACGTAGCTGAAATATCAAATATGATTTTGATACTTCCTGATTCTCTACAGAAAATAGAACAATTAAAAACGACCTAAAACATGCTTCTAAACCCTGCATCTTTAGACCAAAGACCACAACTCTGGAAAAAGCAAACAGAAGAAAAATCCATTTTTTTAGCGACAACCCTGAACATCAATACTCAAGAAGAAGAATGTTAGCCCAGTCTTTCTTGCTGCTACTTTGTATAACAAAGTTACATTGTATTGGCCTCTTCAGGAAGAAATAACAATTATTCTTTCACTCTCCTTTTCCTTTCTTTAAATAACATTTAGTTTGTGGTTGTGCAGGTGTTTATCAGTGTTTATATGTTTACACTGGTGAGGGCTATTTCCCTTTCAGAGGGGTTTTTATCAGTTATTATAGGTTTAAACCTAAAACAGGATAACATATATATTTTTTTAATTATAATTGGCTCACATCGGATCATTACTGAGTGTGCTCTGCAGAACTCAGTGTACTATGCAGAGAGTCCAAGGATTGGATGAGCACTAATGCCTCTGTGATCCATTGTCAGGCTCCATGATAAGCTTGCACTGCCTTTAGCCTCAGCTTCAGTGTTCTAATTCATGCAACTGCACTCCCTGCCTTGAACCCTATCCAGACCCTGAACTCACCCAGGCACATAAAAGTGCCTCAGAGCACAGTACACGCTATACAAAAGCCTTGGAAACACAGAATTCTTCGGAGTGTGAACCAGGTGATTTAAGGTGCAATCTCCCATCTCTACCCCTCCGTAGGCTGACATACAAACCAATAGGCTCTTTTTAAGACCTGTGGGGGTCAGGAAATTCCCTCATTTGTAGGGCTGGGGAGGGGCAAAACCGGTTCAAACTAGCACTTTAGCACTCAGTCTAGGTGCTAGCCATGCCCAGGCTTCCCAGCTAGAGCTTGCAGAAAGATTTCCTTTACATGCCTTGGTGATTTAAAAACCCTGGCATGGATTTCATATCTTTAATAACTTTACAGACTAGCTGAAAACCTACTGCATGCAGGGTTTTCCAGCTTGCTATGATTTCTGAATTCTACAGTGTGATATCAGCTCTTCTCCAGGAGAACATTTGATGTAAGCCTATATAGTGTCACACACTGTGCCACTGTATGGGTTGGCAAGCCTGTGGTTTTCACACTTCCTATCTGTCTTTTCCATTACACTGTTGTCATGACTTCTAATGCTCCTCCCTCTACTATCCACCACTTTCCCAACTCCATCCCGTCATTCCTCCTTGCACCAGTTTTCTCTTTCAACCCTACCGGCTTATACCTCCAATTATACTCCTCTCTTGGAGTACTGTAACCCTACCCTCTATTCTTCACTACTTCTCCATTTCCATCTCTTTATTCTTCTTTGCATCATGACTCATATCTATCCTACCTACCATTCGCACATGTTAATGTGCATTGTGTATTATGATTAAGCTCTGTAATTTATTTCTAATTTTAAAGGTTGTAACTATGATAAGCCATTGCTTAAATTAAATGTAAATGAAAAAATTACTAATTATGGTTGTTGTGACATTAAAACGTATGTTATGAGACAGTGAATTGCAGTAATAGCTAATTTAAGTAAGGCCTTTCTGAGAGAAAAAGAAAAAATAGAGTCTATGGAAGTCTTAAAACAATACATCACCTTTCTAAAGATCTGTGTAGACTACCTTGATAAGACAATATTATCAACGATCAAGTTTCCATATGCCAACATTTTTGTGAAATCAAACCAAATTCTCGAACAAACCAAGGGAGCTGTCATGATATCCTAAACCTGCTTGTCTAACAGGAAAGAGCCCTTTGTAGACTCAACATATTTGTTAGAACACCTGCCTTCATTCAAAAAAGAAGTGGTAGATCCACAGAGCCTCTGCAGAAAAGGTAAAAAACATTGGAATGACTATAGTGGGATAATTAGCGCTGCAACAATGTTTGGAACACTGCCTGCAACAGCATCCTAGCAATGATTGCAAATTGTTTTGAGATGTACTGACCGTACAGTGGCTTAGCAGTAGCCCCCGCAGCCCCTGTAGTGCAGGGGGGCCCGGAACTCCAGGGAGCCCCCTCTGGTACTGTGCACAGGTGGCGGTCTCCAGGCCTAAGAGCTCCTGAATGGGTCTGGAGCATCAGGGGCCTCCTCCATCTACTTTGAAGGGGGGCCCCTGAAGTTCCGTTGTGCCACTGTGACCGCACTGTGAAGAAAAGCATCCATAGGTAGAGTATTGCGAAACAGAATTCAACCAAAAGAATGTTCAGTGTGCCCATAAACATGTTCACTGAACAAAGACTCCATACTGCTTAAATGAGACCAAATGCTCCTGGACACCGCCACCAATTTCTGGAGGCTTTGGAATTCCTTAAATACCATCCCCCTGTCACTTTAGACTTGCCCAGAATGCAAACCTCTTGGAGCAACATTTGCCAACTGAGGGTTAACTTGCAAAATTTCTGGGCTAACAGAAAATGAGCCATCCTCTTTATGCTCTGTGCATACTGTTCTTTTTAAGAGGTGCCGTGAACATCAGATGTTATCAGATTGCAGATGGGAAAAAGCACGATCAATAGTTTGAAAGCACTCATGTGGACACTTTTCTCTAGAGGTGACTACCTGTAGGCACGACTATGCATGAGGCCCACGGCTGAAGTGTCCAATACATCCTTGTGTTAGATTTGGAAAGCAAAGTATCAAAATGAAAATTGCTTAAGGTTGTCTCTGTTGGTTAAGGCCACAAAATTATCTTTATAATGGCATCTGGGTTCATGCACATGTGGTTCCTCATGGATCCCACCTTTTTCGACAAACAATAAAGATGTCAAATAAGATTGGCTGAAAGGTTCTTGAAACTAGGGCAGTGACCATATGTCAATGCTCTAAGCAGTCAGTAGACCCTGCAGCTTCTCCTATGTAAAGGTTCACTTGACCTGCAGAGGCTGACAGTGCAGTATTTCCGAAGCCTAGAAAAAAACAAGTGTCTGAGTGGGCTCAGGAAGAGGCTTGGAGCAATTTATAATAAAGCCTAGAGCTTGCAAGAAATTCAAAGCAGTGTTGCTGTATGCCAACAAATGTATCTTCTACTGAATCATTAGAAATAATTCACTTAAGTGTAGGTGTAGTATAAGTTGGAGATCTCACACCCTTGACCATATTGCTACTGGCTTTAGTACCATAGCAAAGCTCCATCCAGCCAAAGAGAGGTCAAAGGGAAGCTGATTGAATTGCCAACGCTCATCTCTCCATTGGAATCACATCCATCCTCAGTTGTCTTTGTGGAAATGTTTGAACAGTTAAGTGTGCTTCATATTCTTTTTCACTATTCAAGGAAGTTAGTGGAGAAAATGTCAAAGAATGAAAATGTCTTCCATCTTGAAATATATATAAAGTAGAAAGCTATTCAGACCATACATGCTTAACTCTCATTGCCAACCCTCACTAAGTTTGTGCAATGTGGAATTAGCACTTGAGCTGCCATTCTCATTGTACCTTTCAGCAATAGTGCTTGGATCTCGTTCACTTTTACCTTACCTCTTGATACATAACTCTGTTGTAATTGCCTTCTGTAAAATATGAGGGGAAAAATCTAGCATGAACCCTGGACTTCCAACAAAACTGAAGAGTAATCAATAATCAGGAATCAGTTGTGATTACTGTGGGCCATGTGAACCACAGAGAGGAGCCCAGTGAGTAAAGATACAAGACTTGATGGAAGAATATTAGGATAAAGGGTTGTACAATGGGCCTTAACCGCAAACCTTCTGATGATAGCTGCAGAGGATAATCCGGAAGGCTGTTAAGATGTTGTACTGGACACCTCAGCCTCTGTAGAAGCCTCCACAATAGTCCTAACTACAGTTACTCCTTGTACTTGTGCCATTTGATCCTGTTTAAATGGAAACAGCCTTAGCCTGAGACCCCTAGCTCCTGGTCTTGCATTTCACTGGCTCCTCCTTCTCCATTTCACAGAATGTTTTCACATTTCATTGAAGGTCTCTCAGCTCTGATGCACATTTTCTGGACATAATCTTCCCCGTCTTTGAGTGCAGGGAGATCAAAGAGCTGTCATTGTGTAGAAAGCATTTGGCACACTCTGTCCATTGACTGATCTGTTGTATGTCATAATATCGCGGCCAAAAATATTAACCTGCCAAAATATTGTGGCCAAAATATCAACTAATGGAATATTGTGAAGGGAAGCATGTATAGCTAAACATAGATTTACTCAACTTAAATCTGCATCTATGTACCTTGAATATACATATGTATCTTCAAGGTACATAGATGTGGATTTAAGTAGAGAACATCTATATATAATAATTTACTATGCTTAACTTCTGTCAAAGCTCCAACAGGAAATGTTTCCCCATGGGACAGATTCCAAATGTAGACTCTACGAGCAATGCAGTTTTCAGCCACTTAGGCACTAGATGCTCTAGACGCTGGACAGTGAGTAATGACATGGCCCTAGTGCATCCCAAAAGAACATTTAGAAGAGATCCCTGAGCTTGAAAAACAGATCAGAGGGTCTGGCTGATGTAAAGACCCAAAGGCCATACTCCATTATGAGCAGGTCAAGACTGCCTACTTATCCGCATGTCTACCTTTGATGTAGATGTTGCCTTCCTGTGAATGTGTCAAGCCATCCAGACAATGACATTGAGAAGACACCTAATGCAACATCAGTCTGGGAAAAGTACTTTGCTGTCTATATTTCAAGGTCAGAAAATGAAAACAACAAAAACAACGTAATCTCAATTGACATATTTTTACCATATTTCTATATATTAATGTGTCTACGACTAGTATATTGATGCACAGAGGATATGTCACAAAACTCCTCAGAAATTCCCCATTTTAAATAAGATTGGTGATCAACAGTATAAAAGACTCATCAAGTGACCATTGGGTTAGAGAGGTCTTTCGCCCAGGTCATCGCACATGATACGGCCAGAGATTCTGACAGAGACCGACAGATCGCAGTAGTGCTTAAGCATTTAGCCCTACGCTGAGAGCTGATGCCAAGCCAAGTCTGAGAGTAGAGGAGCTGACCCCAGCTGATGTTTGTTTTCCTTTCGAGGGGCCCTCTTTCCAGGCTACTAATAACTACAGCTCCTTGCTGTGAATAGACATGCAGTGCAGAGCCATAAGAAACTCTAGGTGCAAGTTAAGCTACTCGATTCCTTCATAGTATAGAGCATATAAATAGGCTTTAGGGTGCTAGGTTGCCAAATATCATTTCAACTATGGTAAACATTTCATATTATTCTTGTTGTTAGTAACATGTATCAGTGCTATTTTAATAATATGCTGTGTGGTTATTTTACATATGCTAAGCAACAATATGAGACTGTTGAAATAAAACTCTTTTAAATATACAGTGTCCTTTCTCTTAGTGCAGAACCTGTGTGTGATATTCTAAAAAATTAAATTCGGTTTGAATTACTACTGCATCCCTGACCCCTTTCTTAGGGACCTGTTAGTAACCCAGAAAGCACAGACACCACATCAACTATGTATTGAGTGGAGTTGTGACGAACTACAACAACCTGTACTTTCTCGCTGGCGCCCTGAACTAAATACCGGCATTCATGGGTGGTAAAGCCAAACCTTGTAGAGCTAAGCCAAGTACTTAATTTACGCAGCATGACGTGATCTCAGACCCCAAAGCTTCACTTGATAAGGTAGAGAAAAGCATCATAGAATTCAATTGCTTTGAACAAGAAAAAAAGCAAATAAGGTAACGAAAGACTTTAAGGGTTTGATTTAGATTTTGGTGGATGGGTTACTTTGTCACAATGGCGACGGATATCCCGCCCGCCGAAATATAAATCCCGTAGAATATAATGGGATTTATATTTCGGTGAATGCAATATCCGTCGCCATTGTGATGGAGTAACCCATCCACCAAGATCTAAATCAGGCCCTAAATTACAAAATTTAGAGAACCTAGCCTTATTAGAGTAACAATTATTATACCAACAGTCACTACTCAAACACAAAGAACAGCTCCCCCTGTGGTCGCTTTACAAGAAAGCTATTTTTTTTCACTTTTTCTGAAATGTCTGAAGACTTGAGTAACAGCACTGACCCTGCAGAAGGGACAAGTGGAACCTCTATTGCGCAAGGAAAATGCAATTTTTTAGAACAAGGCCAATCACGTCCACCCAGAAGAGGAAGGGGAGAGGGAAAGGACAGAGATGGTTCAGCAGAACACCAGGGGACAGGCAAAGATGCCAAAAATATTATCAATGGGGACTCCCACAGGAGTAATTAGGACTACCAGACAATCCCCATCTTTAATCTTTCCTCACTCTTGCTATCTGCACTGAAAGAAAGGATTTTTTAGATTTACAAATGGAACTCTTACATTTTTCAAAAAAATCAAATAAGGCCCTTTTTTGATGGTAGTCCTTCCAGCCGTAAATCAGAAATCACTGGTCTAAGACCACCATCATTGTTCTCTTCCACCACCACCAGTAGCTTCCCAGCAGAGAAAATTAGTTCTCAAAGAAATTTCTCAACTTCAACAATATAACATTTATGCACCATATAATATCTCTTTAGAAGAACATTCAGTATTGAATACACTGAAAGAAGCTATGTCTTTGATCATCAAACCTGCAGACAAGGGAGGAGGGATAGTCTGGCACAATATAGATAACTACTGTGAGAAGTTGGCCTGGTATATGCTGTTCACTAGTTAAAGTGGACACCTTGCACCAGTACAATTCGACTCTTATGGTAGGTAGGTTTAAGACAACCTTTACAGAAAGCTATCCTAGTGGTAGCTGTGGAGAGCAGCCTTCAGGCTGAGTCTTGGAGGAATGTAAAGCAGCTTGTTTTACCACACAATCTCTTGAATCACCAAATGAAAAGACACCACACAGGTATATATCAAATATATATGTATTTATTACTAAACAACTCTCTACTAATCTCTTGTGAGATTAGAAGTCAGGAACATATGCACAAATCAACGTTTCACAATAAATTGAGCACAAATATGGCTGGGGCCCTAGGGGCGTACCAGACCATATACTAAGAAAGAGACTTAAGAACAACGACTTGCAACGGGACAAGGCCCAGGGCCTTCAGAAGTGCAGGTAAGTAAAGGACCCACGGGGGACGCGTGCAGTGAGTGAACACAGGCGCGGATCGCCGTAGACTTCAATGGGGCAAGTCGCGGTTGGAAATTAAGAGTTTAAGGGCACTTCGGGAGTAGCTACAAGCAAGTCACTTACAGGGTAAGTAGTTCTAGGGCCAACACCCACAGGAGCACTGTAGTGCTGGAGTTACCTCACCAAGGGAAGCCGGGTGCATAGTTGTCCTTTGGTGTCGGGTCGCGGCGTTGTTTTCAATGGGAGCCAATGAAGACTTGCTGCTTGTGAAGACAGAAGAAGTGTCCGGTGGAATCCAAGCCTGGATTCGGAAGAAGGAAGACCTGAAAGCAGAGGGGACAGTGTTCAAAGTCACTGGGCAGTGACCCGGGGCAAGGAAGATGAATGCCCGCCGTCGTCTACAGATTCAGGTCGTTCACGGGTGTCTTGACTCTTCGGCCACGAGGTCCAGGAGGCATCGAGGACAACCAGGAGCTGGATTCAGCATGTCCCACAAAGTCTGCAGCTGACTGCGGTGTCGGCGACCCGATTGGAGCCAACAAGCCTTGGTAGCAGCAAGTCTCGTGGAAAGAGCAAAAAGTCAATGGTGCAGACCAGCAAGGTCTGGGGAACTCACCCAGCGAGGGTAAGTCAGGGCAGGCCTGGAGCAACCAGGGGAGCCCTTTGGTTCTGTAGAAAAGTCTTCAGGGGACCCACAAGCCGGCTGGCAAGGGATTGCAAAGACGCCTCTGGAGGATTCTTTCAACAGGGGCCCACGGTCACTCGGGACAGGGTAGGCCTCTGATCTTCGGAGGGATTCCTGCTAGAGGCTGGGACCACACGTGGTCCAAAGCACAGGTTCGTAGAACATCGTGAAGGGGTTTCACTTGACAATAGTGCACAGTACCCAGGGACTGCGGTTCCTCGTCACTCGTGGGGTCCACTTGCCTCAGCTTCGCTGGGGACTCACGATGGCCTTGGAGAAGTCAGGAAATCCTCGTCTTGGGCTGCAGGGACCTCGGGCTCCGGTGGGAGCGGCGTAGTTTGCGACCGTCATTTCAGTTTTTGGTGCCTGCCAAGCAGGGGAGTCACTCCTTGACTCCAAGGGAGATTCTTCAGTCTTCCAGAGGTAGTGGAACGTCGAAGGTCCGGGATTCTTCAGTAGAGCGTCGTCCAGGGAGATCTAGTTTGCAAGTTCAAGGGTTCCCTATCTTATACTAAAAGGAAGGGAGGGACTAGCTCTATGACCACACCTATGGGAGGGTCAGGGGAGTGGGTGGCTACACCCACTTCCCTTTGTCCAGTTTCGCGCCAGAGCAGGGGCAGGTAGCCCCTGAGCCGGTTTGAACTGGTGTATGCACAGAGGAGCCTTCTGCTCCCCAGTGCAGGACTTCAAAGCACTCTAGGATTGCACCCACCCAGCCCCAATACACTAAACCCTGTCTGGGAGGTGGTCACACCTCCCTGGGACAGGATACCTATTGTTGGGCTTCCTCCACTGCGAGTTTTGGTCATCAGCAGGAGGGCAGCCCAGTGTCTGTGACTGGTGGCATCCATTTTGTGATGCCAGGGCTCTTCAGGATTCTACCGCGTTTCTACAGTAGGTACATGTCTATCCCTCTAGAAGGGTGGGATCATACTCCCACACCAGTTACTGGTGTGGGGGTATGATTCCAAGGTGTTTGACACCAAACAAGACATGTTTTGATGCAGCCATTCCAAAGTTAGCATTAACCGCGAGGTTATAATGCACTTAAGAGTATATGGTTTGACCGCATTCACAAACAGCCCCAGAGAATGGACTCTGAGAGCTGCAGAGGGGCCCTGCTCAGGCAGAGGCACCCTCTCACATAGAAACTAAGCACCCTGCCCTCAGGATTGATAGGGCCTGCCTTAGGGGTGACTGATAGGTTTAAATGTGTGTGCAGGGGAGATATAGGAACCTATATCTCAGTGAGGGGTGCTAGCACCTCCTCACCCAGGCTGCAGTAGTAGGCCTGTGGTGTTAGATTTAGTCTTCTTCCCAGGGGTGGCATAATACATGCTTCAGCCCCTGGTAGGCCTGTGACGTACCTATGCCCTTGGTACCTAAGGTACCATATACTAGGGACTCATAAGGTACCACAGTATCCAATCAGTAGTGCACCTGGAGTGCACTCCAAGTCGTTTAGAGAGAACAGAGAGGCTGGGGCCCTGATTGGCAGGGTCCCAGCCAGACTATAGCCAGAAACCAGTGTAAACATCAGAAAAAAAGTGGGAGCAACATAAGAGGCAGATCCTACTCTCCTACACAACCCCCCCCCCCCAAACGCAGGGACACTAAACTAACCTTGACCAGTTGAGTCTTCGTGCTCTAAGTGGAAATACCTTGAGAGTCCATCTGCATTGGCATGTTGCTTCCCAGGCCTGTGTTCCACTGTATAGTCCATCCCCTGTAGGGAAATGGACCACCTTAAAAGTTTTAGGTTTTCATCTTTCATCTGTTTAAGCCATAGGAGGGGCTTGTGGTCGGTCTGAACTATGAAGTGAGTGCCAAACAAGTATGGCCTCAGCTTCTTCAGGGCCCACACCACAGCAAAGGCCTCCCTCTCTATAGCTGACCAACGTTTCTCTCTAGGGGTCAGCCTCCTGCTAATAAAAGCTACTGGCTGGTCTTGACCTTCATCATTCAGTTGAGACAGTACAGCTCCCACACCCAGCTCAGAAGCATCTGTTTGGACAATGAACTTTTTGGTGTAGTCTGGACTCTGTAAGATGGGGGCAGTGCACATGGCCTGCTTTAGGTCTTCAAATGCCTTCTGACAGCTAGCTGTCCACTGAACCTTTTTTGGCATTTTCTTTGAGGTCAGATCATTCAAGGGGGTCACTATAGATCCATATCCCTTCACAAACCTCCTATAGTACCCAGTCAGGCCTAAGAAGGCTCTCACCTGTGTCTGGGTGGTTGGAGCAACCCATTCCATTATGGTTTGGATTTTGCTCTGTAAAGGCTGAACCTGGCCTCCACCCACAAGGTGGCCCAGGTACACAACCTGACTCTGCCCTATCTGGCACTTAGTGGCCTTGATAGTGAGGCCTGCTTTCTGCAGAGCCTCCAAAACATTTCTGAGGTGGACCAGGTGATCCTGCCAGGAGGAACTAAAGACAATATCATCTAGATAAGCTGAGCAATAAGTTTCCATCCCTGCCAGAACTTTGTTCACCAACCTCTGAAAAGTGGCAGGTGCATTTTTCAATCCAAAGGGCATCACCACAAAGTGGTAGTGCCCACCAGGGGTCAAAAATGCTGTTTTGGCTTTTGCATCATCAGCTAACCTGATCTGCCAGTAGCCAGCTTTTAGGTCAAATGTACTCAGATACTTGGCTGAGGCCAAAGTATCAATCAGCTCATCTGCCCTTGGTATGGGATAGGCATCAGTCCTGGTGACTGCATTGAGGCCTCTGTAGTCTACACAAAACCTCATTTCTTTCTTACCACCCTGGGTATGAGGCTTGGGTACTAGAACTACTGGGCTAGCCCAAGGGCTATCTGAAGGCTCAATCACACCTAACTCCAACATTTTCTGGACTTCCGTCCTGATACAGTCCCTGACATGGTCAGGTTGCCTGTAGATTTTACTCTTGACAGGCAGACTGTCCCCAGTGTCCACCTCATGGGTGCACCAGGTAGTCTGACTAGGGGTCAGGCTAAACATATGTCTGTACTGCTGCAGAACTTGTCTGCACTCAGTTTGCTGATGGTCAGTGAGGCTGCTTGCCAAAGCAACACCATCTACTGACCCATCATCAGGGTTCTGTGAGAGCAGGTCAGGGAGAGGGTCACTCTCCTCCTCCTGTTCCTCATCAGTTGCCATGAGCAAGCCCATGTCAGCCCTGTCAACATATGGTTTCAATCTGTTGACATGGAGCACCCTCAGGGGGCTCCTGGGAGTTCCAAGATTCACCAGATAGGTGACTTCTCCCTTTTGCTCAACTATTGTATGGGGGCCACTCCATTTGTCTTGGAGGGCTGCTGGGGCCACAGGCTCCAACACCCACACTTTCTGTCCTGGCTGGTACACAGTCAGCACAGCCTTTGGTCATGCCAAGCTTTTTGTAATTCTTGGCTGGCCTCCAGGTTTTTGGTTGCCTTCTTCATGTATTCGGCCATCCTGGAGCGGAGACCAAGTACATAGTCCATCACATCCTGTTTGGGGGTTTGAGAGGTAACTCCCAGCCCTCTTTTACCAAACATAATGGACCTCTTACAGGATGCCCAAACAGAAGCTCAAATGGGCTGTAACCAACCCCCTTCTGTGGAACCTCTCTGTATGCAAACAACAGGCAGGGAAGAAGAAGGTCCCATTTCCGCCTAAGCTTCTCTGGGAGTCCTTTAATCATTCCCTTCAGGGTTTTGTTGAAATGTTCAACCAACCCATTGCATTGTGGGTGATAGGGGTGGTGAACTTATAAGTTACACCACACTCCTTCCACATTGCTTTCAAATATCCTGACATGAAGTTTGTACCTCTGTCAGAGATGACCTCCTTTGGGAAACCCACTCTGGAGAAAACTCCAATGAGGGCTCTTGCCACCACAGGGGCTGTGGTGATCCTCAGGGAATTGCCTCTGGGTACCTGGTGGCATGATCCACTACCACCAGGATAAATCTGTGCCCAGATGCAGTTTGAGGGTCAAGGGGACCAACAATGTCAATCCCTACCCTTTCAAAGGGTACCCCCACCACAGGTAGTGGTATCAGGGGGGCCTTTGCGGTGCCACGTGCCTTGCCACTGGCTTGGCATGTGACACAGGAGTGACAAAACTCCTTTGTGTCCTCTGACATATGTGGCCAATGAAAATGTGGAACAAGCCTGTCCCAGGTCTTGTTTTGGCCCAAGTGACCTGCTAAAGGGATATCATGTGCTAGGGTCAAGAGGAACCCCCTAAACTTCTGAGGTATTACCAACCTCCTGGTGGCTCCAGGGGCTGGATCTCTACCCTCAGAATATAGGAGTCCCTCATCCCAATAAACTTTATGGGACCCATTAGCACTCCCAGCAGCCTCAGCAGCAGCCTGCTGTCTGATGGGTTCAAGAGAGGGGCAGCACTGTTGCTCCTTACTCAGATCTTCCCTAGAAGGGCCCCCTGCCCCCAAGAACTCAACCTGATCAGGCTCAAGTTCCTCTGGGGCAGTTCCTTCTGCAGGATCTGCTCCTCCTCCCTCAAGAGGGGAATCAGTGATCTGAGACAGAGGGGAAGGCACTGCCTTACCCCTACTGCTCCTCTTCTTGGGAAGCATCTGGTCCATGGTTTCAGGATCCAGAGCTGGTTCAGTGTCATGCATTTTGGCCTGTGACCTGGTCACAGCAAATACCTTTGCAGGGATGCCCAACATCTCAGCATGAGTCCATAACTCTACTTCAGACCAGGCTGAAGTTTCTAGATCATTGCCCAATAGACATTCTACAGGAGGTCTGCACTGACTACAACCTTCTTGAGGCCAGTTACCCCTCCCCAGGAGAAATTCACAACTGCCAGACTATGGTTGGTCCTGACATTGCTTGCATTGGTCACCTGGTACATTTCGCCCAGGATGATCTGTCCAGGGTCCACAAGATCCTCTGCCACCATGGTGACACTAGCACCTGTGTCCCTAAATGCCAAAGCCTGTTTGCCATTTATTACAGGATGCTGTTTGTATTCGCCCAGATTACTGGGGCTCACCAGGAAGGACATGTCAATGTCTCCATCACAAATCAGCATTGCCTGAGTGGGTACTCTGACTAGGCCAGAGTCCACTTCAGAACCCAGGGTCAACCTCCACCAGTAGCTGAACTAGGGGAAACAGTTGCCTTAGGGGCAGGAGTGGTGGTGGTTTGGTCTTTGGACTTGTTACAATCAGAAGTCCAGTGCCCTTTCTGTTTACAGAATTTGCACCAGGGCTTCTTTTGGCCTTTTCCCTTGTTGGATTGTGACTCCCCACCAGATGCAGATTTTTGGGGCCCTTGTGAAGACTTCTGGTCTTTTGACTTATCCCCACCTTTCTCAGAGCCCTTAGGATCTTGCTTCTTGGTGTCACCCCCTTGGTTCTTGGTGTCACCCCCTTGGTTCTGGGTTTTCTGACCCACTTGTCTGCCTTCTTTCCCAATTCTTGGGGAGAGGTCAGATCTGAGTCCACCAGGTATTGATGCAACAACTGGTTCTGGCAATTATTAAGGATCTGTTCTCTCATCATTAGATTATACAATCCCTTGAAATCAGTAACCCTACTGCCAACCAGCCAACCCTCCAGAGCCTTGGTTGCAGAATCTACAAAGTCAGTCCAGTCCTGAGTCTGTGCCTTCTGGGTGTCTCTGAACTTCAACCTGTACTGCTCAGTGGTTAAGCCAAACCCATCTATCAGTGCACTCTTCAGGACTTCATAGTCATCAGCATCCTCTTCTCTAACAGTGAGGAGCTTGTCTCTACCTTTATCTGAAAAGGAGAGCCACAAGATTGCTGCCCACTGCTTTTGGGGGACCTGTTGTACTCTACATGCCCTTTCCATAGCAGTTACCCACTTATGGATATCATCCCCACTCTGGTAGGGAGGAACAACCTTGCTCAGGTTCCTATGGTCTGGAATATATTCTCTGCCTCTAGGGACACTGTTGCTGCCACCAGGGGGTTCTAACCCCTCTTTTCTAGAAGCTCTCTGGAGCTCCAGGGCTTCCTTATCTAATGCCAACTGCTTGGTTTTGAGGGCAAACCTTGCTTCCTCATACTGCAGCAGTTTGTACATTCTGTCAGAGGAGGTCTCTCTTCTTGAGAAGTAGGAGTTCCTCTGGTAGACAGATTCTCTGCCAGAGTGATAGGAGTGGTCAGATTCCCTAGAAAGGGACCTAGGCCTCTCCTCCACTATACCAGTTCTGTTAGGGAGAATTCCTCTGTCCTGTTCAGACCCCTTGGGACCTGACCCTACAACCACAGAGTCTTGGTCATCCTGATGTCCATCATCTGACCCAGACACTGTAATTGACCCACTCACTGATTCAGACCCATTAGCTCCTAGAGCTAATCTAAGATCATCTGCTGTCAGCAGATCTATCAGGTGTAGTGTGGAGGGACTCTGTCCTAGCTTCAGGTGCCTTGCAGCACACATGGCTTTCAAGTCAAAGAAAGTCATGTCCTTATACTGAGGCTGAGTGCATCCACTGGGTCCACCCCTTAAGGACATTCTAGTGTTGTGCAGTGTTGTACTACCTACACTAGTTTGTGGCCTACTGATACTAGCTTGAGCTGTAGAAAGGGTGTGCTATCCCTTGGCACACAGCTCTCAGTTCAGTAGAACTTATTGATACTAAGCTTGACTTAATATGTACCTTGAGTACCTATAGTGGTTTTCAGTTAGTAATTCAAATAGAGATTTTCTGGTAAAACAATAGCAAGCTGGAATCCCACACGCTGCCACCAATGTGAGAAGTTGGCCTGGTATATGCTGTTCACTAGTTAAAGTGGACACCTTGCACCAGTACAATTCGACTCTTATGGTAGGTAGGTTTAAGACAACCTTTACAGAAAGCTATCCTAGTGGTAGCTGTGGAGAGCAGCCTTCAGGCTAAGTCTTGGAGGAATGTAAAGCAGCTTGTTTTACCACACAATCTCTTGAATCACCAAATGAAAAGACACCACACAGGTATATATCAAATATATATGTATTTATTACTAAACAACTCTCTACTAATCTCTTGTGAGATTAGAAGTCAGGAACATATGCACAAATCAACGTTTCACAATAAATTGAGCACAAATATGGCTGGGGCCCTAGGGGCGTACCAGACCATATACTAAAAAAGAGACTTAAGAACAACGACTTGCAACGGGACAAGGCCCAGGGCCTTCAGAAGTGCTGGGGCCTCACGAAACCACCCAAGGCAGGTAAGTAAAGGACCCACGGGGGACGCGTGCAGTTAGTGAACACAGGCGCGGATCGCCATAGACTTCAATGGGGCAAGTCGCGGTTGGAAATTAAGAGTTTAAGGGCACTTCGGGAGTAGCTACAAGCAAGTCACTTACAGGGCCAACACCCACAGGAGCACCGTAGTGCTGGAGTTACCTCACCTAGGGAAGCTGGGTGCATAGGTGTCCTTTGGTGTCGGGTCGCGGCATTGTTTTCAATGGGAGCCAATGAAGACTTGCTGCTTGTGAAGACAGAAGAAGTGTCCGGTGGAATCCAAGCCTGGATTCGGAAGAAGGAAGACCTGAAAGCAGAGGGGACAGTGTTCAAAGTCACTGGGCAGTGACCCGGGGCAAGGAAGATGAATGCCCGCCGTCGTCGACAGATTCAGGTCGTTCACGGGTGTCTTGACTCTTCGGCCACGAGGTCCAGTAGGCATCGAGGACAACCAGGAGCTGGATTCAGCGTGTCCCAGAAAGTCTGCAGCTGACTGCCATGTCGGCGACACAATTGGAGCCAACAAGCCTTGGTAGCAGCAAGTCTCGTGGAAAAAGCAAAAAGTCAATGGTGCAGACCAGCAAGGTCTGGGAAACTCACCCAGCGAGGGTAAGTCAGGGCAGGCCTGGAGCAACCAGGGGAGCCCTTTGGTTCTGTAGAAAAGTCTTCAGGGGACCCACAAGCCGGCTGGCAAGGGATCGGGAAGACGCCTCGGGAGGATTCCTTCAACAGGGGCCCACGGTCACTTGGGACGGGGTAGGCCTCTGATCTTCAGAGGGATTCCTGCTAGAGGCTGGGACCACACGTGGTCCAAAGCACAGGTTCGTAGAACGTGGTGAAGGGGTTGCACTTGACAATAGTGCACGGTACCCAGGGACTGCGATTCCTCGTCATTCGTGGGGTCCACTTGCCTCAGCTTCGCTGGGGACTCACGATGGCCTTGGAGAAGTCAGGAAATCCTTGTCTTGGGCTGCAGGGACCTCGGGCTCCGGCGGGAGCGGCGTAGTTTGTGACCGTCATTTCAGTTTTTGGTGCCTGCCAAGCAGGGGAGTCACTCCTTGACTCCAAGGGAGATTCTTCAGTCTTCCAGAGGTAGTGGAACGTCGAAGGTCCAGGATTCTTCAGTAGAGCGTCGTCCAGGGAGATCTAGTTTGCAAGTTCAAGGGTTCCCTATCTTATACTAAAAGGAAGGGAGGGACTAGCTCTATGACCCCACCTATGGGAGGATCAGGGGAGTGCGTGGCTACACCCACTTCCCTTTGTCCAGTTTCGCGCCAGAGCAGGGGCAGGTAGCCCCTGAGCCGGTTTGAACTGGTGTATGCACAGAGGAGCCTTCTGCTCCCCCAGTGCAGGACTTCAAAGCACTCTAGGAGTGCACCCACCCAGCCCCAATACACTAAACCCTGTCTGGGAGGTGGTCACACCTCCCTGGGACAGGATACCTATTGTTGGGCTTCCTCCACTGCGAGTTTCGGTCATCAGCAGGAGGGCAGCCCAGTGTCTGTGACTGGTGGCATCCATTTTGTGATGCCAGGGCTCTTCAGGATTCTACCACGTTTCTACAGTAGGTACATGTCTATCCCTCTAGAAGGGTGGGATCATACTCCCACACCAGGTACTGGTGTGGGGGTATGATTCCAAGGTGTTTGACACCAAACACGACATGTTTTGATGCAGCCATTCCAAAGTTAGCATTAACCGCGAGGTTATAATGCACTTAAGAGTATATGGTTTGACCGCATTCACAAACAGCCCCAAAGAATGGACTCTGAGAGCTGCAGAGGGGCCCTGCTCAGGCAGAGGCACCCTCTCACATAGAAACTAAGCACCTTGCCCTCAGGATTGATAGGGCCTGCCTTAGGGGTGACTGATAGGTTTAAATGTGTGTGCAGGGGAGATATAGGGAACCTATATCTCAGTGAGGGGTGCTAGCACCTCCTCACCCAGGCTGCAGTAGCAGGCCTGTGGTGTCAGATTTAGTCTGCTTCCCAGGGGTGGCATAATACATGCTTCAGCCCCTGGTAGGCCTGTGAAGTACCTATGCCCTTGGTACCTAAGGTGCCATATACTAGGGACTCATAAGGTACCACAGTATCCAATCACTAGTGCACCTAGAGTGCACTCCAAGTCGTTTAGAAAGAACAGAGAGGCTGGGGCCCTGATTGGCAGGGTCCCAGCCAGACTATAGCCAGAAACCAGTGTAAACATCAGAAAAAAAGTGGGGGCAACATAAGAGGCAGATCCTACTCTCCTACAACTACAAATATGAAATATATCAACAAATTTCCAACCTTAATCATTACACTAAGCTCAGCAAGAATCCAACCAAAAATATCCAAGCCGAAATCCTTAAACAGACCACAAATGCCAGGGAAGCAGGTTTGTTTGAGCACCAGCAAATGTCTATACCATAACGTAAAAAATGCTAAAGCCCCGTCATATGCACCCTCCCCAAAAAATCAATAAAGACCTGGTCACCTCTCTGGGGAAACCAATAGTTTATGGTTGTGGGTCCTTATTGGAATGAATAGGACAATAAGTTGACTTTTTCATTAAACCTAGCAACTTTAGACATTGAATCTCTGTAAAGCAACAGCCTGCAAATTGAGGGTATAAACATCGTATTAAAATTCTCAATACCAAGTCGAGACCACACCAAGTACCGACCCTTTGATAATTTCCCTACTCAACCTTGCACTAACTTGGAACTATTTCCTTTTTGGCAAAGACTTCTTCCTCCAAATCAAGGATACATCAATGAGATTTTTGCTCCCAACTTTGCAATTCTGTACATGAATAATTTTGAATCTACCATCATTCTGTCACCCAGGAACCCTTTAATCAACTATATGTTAGTTTGGAAAATATGTATCAATGCCATTTTCCTTGTTTTTCAAGGTTCCCAGTCACTCCTTGTCCAGTTTCAGAATAGGCTGAATCAGAACTCTCAAGGCCTCAACTTCACTACGCATAGCCACAATGCTAAGATATCTGTCCTGGATTTAATTGCGAAGGTAGAAAATGACAATTTTTACATCACTTTCTTTTGCAACACAACTGTAAGAAATACCATACTGGTATACTGAAGTTATCATCATCGTTCTCTAAGGGACTCATTGCATACAGCCAATTCTTAAAAATTAGGCATCATTATAAATACAAAACAGATTTATTCAGATGGGTGGAAATATAACCACTAAGTTAATCTCCAGAGGCTACCCCAAAGGCCTAGAGAAGCACTCAATGAAGAGGACATGGTACTGTCCAAACAACAAGTTGTTGACACCAAATACAAAAGATAAATCACAAAGATTTGTATGTGTGACTTATTTTTAATCATCATTCAATTTTGTCACTAAATGTAAAGCTTTGGAAAGTGGTGGTCAGCCTGGGACCTTACTTTGGAACCTCCAATGTTTGCTTTTTAAAAAAAGCAAAAATGCTAAAAAACACTTGGTCCGCTCATCAATCTCCTCTGACAATATTCCACATACCTTGGCCAACCACTGAGGTATTGCACCTGTCATTGGACACAGCAAGTGTGGACACTGCTGCATCTGTCTGTTCAGAATTGAGACCACATTATTCACCCATGGGACCACTTAAATACCACTTAAGAGATTTTAATTGCAATGCCAGTAATGTTTTGTATGCCATATCATGCACCTGCCAATTATTTTATATTGACCAAACTACTCCTAAAATAAAGATTTGAAACTGCCAATACTGGGGCCATTTCAGATGTAAGGTCCTCACTACCCCATAGTAGAACATTTTATTGAGTATAGACATTCGGAAGAAGACTTAAGGTGGCAGATTATTTCTTATCTACACCTCAGAAAGGAGGAAATATTGAACAACTTTTCTACAAAGAAGAACTGAAATAGTTTTTGTGACTGGGCACTATGAAACCTGGATTCAATCATATGAAGTATATATACATATATGTATGTATATATACTTCATGTGCAGCTCTTTTTATTTCCTCTTATTCTCAAACCCTTGACATTCCAGATTGGCTGCCACTCTCCTCATTGACCCTTGCTTTACCCTGCCTTTTCACATTGTACCAGGATCCATTCCAACAGGGCTACCACTGTAAGAAACACTACCAGGCCTATTTCCACTACCACAATTGTGCAAACTTCCTGAAGCGATACGTGGACAATCTTCTTGTGATTTCACCGCTCCATACTGACTGCGGGATACCCTCCTTTTTGGCATCATCTCCACCGCTCTAACCCAGTTGACTACCCCGACTCTGCTTTGTGGTAGCTCCCAGGTGGTTTTGCTGGTCCACATAGTGAGTTTTAATGCTCTGCAGCACCTGTCAGGACTGCTGACCCCACAGAAACTTCCATTTGTCCCATGCTCGTCTTCTTGCAGGTATCTCCAAAACCAGCTGCTCCACTTTGCCCACAACAAGATTCTTTTATCAAGGCCCCTAATCCGTTTCATTGATATTTACAGGCATTAATCCATGTCACTTCCGCTCCATGTTCCCAGCTCCATTTCACCAGGCCTTTGTGCCGTCCATCAACTACCCACTTGAGTGAGCCTTCTTCTCTCACATTCCTCTCTTGCTGAACGTCCTTGGGTCCTCATATTAACTGTTCCTCCTTCTCTATATTATTTATTTTTCTAGTGTCTTTTATTCTGCCTTGATAAAAGTAAATAAAGTGCAGTAACCAGCTCACAAGCTTGTATACAATTGTGCCCTGGATTTTAATTTTAATTTTCGTTTCCTTTTCCTTTGTTTGTAACTTCTTGCTCTCTTTCGGGCTTCTTATTCTCAGAGTCCTGATGTTATCCCTTGTCTCTTAAAGGGATTGAAACCCGTAAGAAATTGTGTATTATGCATAAATGGGCCAACCTTTACTTGATTATATGATGTTCACACTGAACACTTTATTCACATGTGTATCACACTTAAGAAAGCACCCAGCACATTCTCACTAGTACCCATGTTGTCATCACTTTACTATGCTGTCAATAAATTACAATGTAATTAGAATTATCATTGTACTTCTATTTTGAACTCACCTGAAAGCTGCCTTGAACAAATGCTGGAACTGAGCCTGACATTCCCTACCCATAACACACAAGAACTGTTTTTTCAGTCTCTGAAATTTTGGTGGCTAATATCTGTAGGAAACTAAGGGACTCACCTAGAATCCCTCATCTCGCTGGTCTCTGCCTGTCACTGCTGACTTACTGGACACTTTCTGTTTTTGAGAAATGGGTCCTTATCTGATGTGCTACTCTTTTCTTTCAACTCTTGTACCTTTTAGAACTAGAAAAAGGGAACCATCGCCCTACATGAGGGAGAACCGATAGATGAATATGGAAACACCCAGCTTGGGATTTTTAATGAACTGGAAAAATTAAAGAAGTAATGCCTCTTCTGCCGCTCTCTGAGAACTGACAGACGTAATTATCGCATTTCGTTTTGCAGCTCCCATCTTCCCCAGTGTGAAGAACTTCCCTAACTGAGCTTGTTGCTGTCTAGCACGAAACAAACTCACTAGAGGTAGAAGGGCTGCACCAGTGGGACTCATGATGCCTTGAGATGAAGAGGGAGTCCTACCTAAACATGTGTGGTGGTAAGACCTTAGCAAGGCATGGTAATAAATGTTAGAGAGTAGATGCTGTCCTACAGCCAATGACAAATACACACCAGGTTCACTGAACCAGAGTGAAAACAGCCACCTGGGTAAAGGAGGAGATGGTGAAAAACTAGTTTGCGTGGGGCAGCTTACAAGGGGATCAGGTGAAGACCCTTACTTGAGAATCTACTTCTGAGAATCTGAACTAGCATAGACTCTGGGGAGCATACTGAAAGCAGGACCCATTTGAAATAATTATGGTTGTCATGGTGTTCCCATACAGAAACTACAATCCATAAAAAAGAAAAAAACAACTAGATGTTTGCTCTGGAACTCAGAATCCACCAAAAATAAGGGATATGTTTAACTTCTGATTTCGACATCAGTAACGCTTTCCCAATTGAAACCTTTAGACACAAATTAGCTCCTGCTCTTTTGCTTGAAGAATAGCAGCAAGACAAATGGGGCATATTTGTTGTCTATATTGTGTTGTAGTTGCATTTATATAGTTCTGATGAGGTGCCGAGGAACATTTATGGATGGGTAGAGTGCTACTCCGTAGGAGTTTTTCGGTTGGAAGTGTGTGCGTTTGCCAGGTCGTCTTTGTTTGTTGTGTTTTCATGTCATATGCATGGACCTCATAGGTATGCTCGTATCTTATTTTGTTGCTGCACTTTTCTGTGCACTTTAGGGAATGTGAGAGAGATTGGATGCTTAAGTATTAAATATATGGCATGGAAGGATACAAAGTGTGTAAGTGCATTGTGACCTGTATAGAAAGAGTTTTTTTGTTGTGCATATATTGCATGACTGGGTCTTACTCTTGGGCAGGGCATTTTAAAAAATATTTATTTTAATTTTAACAGCACACACAAATGCACAGTTATAATCCACAGAGCATCTAATTCACAGCAATAGAGTGGCTTTGACTGAGTCCCCAAGGGCAATTATTTCGCATACATATTCCCATAGCCTCCAACCTAAGTCTTAATGTGCAATGTCATTCTTGAGTCCAGACAGTTTTCAAACATTAGCTTCTTCTTCTCCTGGTCTATCCACATTTAAACTTTCCAATTCTAAATGTCCATCCTGAAGAGTACGTTTGAATCCATAAAACTCCCTCTACCATCCCCAGATTCTGGTAAACCTTTTCAGGCAGCCTCTCTCTTCATAGACCACTTTCTCTGCCCCCATGTACATGTCCATCCCATCTTGCCAATCTTTTATTCTCGTAACTCTAGTTGCCCCCGAGGCTTTTGCCAGATGCCTTTTAGGCCACTAAGACCAATCCTGGTGCTGCTCTCATGCTATGAGAGCAGCGTCTGGATTGGGTGTGAGCCTGTGCTGGTGTCCCAGCGGCTGCTGGGACACCATCAGGAGCGAATAGGAGCCCCGACCTGTCGGCGGCAGGACAGGTAAGTTTTTTTTATCTCCCTTACCGCCTCTCCGCCCCCCCCCCACTGGAGTTTTGAGCGGCCACCACTTTTAGCCACTACTATGGCTAAAAGGCAGACCATCGGCTTCTGTCTCAGTACATTTTTAGGTAAACATCGCTTACCACAAAACATTTTCCCCGCAGGAAATTACAAAGCGGTCGTTACAACGACCGCGTTGTAACAACGCATACCATTACTTCGCAAATCGGAACAACAACTTGCGGAGGGGTAAGAAGGTGTTGGATTTAAAATCCAACACCTTCCCTAGCGTTGCACATACTGGAGTTGGAATAGTAAATTATACTATTCCAACATCCAGCACCCCCCCTAGAGCAAGTCGTTGTTACGACTTGCGGGGTAATGGTATGCGTTGTTACAACGCGGTCGTTGTAATGACTGCGTTGTAATTTCCTGCGGGGGAAAAAGCATGCGTTGAAAGGAGGCATATTCAAATTTTTATCATTCTGAATCCCTAGAATTACAAATTTGGGGATGCATTGGGAGTTCATAGGCAAGTACTTCACCTAGTTCCTGTAGCATTGTCTGCCAGTATTGTTGAATAATATTGCGGGCAGTGCAATCTTACATCAACTGAAGGACATGTTCTGTTGGAAACATGGTGTAGATAGCTACCTTCTTTGCATCATACAATTTAAATCATACTAATGTGGGGCACACCAACTGCTGAGGTGAAAGGGTGTTTGTTACCTTTGAGCAATGTAGTCTTACATCAATTGTAGGATGTTCTCTGTTGGCACCAGATTCTATGGACACTCTCCTGGGAGTTGTAATCGACGTCAATATGATGGGTTTAAAAATAAAAGATTTTGCTGTTGAAGGCGTGGCAAATAAAGAAATGATTAATATTGTTCGTGAGTCCACTGAGTGCTTTAAAATCTTTGTTTAAAGGTCACAAAACTCTCAAAAATGAATGCTCTTGTGGATATGTTTTTGTAGTGAAGTGAAGAAAAGTCAAGAGCATTCCACGTTTTAAGTGGGTAAATAAATCTTCAGGACATGGGACATTTTTCAGAACAGATGTCTCAGGGATGCCTACAACAATGTCGAAGAGATTTAAAAGATGTTTTATTGAATCAGTGCCATTTTCAGAAATTGGGGAAATAGATACAACTCTTCTTTTGATAATAGGATGAAACCACACTACTTACTAAAATATATCTATATGTGCCTGGATGTACCTCAATGTGGTAAACATCGGCGCTGACATCTGTGTGTGACTAGTAGGTCACAAGTTTGAATACATTGGGCAGGTTCAGATATCGCTCTTTTCTGTAGCGGTCTAGTCTACCATCTCGCCACCTCCGTGGGGCGACCCGGAAACATCCCCACACTTTGTATCACCTTCTGGCCAGGCGTGGCCAGAAGGCTTAAATAAACGGGCCGGGGTCGCTCGGGACTTCCGGCCGACACAGCAAGCATAGTGTCAGGGTGTGTTTGTGTCTGCAGCCTTACCACACGCAACAGTCTTCACACTGGCGACGAGGGTGGGTCTGTTGCCCACAGTCACCTCGCTGCTGCGACGCTCCCGCACCTGATCTGCCGACAAGCAGGAACGGCCGAGGAGTCCCGCGGCAGTACCGGCGCGTCATCGTCTGCCAGCCGCAGTAGCCGCCCAGGGGATTCTGCTCCGCGGAACGGAGGCAGGCGACGTCACCGGCCGGTGACGAGAGGTACAGCGCTGCTTCCCCGCCTGTTCCGTTGCCTGTGTCCCGCTCAGACTGGAGCGCGTGTGCGCTGGTGCTCCCGGCACGGCCCAGTAGAGCCTGCGCTCGGCCAGATGTCACGCGCATGCGCAGTGAAATCGCCGGCCAAGGCACAGTCCCACACGGCAGTATCCCGCCCCAGGCCCCCTGAAGCCACGAGGCGCGTCTGCCTCAAAACCAGAAGTGAACTGGAAAAGACACCCAGGAACAGAGCCAGCACCTCCAACAAGCATTGGCCAATCCCACGGCCCTACTACCAGAAGCAGGGGGAGGCCGGCTGAGCCTCTGGACAACATACAGACGTGCACCGCTCAACCCCAGTAGTACTACAGCAGCAGTGCCCTCATAATCAACGCGCAGTGCCAAGTCTGCGGCCAGCAGTGACCCGAAGGACGCCCAGTAGCCCTAGAGCCCACGGCCTTAACGTGAATCACCCAGCGATGTCTGACTTGGCCACAGCCAGCTCCCCCAGCTGCATCCCCGGCGCACCTGCACTCTCAGGTCAATGCCCTTCCCCTGTTCAGTGAGCTCATCAATCCCGCCACTGCGTCACCGAGGTGGAACGTATGGATCGGCCGCCTTAACAACTACTTCATTGCCACGAGGGAGACGGACGGCGCGGTGAAAAGGTCGTTGCTCCTGCACTTCGCCGGGGATGAAATTTACAAGCTATTCACGCACTTGCCGAACACGGGCGCACCCACGGACTACGACGCGGCGGTCGGAGCATTAAACGCCCACTTCGACCCGCAGCTTAACCCCGACTACGAACGCTTCAAGCTACGTCAAGCCCGTCAAAGGGAAGGGGAATCCATGGATGCGTTCCACGCACGCCTCAGGGAGCTAGCCAGCTCATGCACAGAGGACGACCAAGCCAAAGAAGTAAGAGCACAAGTCATCCAGGGATCCCGGAATAAGACCCTGAGGACCCTCATCCTCAGGCAGCCGTGAATCACCCTAGAAGACATACTCGTCCTGGCACGGTCCCACGATCTGTCGGAAGCCAGAGCTACAGCTATGGAAACCGCGCTCGCACACCCGGCTGAGCAGGCGGTACCCATCAAAACAGAGCGAATCGACGCAGCCCGCATGTCAACGCGCGGGAATCGAGGACGAGGGCCACACAGAAGCTCGCGACGGCCGCAGTGTGGATACTGCGGCAAGGAGGAACATCCCCCAGAGGAGTGCCCAGCAAGAGGGAAAACATGCTCAAAGTGCGGAATTGCCAATCACTTTGCGAGCGTATGCCGTGGGGGGGTGCGGCACAAAGGAGCATCCGGGCGAAGGCCGCCCACTAGGGCAGTGAGACACCTAGCACTGGACGAACCCGAAGCGCCACGGGCACCAAAGGCTCCAACACAACGCAGGCTGTACCTGGAAGATTCGTCCACAGACGAAGAAGGAGAATGCTACCTGATATCGTTCGCGAGTGACCTCAAGCGGAGGCGGCGCCCTCAGCCAACCTGCGCCAGTGAGATCGCCGGATCCCCCGTCACCGCACTTATCGACACCGGAGCGTCGGTAAACGTCATGGGGTGCCAACAATACCGACGATTAAACCCAAGGCCAGCGCTCACACCATCCAAAGTAAAAATCCTCACATACGGAAGCCAAACGCCGCTCCCCTTAAAAGGGAAAATGACCGTCCAGGTGAAAGCGGATGACCACGAAGTTACGACCACATTCCACGTCGTTGACAGGGAAGCAGACATACTAGTAGGAAGTCACACCGCAGAAGACCTAGGCCTGGTGACATTTGCCAAAGCCGTAAGGACTCTACAGACAGAGGACATTCTAGATCTGTTCCCAAAACTGTTCAAAGGCCTAGGAGACATGAAGCGTCCGCCAGTAAAGCTGCACATAGACACGTCAGTGAGACCGGTCGCCCTAAGACATAGGCGCATCCCGTTTCATCTACGACCGCTGGTGGAGCAGGAGCTACAAAAGCTGGAACAGCAAGGAGTGATAGAGAAAGTGACGGGGCCGACCCCGTGGGTATCGCCGATGGTCATCGCGGAGAAACCAAAACAGCCGGGGCAAATCCGGCTCTGCATAGACATGCGAATGCCCAACCAGGCGATACGGAGAGAGAGGCATCTGACACCGACAGTTGACGACATCCTGGCAGACCTCAATGGGTCACGGTGGTTTTCCAAGCTCGACCTCAACGCGGGGTACCACCAGCTGAGGTTAGCGGAAGAAAGCAGGTACATCACCACCTTTTCGACGCACCTGGGACTCAGACGATACAAAAGACTAAACTTCGGGATATCGTCGGACGCGGAGATATTCCAAAACGCTGTAAGAGAAGTCCTCTCCGGACTGCAAGGGGTGCTCAACGTCAGCGATGACATCCTAATACACTCAGCCACACTAGAAGACCACCACCGCAAGCTACAGGCCACCCTCCAGCGCCTAGCAGATCATGGAGTGACCCTCCACAAAGAGAAGTGTCAGTTCTACAAACGGTCCATCGAGTTCTTTGGGTACATGTTTAGCCAAGAAGGAGTACAAGTGGACCCCCGGAAGTCTCAAGCCATCCAACTCGCACCCGCCCCAACGACGGCGTCAGAAGTCCGAAGCTTCTTAGGTATGGCAACATACTGTGGGCGGTTCATACCCAACCTGGCAACCATCGCAGAACCCCTGCGAAACTTGACGAAAAAGGACACCGGATGGACATGGGGCCCGGATGAAGAAAAGGCATTCCGGAAAGTGAAGTCAGCACTACTGGAGAAGACGACCATGGCCTATTTCAACACGTCCCGACCAACAGAGCTGATCGTGGATGCCAGCCCGGTGGGGCTAGGAGCCGTGCTGACGCAGGAGACGGAACCAGGCACGTGGGCCCCTCTAGCCTTCGCAAGTAAGGCCTTGACCGCGACAGAGACCCGATACTCACAGATTGAATGAGAAGCGCTGGCCATAAAGTGGGCATGTAACCATTTCCACCTCTACCTCAGTGGACACCCATTCCGCGTCGTAACTGACCATCAACCACTGCTCCCGCTATTCAAGGGGACCGCTCCTCATCCACTGCCCAGGATCGAGCGATGGGCGATCCAGCTACAACATTATCAACTGGATCTGGTGTACCGTGCCGGGTGCGAAAAACCCAGCAGACTTTCTGTCGCGCCACCCGGCTAGTCCCCCGGCAGAGGAGTCCAAACAAGAAAGACGGACCGAAGAGTTCATCCACATGGTGACCCAGTGGGCATGCCCAAAGGCCCTCACTCTGGAAGAAATCGAAGCTCACACACGATCCGACACAGTTCTCAGAAAAGTGCTGGACGCACTGCAGAAAGGCTCATGGGAAGGGTTTCTCCACGACATCAATGGATGGAACGAGGCAGATCGGGCCCGCCTGGGGAAGGTCTGGAGAGTCCAGGAAGAGCTCAGCGCCGGGTCGAGCGGCATCGTGCTGAGAGAGTCACGCATTGTCATACCCCTGAGTCTCCAAGACTGAGCAACCGCTCTGGCACACGAAGGGCATCAGGGCACGGGCAGAATGAAGTCCAGAATGAGGGAAAAGGTGTGGTTCCCCGGGCTGGAAGAAGCCGTAGATGCCATGGTACAAAGCTGCCGAGCATGCCAACTCACTGGGAACCCAGAGTCCCCGGCCCCAGTGATAACGGAAGACCCCGCTCCGTCACCCTGGGCATGGGTGAGTCTCGACTTTGGGAGTTTCCCGGACGGGAGAGTCACCGCCGTGATGATCGACAGCTACACCAAGTACCCTCTCGTGGAAATCCTGCCCTCCACCGCGTTCAACAACCTCCTGCCAATGTTGGAGAAAACCTTCGCGCTATTTGGTCTACCGCACGCCATCAAGACGGACAACGGGCCCCTGTTCCAAGGAGCTGAATTCAGGGAATTCCTCACCCGGCTAGGAGTAAGACACCTCCGCATCACGCCACAGTGGCCACAGGCCAACGGCGAAGCCGAACGTTTCATGCGGACCCTAAACAAGATACTAGGCATCGCAGTGGCTGAACAGTCCGATCCGGAAGGTGCCCTTCAGACTTTTCTGCGGGAGTACAGGAGCACTCCCCACTGCACAACCCAGAGGTCTCCGTGGTCGCTGATGCTTGCCGGTCATCGACGCCACACCATCCCGGTGGCAGAAAACTGGCATCCAGAGCCCTACGACCCAGCGGGCACCCAGGCTCGGAGGCAGACAACCAACGAGAGGGCCAACCAGCGGCGGAGAGCACGGCCCCGAACAATAATACCCGGGTGCACTGTCTTAGTACGGAACCGTCGCAGTGGAGGGAAGTTCCGCACGCCCTATGAGCCAGGGCTCTGGACCGTCCGGGCAGTTAAGGGAACGGCCATAACCGTGGAAAAGAACGGGGAAGTCATCACCCGGAATATATCATGGTTTAAGAAAGTTCTGGCGCCCGAAAGTGGCGAGGTGTCCGGTGACGGAGCGGCGGAGTGGGAAGATGTAGGCCCAATGGCGGCTGGGGATCCAGCTCCGGGTCAAGCCGAGTCAACTCCGCCTCCTGGCACCAATTCAGAACACAGACCCCATGAACTTGAATCACCCAACACAGGGGGCAGCCGGCCCACCCGACACCGGCATTATGACTTGAGGCCCAATCCAAGGCCGAACCACTGGCTTGCAGACTTTGTGTGCTAAAGCTACGTTGTTGGTTTTGTCTGTGTGGTCTCGAACTGATTTGGGATGGGATGTAGCGGTCTAGTCTACCATCTCGCCACCTCCGGGGGGCGACCCGGAAACATCCCCACACTTTGTATCACCTTCTGGCCAGGCGTGGCCAGAAGGCTTAAATAAATGGGCCGGGGTCGCTCGGGACTTCCGGCCGACACAGCAAGCATAGTGTCAGGGTGTGTTTGTGTCTGCAGCCTTACCACACGCAACAGTCTTCACACTTTCCAAGGCTGTAGTTTGAGGATCTTGTTGCTCACTTGTTGCTCACATCATTAAAAGATGACAATTTATATGAAGTGGTATGCAAAAACGATTCATCAGTAGCATATCACACATGTGCAGCGCATGCTGTTCTTTGCTGTTTTCTTTTTCACTGCCTTCAGTGTCTCTAGTTCAGTAGCTAGGCAGGGTTTCAAGCTCAGGTGGAGAACATAGCCTTTTTGTCCAAGTATTCAAATGATGTCAAAACGAAAATGTGTGCTTGGTTAGAATAAACCACACAAAGAAAAGAGGGAAGAAAAGAAGGGTGTCCTTTAAAGTCACTTTTGACCTCTTACATTGTGGAAACAAATATCTCATGAAGCTGTTATTAAGTTCAAATCTTATTAGAATGTATTCATTGTCTGTTAGTTTTATTCAGCATCATTCATCAGAGCCAGCAGCTTTGTATATCTATAGCACGAGCTAAAATCCAAATAGATTTCTATGTTAACATTAGCGCTGCTGAACCTTTCTTTTTCACTTAGTAGACAATGGAAACATTTCAAATGGTCAACATTGTTCAGAAGTCCTAAGTATATTTTAAGATTTATCAAAATAACACCTTGCAAATAATAATATTGATAATGCATTTTACATTATAATACATTTTCTGTAATACGTTTGCCAGACTGGCAATGCTTTGTAAAACTTTGTTAAGAGACTATTTGTTATAAAAACTATGGCAACACATAACATTTTCTCAAGTAGACATAACAAGAAAGAAAGGAAATTCGAAGGCAAAGGCAGGCTGACTAAGGACACGCTCCATGATGATGAAAAAAAGTATCGTCGCTTTTTGTGTGAGGATGTATTAAAGCAAATATCAGCCATGTTCTTGGTTTTGGTTTCAGTTTTGCGCTACCGACTTTCAGGTTTACTATCGGCGATGAAACCACATCTAGAACAACAGAAATGGTTTATTAGTTTTCCATTTTTGTGCCTGATGACAGCTGCTTGAAATGTATGTAAAAGAACAGTAAGCTCACAGTAGTATTTGGCAAAGGTTTGGCTTTTAACATTTACTTAAGGAAGAAGGAAAATATAATTAACAGCTGTTTAAAAAATAAGCTACAAATATTAGTACCTGTAATTCGAAAGGCAGGAGAGTGATATATCTTCTGCGCACCTTTAGTCACCATTCAGTGGATTAAAGGCAATACTCAACAACATCTGCGAGGTGACAGTTTTGATTTCAGAAAGTAACACACTGTATTGTTATTATTTCTTTGAATACTTTTTAAACACGGCCTTCAAACATAAGGTCTTCATGTTGCTATACAGTAAAAATATGCAGCAACTAAGTATGTTAACATTTGCACATCCCACAACAGGTCCTGCGCAATAAGACTCTTTTATTGAACCAGTAAATGCAAATCATGCCGGACACACCAGAATTATGGTTGTGCCTAAAAACAAAAATTGTGACAGGAACTATAGACAATACAACTATGGAACTCATGCTGTGGAGGAGGTGAGGCTAGTATTCAAGGCTGAGCATGTGGGGCTAAGATCAGACGTGGTGGTGTAATGCGACAGGTACTAGGTCAAGGCAAAACTGGAAGTCCCTAGAACTCGTCCAGGTCACATCCTTGCCTATAGTAGTATAAAAATGGTAACTGTTGCCAGTGGAAATACTGTTAGCTCATGGTAACAGCTTTACCACTGGGCGATTTACATATCGTTTGCAAGTTTAACAGGTCTGAATGAGGATTATCTAGCAGTTTCAGTGTTACCCAATTTAAAAGCAACACATGATTCAATTTCAGAACTATTTTCCCCACTGAACTTCCTCTAGAATGATACCTTGTGGGAGCATGTCGGGGAAAACACTGAGGGCCAAGCGCAGTTACTGCCAGACTCAGAATGTTGCATAGTTTGCGCCAAGTTACAAATCCATGCAGGGCTCTGAATGAGCCCATTGATGTAACAAAAACCTGTGTGCAACTTACAAATGGTAAATAAAGGAACATACACATTGCATATAAAGTTATGCATTTATTGCAATTTCACATGCACTCAAAAAAGAACACATGGAAATAATCAGCATTTTCGAATTTTAGATAATGTTCTTTCCCATGCAAATCTACTTTGCTAACATACTCTATTGAAGCAATGCTTTAAAAGGTTTTCACAATACTTGTGACTGACCAGGCAAAACAGTGTATTGCTGGTGGGTTGATATGCTACGCTTTGAATGTGTTTGAACTAAAATGGGATCCTCCCAGAATAATTTACCTTTATTAATCTATGAAAGTATTGACCCTTTTCTTGAGCAGATGTGTCAGTAGCGGCCGGTGCAGGTAAGTGTGGAGGGACAGGGGGGCGAGTTGACAGACGACGGAATAGGTTTTATTTATTTATTTAATTTGACCTATTCCATCTATCGACTTCCCCCCTCCCACCCTGCCCCACCCCCGGCCACCACGCTTACCTGCGCCGGCCGCCACTGAGATGTGTGCAACAGTGTCTTCCATTATAACAGAATGCTCGTGGTGTAAAGCTAGCATGCTTTCGGGAGCCCATCTCAGAGATGCATACAATCGCTCCTCATTTACCCTTCTGGTTACTTGATTTTCAGAACTAGACACAGTACCTTGTATGTGGCCTCACGGGAGATGTCCATAATGTTAAGCCACATTAGGACAATATAATAGTATCAGATAGTACTGGCCCATTTAAAGCACTGGTTGTAATTGTTTTGCAGGCCTTGTTGTTCCTTCTATGACATAAGAACATACCATAAAAAGTGATGTGTAGTAGAAACATTAATATCATGTTCAAAATGAGTGACTCTTAGAGGGCCCCTGTTCATCTATCTTGCAGCTAACAAGTTCTTTGAATTCATAGTGCATAAGTGAAGGTTCTTTGAGGTTACGGAGAGTGGGATGGCGTCAACCAATGTTTTCATAGATTTTAAACAGAGCTGCATCCCTTAAACTGAATGAATTGAAAGGCTCTGTCCCATAGGATAGAATGGGGGTTTATTTATAGCATCTTATAAATAGAACTTCCCATGGGACTAGAAAGAAAGTGGAGTTTAGTATGCCTGAAATCAGAATATAAAAATGCATCTTTTAGTAAAGATGGTTTTTTTATTGTGTGTTTGAAAATACCACTTTTAGAAAGTGGGTATTTTCTTGCTTAGGCATCCTGTGAGCCTCTGCTGGTTTGTGGATTGACTGTCTGGCTTTGGAGTGACAAAGGCTGGGGATGTGCATTCTCTTCAGACAGCCACTGAGGGGGTTGAGGTGTGTCCTGCCTTTCCTGGATGAGTCAGGGTTGGGCTGAATAGATCTGGGCTGCATTTAGAGTAGTGAGAGGAGATTTTCTTGCACCTGAATGGGCCTGGTCTGCCTTACACAATGCTGTCTCCACCTCCTGCTGGGAAGCTAGGCCAGGGAGGACAGAACTGGTTAGGACTCTCTGCCACCAGAGAACAAAGGAAAAGGCTGTATAAATATTGGGGCCCAGAACTTTATTTGTAAATTCTGTTTATTGAATATATAACAGACAACAAAAATCAGACAAACTGAGGACCCATGTCCCTGTGAGAAGAACCACAGATTAAGTCCATTATCCACATTAAATAGCATGACATTGTGACAAGAGCATACATGGCAGAATGAATCCCATCCAATACCTCCCCAGAACAGTCTCTCAGAAATATGCTAGGGTAGGAAGGGATAGAATGTAATATCACCCCTATTACAAATTATCTTAACAAGAATCACATCCCATGGATGAACAGTCAACGGGGACTTTAGCATCTTGCTATGTGGGACATCTCAATATATACATTCTGTCCACTGTTCATGGGGCCCTTCAATCTATAGAGGTAACAGGGAACTGTTATCAGTTTTATGCAAACAAAACCTAAGGAGAGAAACTCTCTATAGAAATTAGGGAAAGAAGAGGGGATGCGCTGGGGGGGGGGGGCAAGTCTATTCTCCATAGGGAGAGTGTGGGAACTGTCGGGAGGTAAGAGAATGGGTCCCCTGTATTAAGTAGGCTATTCCGGGGAGTCAGGTTTCCGGCCTCTGGAGTATGGTTCGAGAGAGTCATCAAACAGTTGCAAGGCACGTAGTCGGGGGGGAACCAGCCGAGAGTGTCTAGTCATCGTAAAATAGTGTATGAGTGGCTGCCAGGTACGGTTAAATCTAGCACCTGTGTGATTAATACGGGCAGTAAGTAATTCAAGGGCTAGAACATTCCACAAGCGGAGGAACCAAGTGGCTATAGAGGGGGTGTGCGGTTTCTTCCAAAATAAGGCTATGGACTGCCTAGCAGCTCCTAACAAGTGTAAAATCAAGCGCCAGTCCGTATATGTCATAGCAGTTAGTGTTAAGGGTTTAATGCTCAATAGGGTGACTATCGGTGCGGAGGGGATGGGGAACCCCACTATCTCTTTGATGTGACTGAGGACCTCCTTCCAAAACATCGTGAGACTCGGGCACGACCACCATATATGGATTAAGTCTCCTCTGTCGCCCTGGCACCTCCAGCATGTCGGGGGAAGTTTGGAAACATTTGGTGTAAGTGGGTTGGGGTGTAGTACCATCTCGTCATTAACTTGTACGTTGACTCGCATTGCAGCGTGCTCTGATATACTTTTGGGATATCCCGCCATAGTCTGTCCCAGCCCTCTGGAGGTATATCCTCTCCCAAGTGTGAAGCCCATTGCATTTGAAAACCATGGGATATGGGTCCCTGAGAATGCTGTAAAACAGAGTATGTATGGGAAATCAGCCCCTTCGAGCCCTCAAATTTGCGAACCAGGGATTCAAAAGCAGTCAGTTGCCTGGTGGCCCCTCGGATGCAAGTCTGGGAGCTAAGCCAATGACGTAACTGGTAATATTGCATTCGTGCCCCCTCCGTGAGATGAAAAGCTTGCCTGCATTGATCAAATGTAAGAAACTTATCCCCCTGAAAAAGGTCCTGAATAACTCTGCATTCGCCATCCGTCCATGCAGTGAATGCCTGCGGTTGCATAGCAGGGGGAAACATAGGGTTACGAGCTAGAGGAGTATTAGGGGAGGGAAATGTAGTCAGCCCGCGGGGCACTGTCAATTTATCCCAGATCTCCAATACTGTCTTTGTGGGGGTAGCAATGTACGCGCTGCCGGGGGCGCCCCCGAGGAAGCCAAGCCAAGTCCCATAAAGGTCTACAGGATACCACACGGTCTAGATGAAACCACTGCTTTTCGCTCTCGCGAACCACCCACTCCGATATGTACTGGAGATGGCTAGCCCAGGAGTACTCCAGGAGATTGGGGCACGCTAATCCCCCCCATTCATGCGGTAGCATCAAGATCCTATTAGAAAACCCCAGAACTTTAGAATACTTTTGGACTCAAGAGGAACCTCTGCCAAGGAGAAGAGCTGGGAAAACTGAAGGAGAAGTACTGCCCCTTTGCTCTGTGCTGTCTGGGGTTGGCCTGCAGGGGCTGTTTCTGCCAAGGAGAGGACCAAGACTTTGCTGTGTGCTGTGTATCCTGCTTGAAGAAGATCTCCAAGGGCTTGGTGTAGAGCTTGCCTCCTGCTCTGAAGTCTCAGGGACACAAAGACTTCATTTCCTCTGTCCTAATGCATCTGGAACTGCTGTTTCAGCAGCCACAGAGGGAAATTGCAACCCCGACGCTGGCCACCAACGCCGCGACCTGCAACGAAGCCGTGGGCACTGCTCCTGAAGTGCATGACGCACCGCCCTGACTTGCACCGCAGCCCCGATGCCTGCCGCCACCGCACTGTATCAACTCCGAAGCTGTCACCGAGGCTACTGCCTGCACCAGAGCAGAGGGCACCGCTCGTGATGCTCACGACGCACCACCCCGACTCGGACCGCAGCCCTGACTTCACCGACACTGGTGCTTCATCATCGCGGAGCCGATACCTGACATGAGTGACTTCCTGAATTAATCGACACTGCCCCGTCGTAAGGAACCACCGCCTCGCCGCCACCGCAACATCACCTCCCTGACAACAGTAAGGAACAGACGCCTCACCTCCCCGACAACAGTAAGGAACCAGCGCCTCACCTCCCCTGCATCGCAGTAAGGAACCGAGGCCTTACCTCCCCATGGGTTGTAAGGAACTGACGCATCACCTGCCCAGTGGCCGTAAGGAACCGACGCCGCCTGGCACCAATGAAGCATCACCTCCACGACGGCGTGCACCGTCTTTGGTTTCATCGTTTGCCAAGGTACTGTTCTTTGGGGGTCCGTGTGACTCCACGCCCGATGTTGCGCACCTCACGGTCAGCGCCGTACTTTGGATTTTCAACTGTCACGCCCTCATAATAGCTCCAGGTGGAGTTATTTGTTGCTACAAGTTTTATTTGTATGAATAGCCAATTTTTGAGGATATGTTGGTGTATGTACTGTGGATTTTTGTCGTTTTGGTCTTGTTTGGTTTAGCTAGAGATTACTTATTTTTCTAAACTGGTGTGGTGTTCATTTATAGTGTTTTCACTGTATTACTGTATGTGTGCACAAATGCTTTGCACACTGCCTCTGAGATAAGCCTACCTGCTCGTGCCAAGCTACCAAGGGGGTGAGCAGGCATTGACTGAGGGCGTGACTCCCTTATCCTGACTAGAAGCAAGGGCCCCTACTTGGACAAAGGTGCAAACCATTGCCAACTAGAGACCCCCATTTCTAACAATGTCATACTAAAAAAAACAATTTCACTTGCAATGGGATTGAATTATCAAAATCTAATTCGAATGGCTATCTAAACAAAGTGACACTTTGTGGTAATCACACAAGGAATGGATTAATGAATATACTTATTGAGCACAAACATACGCCACTAAGGCATCTTGGTGCTATGTGCAAGAAGGAAAGAAGGCACGATATAATGGTAGTATCTTGCAGACTATTCCAAAGTGGTCTTAATAGGTGGCTCACAACTGTCTTTATATTAGACAAAAATATATCTTTTAAATTTCTTGATAAAGACTTCGTAATCCATAAGTCTCGGAGGGCACTTAATAGTTGGTTCCAAGCCTTTGAGGCTTGACCAGAAGAAGATTGTTCACTATGTAAAAACTACCAAAGAGGAATATAGGGTAAATAATCTACATAAATATTTGAATGAATCTGAAAACCCTCAAAACCTATGCAGAATGTCTCTGTGCTAATTTTACCAAACACCAAGAGAGAATTGAGTAGAACACTAAATTAAATAAAAAATTCTACCAGTGTAACCCCCATCCCTCCCCCAAGCAGGATTGCACACTCTTTATCGCGAGCATAAGAGATATTGAGCAATGCAGTGTTTAACATGGTTCTTTCAAAACCCTTTTATGCAGCTTAACCAGTGGGAAATAGGTGTCGGACGTACTAGCATAAGGAATAGCAATTTCCTAATTGCGATTTTCAGTGAATTGCAATTAGGAAATCACTGTTCGTAATGTATAAATCTTTTATTTTTGAAATAGTGATTCCAAGTGGGTCACAAATCGACCTACCTCATGAATATTAATGAGGTAGGTCGCAGTTTGTGACTCTGTAGGAATGCTAGCCATCACAGGACCACCATGTCTGTTATTTCTTTTAAATGAAGCAATATTTTTTCTTTCAAACAGTCTGTTTTCCTTAAAGGAAAACGGGCTGCGTTTTAAAATTGAAAAAAAAGAAAATGTTAAGTTTCCTTTTTAGGAGTAGGAAGTGGTCCTTGTGACCCATGGGGACCCTTCCCATTTGGAAATGGTTACCATTACATTTCAGTAGTCTGTAAAAAAGTTATGTTTTTTTACCATAATTCGATCGGCAAAACATTAATTCATATTACTGTGAATTGGTATTTGGACGGGATGCCCTAAACATGCACCTTTTAAATACTGATTCGCAGACCCCAACTGTGATTCTGCAGAAGAGCGGTTTGTAGTTTGCGACCGCAAAAATGCTTTTTTTGATGTACGAACAACACGATTCTCCAAATCGGGCCTTTTGTAACCACAAAAATGCTTTGTACATGTGGACCCAAATGATAAAATCCAATCAGGGACTACAAACCCACGCATGGTAAATGATTTAGTTGTAACCAACCACACTTTTCTCTGGTGGCGTGACATGACAACATACTACTTATCTGACTTCTACTCTACTATGCAAAAAGATTTGGGTTGAATACTGTAAATGTGTACATTTAGGAAAGCTAATGATTTTGGCAATCATGGAACTGAAAGACAATGGGTCAGGTTTACTAAGCATACGTAACTGACAAGGTTTCAGATTGCTTATGTGTGACATTTTTATAATTTCAGTGTAATTATGAGTGGCATTCAACAACTATGAGCGACACTTTCTCGTGAGCAAATTCAAGCAATGAAGACGAGGGAAATATTTAAATATCAGAAGTTACACCGATTTGAGCAACGAGAAACTCTAAGAAGATCTTAAAACTGCTGCAAAGCCCCAGAAATGGAAGGGCACTGTGAAACCCGACTGTACCAAAACAGGATGTGAGAGGCAATACTGCCTGCCACTGAGCCTCATGTTCCAAAATGCCCATAGCTGCCAAGTTTTCAGATTGCTTATGTGTGACATTTCAATGGTTCAGTATGCATTTAACTGCCAAATGTACGACACTTAAAGTGACACTCTATCCTATGAGTAAAACCAAGCAATGAAGAACACAAAAAGACATAAATATTGGAAACTAGACTCTTTTGAGAAATGAGAAGTTCTGAAAGTATCTTAGCCCCGCTCCCACACTCTCATAGACAAAGCCCCCATTGCACAGATCAGTAAATGCTCTCTTGCTGGACTCACCTTTGCTATCAGAAGTAAGTCCTCCCTGCAGTGCCTTACTGAGTCAGAGAGTTTTTGGGCCCGTGTTCTTGGACAGGAGACCAAGAGAACTTGCTGGCTGTGCTCCTGTAGTCTATAAGTGGCTGCAGCTCACTGTCTCAGCTTTGGTGCTAAGCATTTATTTTCAATATGAAACAACTTGTCTCATAGTATATTGCCCCTGTTCTCTTCCAGCAATTAGAAGCAGAGCCTCACCATGGAATTTCTTGTCCCTATCAGCATTACGATATAATTCAGTCATTCTTCATTTAGCTGTCTTTTGTATACTGACGAGGCATACAGCCTATTTGCCATTTAGAGTGTCAAATAGTAATATCGCATTATGTTGGTCTTTAGAATTAAACTTTTTATGCCATCAAATGCTGGCACGAATGCTGCAGATTTATATCACTTCTGTTGGGTGTCCATGATGTCTCACACTGACTCTCAGACTGCACTTGCCTGGTTGCGGCACACTTCTCTTACACCACACAGGGGACCCGAGTTGGCAGGATTTTCCAAAATTAAAAACATCTTGAGGGCAGCAGGTGTCGACAAGACTCGAGTAGCTGTTTTCTTTTGATTCATTCCAGCAGGCCAACCTGGGCGGCAGCGATGACTTCCTGGGGGCCAGGCTGGCAGGATTTTGAATTAAAATTAAAAACACCCTGGTGCCAGTCAATAATGTCCGCCCTGTCTAGGCTGGCTACCACACAGCGCACTGCCAATGAGGCTAGGGTCACTCCGTGTGGACCAGAATTGCTAGCCCTACTCACTGAGTCCCGAACTGGTGGAACAGGGGCACCAGACACTGTGAGGCAGGGTCTGGTCAGGTGCATCCAACAACAGAAAAAGCCAAGCAGTGAGCAGAGAACAGCTCTCAGAAGTGATGATCAGGACGCTCTAAAATTAAATATAATTAGGATTTACATTACTTGAAACTAGACAGTGGTAGTCTGGCAGAGTGACCTACGGTACTGCAGGCCATTGTCATGAGAGGCTGAAGGCACCAAACGCGACTTTGGCAGCCACAGCCTCAGTCCGGTCTGGTCCGGACTCGCACGGACTCACACGGCATCATGAAGGGAGGCTGCAGAAACCAGTTAACTCTCTCTCTGGCACTGCAGTGGCCATGGTTCAACTCTGGTCTGGATTGAGCGCCACCTTAATGAGAGGCGGCAGACTGCACGCACCATACTGGCCGGCAGTGAGAGCAGCAGCGAGCTTCACTCCAGCCAAACTTTAAGAAACTATCTGATAACTGCCACCTGCTTGCGTCATACCACGGGTGGCCGCCCTATATAATAAGCCCTGTCTCAGCATTGGGACACATTGCTGCACTCTCCCTAATGCCGTCATGTCACGTGAATGCAGAATAAAGCACGCAAGAGCGCAGCTGAGCCAGTCCCCAGGCCTGCAGCAGTCAGAGTCCCTGTCAGTCACACTCTGCGGCTGCCAGGCTTGACAGGTTCAGGAGGTGTTATGAATGTGTGACGGTGATGCGGACCACCACACTGAAATGTGTCTAACACCTGATGCGTGGTATTTGGCAGGGTTGAGCATATTAACAGTTGCAAACAGTCTGATTGAGTGTTGCTTTTTTTAATGAAATAAAGCCATTTAAGAAGTCTGCAAACTTTTATCGACTCCTAATATGGTATTGCAAATGTATACCGATTCGCAATTTGGAAGTGATGTTGCAGGCTTCCATTCCAAATTGTTAATTGGTATGCGATGTATCACTGTTATGCAACCGATTTCTGATTGCAAAACATTGAAAAACTACAGATTCTTGAGTTGGGGTCATAATGCATTTGCAAAAGGGAAGTTGCCTCTTTAGATCAGGGGGCCACTGGCAATTCTTAAACAAACTTTTTTTTAGAGGCAGCCCCTTTCCTTTAAGGAAAATGAGCTGCATTTAAAAAGCACGTGTTCTTTTTTGTGTGGCAGTTCCAGACATGGTGGTCTGCTGACCCTAGCAGATCACCATCCCTGTGATGGCCTTTAATCAGAGTTAGTTGCAATTTGCGACCTACCTTATGAATATTAATGAGGTAGGTCGGACTGCAACCCTTTTTTCACAAACTAACCTATCCATACCAAAGTGGATCACCAAAAATGCTGGTGGCAAATTGTGATCAGAAAATACAGATATCACTGTTTTTTAGAGTTCATGGTATTGTTACTGTCGTTATCCCAACTATCCATATGTCCCCCACACCTACTGGATATTGCAATCATAATAAAGTATCGTTCTGTACTCACAAGTTCTTCACTTCGAAAAGATACAACAGCAACATGAAAAACGTTTTATTTTAAAAACAAGTTTTAGGTGTGTTATGTGCTAATATGAAGGGTCAGAGATTATGTTTTGGTCAAAACAATAGTACGTTTTGATATGTTATTCTATGCCTGATATTATTAATTTTCTTTAATCGTAAATGTGAGGTAATTCTATAAATTGATGACCGTTTTCTGTGCTTAAGTTTTTAGATGACTGCACCACCAAAATGGGATTGAGTTCACCAGCAAGATGGCTGTATGACATGAGTGGAGACAAAATTGAAGATCTCGCAGATGGTAGGCAGTCTTTGATAGGAATTAATTCTGCAGTGGTAGTGTTGGCCTTGGATTTGGAGTTAGGAAATCCCGGGGAAGGTTTTATTTCCCAGATGGCAAGCTAAATTATCCTAGACATTTATTTCTGGTTTGCCTCAAAAGTAGCTGTTTAATGCTTAGATGGGCATTGAAACATTTACAGATGTTTGTTTATTATTTCCATTAAAGACCTGATTACAGTAACGCTATAGAAAAGGAGTGTAACAGAGGACCTCATGGAACATCGAGCTGCCAGTCCATCGATAGCACATGCTAACATTAAAACACTTTTATAATTGTCTGGGATGAATACTTTATTATATTTTGGGTGGCCTTCACAAAACTTTATAAGAAGACAATTTTTGCCTTACTCTTTCTTGCAAAACTATAAGACAAATATACTGCAAGATATAAACCATGTTGCACTCTATTGTGAAGCCTCTCTTCTTCCGAATGGGGACTTCAACTCTTTACGAGGTATAGAATCTCATATAGTATAGTGAATAGAAAAAATGTGGCTAGAATAAATATGCTCCATCAAGTTTAAAATGTATCAAATGCTTTTAAAGGTTTATCTGCTGGTTAACTGCAGAAAAGTTATTTAAAACATGTTGTAATTTTGCAACTATTCTTATGAAAGCAGAAGAAAAAACATTTCTTCATGCCCCCAAATATTATGATCATGTCCATATTTTTAAATAAAGCTGAGTACCTACTCCCCCTATTCCTCTCTTTGCAAAAATAAACTATACAGGTTCGCTAAGCCAATTGCGTAAAGTGAAATTGCATAGTCTATGAAAATATGTTCTGGTATATTAAATGGTGTGTTCATTATATCTTTAGTGCACCCTACAAGTGCCCTCTTGCTGTTAGACTCTGACATAGTATGCAAGCTACGGTGCTTTGCCCTATTTACACAATGATTTTGTGGGTATCAGTCTTTTAGGGCTTGCATGTACCTCAGATGATTTCACTGCTACGGAATTTGAATGGCCTCCAAAATCACCTTAAAATCTGAGATAGATAACAATTTATGAAAAAGTGGTTGAAGCTGGTGAGGGGGCTACGTCTGGAGCTTTTGACTGGAAGGAATAGGAAGGACCAACATCAATTTGCTCCAAATGGGTTATTGCGAGGCCTTAGAGCAAGGTTTTCAGGCAACCATTATAGGCACAGCATAGCTGGGGTATCCACGTTTAAAAACACTTGGTGGCGTCAAGTACCAAGGATTAGGGGGCATATTTACAACTAAAGTGGCGGAGCACCTCGTTAAGCCAAGAAGGCTAACGCCGCGCTCTGTCACTTTAGAAACACTGGGCTACACCATATTTACAACAATATGGTGCAGCCCTGCTTTTCTCCCTGGGCTGGCGCTAAATTTAGCTGCCTGGCGCCAACGCAGGCACCCTTGCACCATAGTGCAAGGGTGCCTGCGTTGCGGGAAGGAATGTTTATGTGCAGGAAGGTGTCCCTTCCTGCACATAAACAATCATAAATGGTGATTTGTAACTTCTATGTGTGCTGCTTGTGCGGCACACATAGAAGTTGCAATTCGTCATTTTATAAATGATTGTTTATGTGCAGGAAGGGACACCATCCTGCACTTAAACAATCATACATGGCGCTTTGGTGTTTCTATGTGTGCTGCACAATGCAGCACACATAGAAACAGCAAAAACGAGGAGAAATAAAGCATTTCTCCTCGTTTCGCCTGTATAAGACCAGGTTTTCCCTGGTCTTAATTTTGGCGCTGCCCCATATTTACGCCACTGTTGTAAATTTGGGGCAGTGTCTAAATCAATGGGTGTGTGGCGGAATGCCCACTGCAACACCCATTGCCCATCCCTTTCACGCTAAGTATACAGTGAATGGGTGCCTTATTCACAAGGCGGCGTTAAGCCACATTAAGTGGCTTAACGCCGCCTTGTGAATATGTCGAAGCCCCTATCGCCACAGGAACATCGGTAAAAGTGACATTCCTGTGGCGATGGGGGCTTGTAAATATGTCCTCTAGGTATTTCGTTAGGCAAAAAGCTTTCTCCTGCAGCATTTGGTGGTGTGCTACTCCATGGTCTAAGGCGGTGATCTGCTACCACTGGGATGTAATGGGGAAAGTAAATTAGCGAGTTCATAACTTCACTTTTTGTGGTATTCCACTAGTATATCAAGGAAATAATAGCTTGGGGCTGAAGTATGAGCATAAATATCGAGAATAAAAATATTTTGGAGGTAAGTATATATATATATATATATATATATATATATATATATATATATATATATAGTTACGTATAGGTTCACCGTACTCAAATTCACATTTATGTACCTTAATGATATACATCTTCAAGGCACATAGATGATGGGTTAAGTTAAGAATAGCAAATCTATGCTTATTGCTTACCTATATGCACATACCTAACCATAATTTTAGTTCTGTGTACTTCCGTCTGAATATTTTGGCCGCAAAATATATTTTCCTAGATATTCTGAAACAAGACCATAGAAGTGAATTTATGAGCTCACTTTTTTACTGACTTTTTTGCTTGGCAGAGTATTTTTATTGAGTAGTTGCAAAATACTCCTTGCATCTATTAATAAGCCCAAGTTCATGATAATTGTGAGCAGGGTGGAGGCACTAGTGCATAAATGGAATTTTCTCTAGTATACGTAAAGAGTTTTAGTCTAGGGCATAACACTAGAGCAAACTGGATTTTCTCATATTGTCAACACTTTTAGACTTTGAACATGAAACAGTTCACCTCATTTGTTAATAAAGGTACTTCATGGTTCAAGTTTCATGTTGGTTAAAAACTGTATTACATTTTCAAGTTTTATGTTCGTTAAAAACTGTATTAAATGAGTGAAAATCTGTTTTCGCCATTTTTGCCCTTGTGCAAATAGTTTTTTTCTATCATGTGGTCTGGAGCGCACAATTTTTTTCTCCATTCCTTATTATGTAAACAGCACAAACAGATCACTTACTTCATCTTGGTACTGTCACAAAATGTCTGTAATGGAACCTCATAAATTACAGTTTAGAATTACCTTTTTTCTAATTGTAATTCACCCAAAATGGTGTTATTGATTTTTTGATTGCCAGAGAATCTGCGGGTCTGTCAACACATCACTTCCTGAAGGGCACCCATCCTTGCAGAGTGATCTGCTCCTTAAAATAACGAGCAGACAAATACAAATGTATACAAAAAAATAAAATGTTTTAAGACCTAGAACACATCTGTGTTGACAGCGAGACTGCTGTGTTGTCCATCGTCACTGGCTGAGAGTTGCCATATAGCCTAATCACGTGACTTGTCTCCCCTGTACCTCACCTGGAAAATTATAATAGAATGGTGCTTTGCTGAAAACGTCTTCTTTTAACGCACCGACCTTCTTGCAACAGTCTGGTTTGCTCCTGAAATGCGTTTTTGGAATACATTTTGGTTGTACTAAAGCATCTGGTCACGGCTGGAAGCAAGGTAGACATATTGACAGTCCTCACTGGCTGAGAGCTGGTGTTTTTCCAGGTCAATTGAATCATGATCTTGGTAAACATCAGTTTCTACAAGCACCATCTTACTTGCGTAGGGGAGCGCTCCAGAAAACGAGCACCTTTTATGAGAATAATTGCAGTCTTGTAAATATCCTTGCATGATAACGTTTGAAGAAGAGAATTGCACACCATCAAATTTCTTTCACTCCAAACAATTTTTCAATGGCCTGATTGCTGCGAAATTCATGCCAAGAATGTTCTTCTTCCACTTTAACAAACTTTACCAGAAGACAGAAAATACATCTCTCGCATACGCACTGGTCCTTTCTCGGTGAAATCAGAACAGATCACAGCATGATCAATAAATCATGTTGTGATCTGTTCCTAAAAGCGCCAATGGCACTCTTGGGCCAAATTAATAAGGAAGCACATAGCAGTGGAATGTGCCTCAGCACAAAGGCTTTGGGTGCATCAGACACACACCATGGATGTGCATCTTATTAAAGAATAACAGAACTGTCTGCAGTGTATGTTCTAAGACAAGGAGTTAGTAATGCACAGAGGTCCTGTCAGTATGGAAACTCAGTAAGAAGGTTGACCTGCCATACCTTTACATGCCCTGCCCCCGCCCACTTACCTCATTGGTTTTTAAGTAGGAACATGAAATCCCTGTTAAGGATTGTTTTTGCAGAGTGCTCCTGTGCAATTAGTAACAGCGTACCCTTGATTCACTGTCATTGTCAGTGCAGGGAAACACCTGCCCTTCCATTGGAAGGGGACTCAGAAATCCAACCGTTGTGGACAGTGTTCACAAGAGGAAATCCCCTCTTTCAATTGTGTGGGAATCCACTTTGCACTCATACAATTATGATTATAAAAGAGGTCACACAAATAGTTGAAGTTCATAATTAAATTCCAATGTTAGAAGAATAGACACAAATGCCTGTTGTGCTTCAAAGGCACCTCCTTTTATTTTGGGCCTAGATCCCTTGAGGCAAACCATTTAGCTTCACTTTGGCATCTATCCTACAAACTCACATTACAAATTTGACTTGATTCCCCACCAATCAGCTCCATCTGCTCTGCAAAATGAATCCTTTTTTTCACTGGTGTCTAGCCCAATAACTTCACCACTTTCCGTTCACCACTCAGGGAGTCATTAACCACACTTTGAGTCTGAACTCAGTCCAACTGAGCTAAGGCATTGTAAAAGTGCTCCCAGACTCCTCCTCCTCTGTTGATTTGCAGAGGAGGCCGGAACTGGTTTGGGACAATTGGAAGGTCTATGTGATATTTTGAGTGCTTAGAAAATGTTTACAGGGTTATGTTGGTCCCAAGAGTATCATCCATCTTCAGATTCACACCGCCTGTACTTATTGCCTTTATTATATCAAAGAATACCGTCTTCGAGTCCAAACTGTTCACTTCACAGTATTATTTATGTAGGGTTTTTCAAAATGTTTCTGGGCCATTTTTAAAAAATGCCATTGTAGAAAACAAGAATTTTCAGTAGTCTTACTTCCTCTCTCGTGTGTCATGGTTCCCAGGGGTAGTGATGGACCCAGAGGTGGGTCATCAGGGTATGGTCAGGTCTCTAGCTACTCTCCCTTTTTGTATTATGCTTCCACCCACCATTCCCTTCCTCTGTTCCCTCCCTGCTGCATCCTAATTCCTCTTGTCTGTAGGAAAACATGCGTGAACAGGATATGTTTCAGATGTCCAGTTACTCTCTACTTAGGTGGCTTATATAGAGATACTGAAGGCTCACTTTCTGACCACCCACTACCAGGGTACATGATTTTTGGGATGGAAAAGTCCTCTGCATGGTACTAAACGTGTACCCTTGCCCTGAGTGCATCAACTGTACTGGTGTCTGGATCCTTAATGCTGATTTTTGCTGTCATAGGCAAGCACGGATTATGCGCGTGTGCCATGACATAGACCTGTTGCACAGATTGCGGTCTTGTACTGGAAAAGTTGCACATTGCTCTGCCCTTATAGTGGTAAAAGGTAACCGCCTTTGCTAGGAATTAAGCAGTGCAAGCACCGTGATCAGTAGGAGTGGACAGGGCCTTTTTTACTTGTGTGACTGGAGTGAGGTCTATAGGCTCATTTAACCCCTTCGCCGCGGGGCAAATTCCGCCGCAGGTTATCCACTGTTTGGATTTCCTTCTTACCCTATGATTCTTAGGGTTAAACTTCAGGTCACAGGAAATGATGTCAGAAAGAGAGGCTCCTCTCTACACGGATGAATATATTGCAAGAATAGCCAGTGGTCCATCACTGTTTTCTAACCAACCTGTCAGTACTATAAGTCCAAGACAACAACTTCTTGAAAAAATTGAGAAAGCAAAGAAAAAACATGTAAGGACAGATTTGCATGCACGTATGCTAACTGAATATTTAAAAGCAGGGATTATACCACAGGGTCTACAGGTTAGAAATGTCCCAGGGATTTTTGGAGACGACCCAAAATTTAAAGGAGGATTCAGCCACATTTCAACAACTTGCTCACGCCACTGGATGGTGTTGGGTGTTGAAACAGCGATAGAGCACGCGAAAGCAGAGTTAAAAGAGATTGAAGAACTGGAAAAGGAACTACTTAATTGTGACGGAGTAGTTGAGGCCAAATTACTCCTAGACAAACTTAATAAAACGATTGAGGATTTTAATTCTTTTGAATTAAAAAAGAAAGCTGATAAAGGGACAAAAGATATAAAGAATTTTTCTAAAGAAAGAGCATATCCATAGTTACGCGAAGATTACTATACCACGATTGGCACACAAAACAGGCAAAATACGTGGGGTAAATTCAGGAGAAACTAACCGATCACTTTTTCTGAGTCATCCGGAGGTTCAAGTGATTCGGACGCACAACCAGGACCAAGCCGCATTGATACCCACCCTGGTCAGTCTTTTTTAGACCGGGGCGGCAAGAGAAAGGCCAAAACATGGCATCAATATGCGGGGGAACGCCAAACACGGAACAAGCATTATCAATGGGGTCCCCAGCCATATTAGAACCTGATAATCATTTGCTAACCACAATTCCAATTTTCAACCTATCAGAGCATAGTCTGTCATCTGCAGAGATCTCATTGCTGAGTAAAGGTCTGTCATACGTGATCACAGAGCGTACTAATTTCTTTAATCTCAAAACCGAGATGTATCAATTTTTTAGAAAAATACGATTGAAAATATTTTTCATGGACAGAGAAGAAATGACCAAAGACTCTGACCGGTTTAAGACCACCATCAACTTTTTACCCTCCCAATGGTATGATGCCTCCGGAACTCCTCACCTTTGAGAAGATAGTCCTAGCTGGGATTGATGGAATAAAAAATAATTTCCACTATGTACCATACAACATTAGTCTCAATGAACGTAAAGCCTTGTTGAGTCTCAAAATTGACACTAACATAATTGTGAAACCAGCTGATAAAGGTGGTGGGATTGTTGTACAAAACAGAAGAGACTATGATCTAGAGATAAACAAACAAATAAAGGAAGAAAGACACTACAAAAAATTAGCCCAAAATCCTCTAGAGAGTATAAAGAATGAGATTCTGCTCATCACCACAGATGGGTGGGAAAAAGGGTTTCTAAGTAAAAGGGAACTTGAGTTCCTGAATGCAGATCATCCAAGAACTCCAGTTCTTTATACGCTCCCCAAAATACACAAGAGCACTACAGATCCTCCGGGTAGGCCCATCTTATCGGGCTGTGGTTCTATTTTAGAACCATTAGGGAAATACATCGATTTCTTTCTCAAAGACTACGTCCCTATGCAAGATACATATGTGAAAGATTCTATGCATATGATTAATCTAGTTGAGAATAGACCATACAATACGGATACAGATTGGCTCGCTACTCTCGATATCACATCCTTGTATACTAACATACCCCAGGATGAGAGCATAAAAGTAATAGAATCTCTCCTTGACACCAGGCCACGACCCATGCGAATACCAACAAGCTTCATTATATCACTTCTACGAATTGCTCTAACCCGGAATTACTTTATCTCAGAAGGAGATTATTACCAACAATGCTCTGGGACTAGCATGGGAGCAATTTTTGCTCCCAGTCTAGCGAATATATACATGAATTACATAGAGCATTCTTTTGTTCTCACAGACACAAATATATATCATGAGAGAATAACTTGCTGGAAGAGATACATTGATGATATCTTTCTGATCTGATCAGGTACATTAATTGACTTTAGGAACTTTGTTTTGTCTTTGAACTCTAATCAGCATCTTACCTTCACCTCTACAATACACAAATCCTGTATTGCCTTTCTTGACTTAAACATTCAACATGAAGGAGGCAAGCTCTACACATCTTTACACAGGAAGCCTATGGAACGCAATACGTTACTCACTTACAACAGTCATCATCCCCGTGCCCTCAGAGACGGATTGCCGTACGGACAATTTTTGCGAATACGTCGCAATTGTTCCAAAAAAGAGGATTACATGAAGGAAGCTCATACTCTCAAATTGAAGTTACTAAACAGAGGGTATCCCAATAAATTGGTTAAAAATTCGCTAAAAAGAGAATGGTTTTGCCCAAGGGAGACTTTATTGGCCCCCAAAATAAAACCCGTGATAAACAGACTTATTTGTGTCACCACCTTTGGTATACACACAAATAAAATTCGGAAATTGATTACAAAAAATTGGCATATCATTAAAAGCATTGATTCCAAGATGGAAACCCCAATGTTCGCGTATAAACGCGGTAAAAATGTTAAAGACCATCTTGTCCGATCATCACTTGAGACTTCAGTCCAAGTCAACAGATCTCTACACGCAGCTTGGGGTTTACATGAAGTTAAAGGTCATTATAAATGTGGCAATTGTGTGGCCTGTGCATTCACACATAATACCAAATCTTTTGAATATGGGAATGTGAAACATACATTAGAATTCTTTGCCAATTGCAATACCAGAAATGTGGTGTATTGCATCACCTGTCCCTGCGATCTACCCTATATTGGCCAGACTCAACAACCTGTAAAGGCAAGAATAGGACAGCATCGCAGTAGAATCAGAAATTCTGTACCCAATGCTCCTTTGGTCAATCACTTCGCAGAAATGAATCATACAGCTGATGATATCAAATGGCAAGTGATTGATAAAATAACAATTCCCACTAGAGGTGGTGATTTAGCCCATTACCTGCAACGATCTGAATGCCAATGGATCGAGCGTACTAATTCCATCACACAAGGACTTAACTCCGCTGAGGAATGGCTGGGTTTCGTCACCACTCTTAATACTTAAAAACATTGCACGCTCTTTACATGGGTCAATACAGCTAGAAAATGCTCCATGTGCACACATTTTGCTTATGTTAATTCCTTGTCCTTGAATATCTATGTTAACAGATGAACTTATAATGTATCCATACTGTTCGTTTTTCAATACACATACTGATCGGCATATGAATACAGCTTTATCCCTTTCCTTGCCTTTGAATCCACTAAGTCTTGTTTTTAAAAAAAATAGGGTCATGATATCGCATGGCATGACAGGGACACGTTATTTTACATTAGAGGATTATGGTCTCAGGACCAGTTTTTCTATTGTTGTTTTATTCGCAACCTTTACATGTACTTCACTTGAGAGCATTCTCGCAGACAGTTGTATTCCTTTTACTATACAAGACTAGTCCCCTCTTGCAAATACCGCCATTTATGCATTATTTTTGAATTCTACGCTCTGCACGCACGCCCCACACAGTCTGTTGTCTAACTCTATAGATTATCCTCTGCACAACAGATTGGTTCGTTGAGCCGTCTCCATTAATTGGGTCTGCCACGCCGCCTAGTGGTTGTATAAATGCGATAGTTGCTGAGTCGGCTATTGTCATTGCACCGAGCCAGACGTGCCCCTTGCCGCTGCTCCCCCGGATTTATGCGGATCGAATCTCTGATATCACGGTATGGCCCCTTTTTCAATACTACATCATTCTAGTTTGTGCAGACACCGGTCTTAGTCATTCTGACTGTCTGTCTGTTTATGCTTTCCAGATTGTCTGTTACACTGAGAACTACTTCATCCCCGATTCTTTCTCTATCGCTCCGCCCCGAGTGCCTTTATCCTTGCGCACAGGTAGGCTTATTGTCCTCATTCTCTCGGTTTCTGTGATATTGCTAAATTCCTGCCAGCACTGACTCATCCTTTGTTTAACACAGCGTCTTCATTTCAAAGCGCCCTACACTGCCGAGTATTTCCGGCCACTGTATACAGCCGCCTGCCTTTCTCTCCCTTACATGGGGTAAGTCCTCCCCCTTTTCTACCAATAGAGGATTGAGAAGAGTTTGATTTTGCTCATCTTTTTCTCTATGTGCATTTTTGTCCCTACAGCACCCCGCTGGGTCCCCTGTAAGTTCCTTTGTTCACTCTCTACACGGTGCCACAGTCTTTACACTAGGCAGTGCAGGATCACCCTTAGGTAATTGTCTATCCATTAGCCCTTCTGCTTCCTCACATACGCTTGGCTCCAGACTGAATACATTTTAAAACAAATCCCCTCCTTATTCCTCTTTTTCTTATAGGTGTATTACATTCTAGGTCCTGAGGAGACCCTTTATCCAATTAAGGGTCGAAACGCCGTCGACAATAGATCAATGCGAACCATGACACAACACACACAATGATGATTAGTGTTGTAATATTGATTTTAAATGTTTTGGTCGCATGAATTTCATAGTGAAACCTTGTGAATATCCTTGTTGCACTTTTTGTATTTTGTATAAAGAAGGTTCTGTTTTTCACTGGGACACCCTACACTAAATGTTGTATTGTTTTTCTAAAATAGTAAGACTTTGAATATGTATATATTTTCTACATAAACATATATTTGATAACTGCATCGTTTGTGTAGGAGTTGAGTTCTCTTTCTGACATCACTTCCGATTAGAATTGCCATTGTGCATTGATTATCATATACAAGTTATTTAACATTCCATAGGAGCCCTTGTTGTTTTCTGAAGCGGTGCGAGAGGGGGCGGGGTTGGGCGTGGCGCTCCCGTACTCCGGACGGCTCCCGGCCGTCATAAATCACGGTGGGCGTGTGCTCATGACGGCCGGGAGCCGTCCGAACTCCGCCCACTGATTAATTCTCCCGCACAGGCGGGGAATTAATACTGCGTGGGCGGAGCGGCAACGTTCGGACGGCTCCCGGCCGTCATGAGCACACGCCTACTGTGACTCATGACGGCCGGGAGCCGTCATGAGCACTCAAGGAGTTAAAGTTCAGCTGCAGTGTGCTTAGCTCAACCTTGGCCTACACTCGGTTGAGTGTGTAGTTCTGTGCAGTGCATGTGTGGTGTCCTTTTCTGGATGTATGTGTGAATGAATGGTACAATGCACGGCTAATGCAGTACTTTGCACTGTGTGCATGTTACATGCATGTGCTGGGTGCATCTGTACCTGTGAGTGATACAATACATGAAGGATTTAGTGCTTGTATGCTTTATCCATGTGCTGGGTATATGTGTGACTGAGGGTGATACAATATATGAAGGGTCTAATGCTGTGCAGTGTGTGTATGCTATATACATGTGCTGGGTGTAAGTGTGCCTATGCCTTGTGCCTACAGTACATGCCTGACTCTGGGTTAGACCTGGGCGGAACTCGTAGAGTTTCACGCCACATAATTCTGTGGAGTTACAAAAAAACTCAGCGATATTCCGTGTAATGCCGCCAATGGAGGCAAAACGCTTGTCCAGTCACATGTGCTGCTTTTTCCACATGAATAACGCATTCCGTGCTGAAAAATCAGAGCGAACTGCGGTGCGCAAGGGTGTGGCCATTTTGTTTTGCTGCTCCTGTTTCACTTTCCTTGCTAGCTGCCTGCTCCACTGAATCCAACCCAATCCACCCCCATCTGATCTCCCAGTTCCCAATCCCAAATTCTGTTTACTTGTTTGTGTTACTGTCTCACTTTCTCTGTGTTTATTTTACATTCCTCCTGTGTTTTTGTGACTTTTTTTTTTTTGTACTTTGTTTTTACTTTTCCTATCCTGACCTGTCCTTCCCATCTCAGTCAGACTCCCTCTCGTCCGACTCCTCTTCGAAACTCCTATACTCTCTAATCCTCCCTCTCCATCATGGCAGCAGAAGCAGGCAGTGTCACCAGCACCCCCTGAGGGCGACTCAGGCGGTCAGGGGTGCGGCCAGCCCCATCTTCAGTGAGGCTGAGGTTGTCGAACTCATTTTCTGGGTGCAGCACCATCTACCCCGCATGCTGCCAGCAGGGGGCATGCCCGGAAAGTGCTATGCCATGTGGGAGCGTCATGTGCTCTGGGAGCGAGTGCAGTGAAGTCTGTGCCGCAGCACTGGCATCGCACACACCCAGCAGCAGCTGATGCACCGCTGGGTAGATATCCTGGACAGGGGGCAGGATCTGCTTGACCTGCTGGGTGTCAAGGTTGCGGTGCTCGGTCAGTAAATATTTTTGTTTTCTAAAAAGTCTACTATTTGTTTTTCAAGCAGCATGATCACAGGTAAGGTAAAGTTATGTGATGGCTATATATATGTATACATGTATGTGTATATATATATATATATATATATATATATATATATATATATATATATATATTCACTGAAAAAATCACAGGTTTCAGGGACGTTATAGTTAGTTGGACATTTCACTCGTATAAAACCAGAGCAATTCGGCCGTTATAGTTAGTAGAGCTAACTATAACTCGTGCCCCCGCAATGCACTGCTGATGACGTTACATATTACATCACTTATGACATGGTCAGTGACATCACTGATGACATCACTGATGACATCACTGATGACATCACTGATGACATCATCCAGTGACTGAGTGTTTCTAAAAAATGCAAAAATGTTATATATATATATGCCAAGGTGTATTGAAGAATGAGTGGGTGTATGAGTGTCTGAATGGATGATTTAGTGGGTGCGTGACTGACTGTATAAGTGAGTGATTAAACATGTCTTAGTGAATGCATGGGTGAATGATTAATCTGTGTGAATGTCTGTATCAGCCTGTCAGTTGGTGTGTAAGTGGCTGCATGGGTTGGTGAGTAGCTACATCAGTGTCTATATGGGTTAATGATTGGTTGTCTGAGTACCTGTATGGGTGCCTGAGTGTCTGTGTGGGTGGGTGGGGGGTGTGTGACTCCCTGCACGGATGTGTGAGTGGGTGATTCACTGGGTCTAGGGGTTTATGAGTGCGTGTGTTAGGGACTGTATGGATGAGTGAGTGTACGTATAGCTGTGTTGGTGAGTGAATGGATGTCTCAGTGGTATATGTGTAAGTAACTACATATGTGAAAGGCAGTATATGTGAGTGTTGGAGTATATAAGTGAGTATATGTGACAGTGAGTGATTGTGACAGTGGCTGCATGGACAAGTGTGTGCTTATGTTAGTAATTGTTGAAGAGAGTACATATATGGTACTATCTGTATGAATAAGTGAGGTGGTGTGTGTGTATAACTGTATAGGTGAGTAAATGGCAGTGTAATTAATTCTTTGGGTGACTGACTAGGTGTTTGAGTAACTCTTTGGGTGAGTGGCAGTGTGTGAGTGTCTATATGGGTGTATGAGTGGATATATCAGTGGCTGTATTGATGAATGACTGCGTGTATGAGTGACTGTATCGGTTAGTGAGTGGATGTGTGTGTAGACATTTGAATCACTGTGTGGCTATGTACTAACTGCTATTGGTCTGTCTATGGTTTCGATATTGGTAGTCTGTATTTTAGAGTGGGTGTATCAAAGGTTATATTAGGGTGTGACGAGGTGCATCAGATGATCACGTGGATGATGTCATCAGTGATGTCATTTGAGATGTCATCAGTGACGTCATCAGCGATGTTTCTGACCATGTCATGAGTGATGTAATATGTGACGTCATCAGCAGTGCATTGCGGGGGCGCGAGTTATAGTTAGCTCTACTAACTATAACGGACGAATTTCTCTGGTTTTATACGAGTGAAATGTCCAACTAACTATAACTTCCCTGAAACCTGTGTTTTTTTCAGTGAATTTCTAAGGTTTTTTAAATGCTAATCCCTAACTATAACGTCCCTGAAACCTGTGGTTTTTTCAGTGAATTTCTAAGGTTTTTTAAATGCTAATCCCTAACTATAACGTCCCTGAAACCTCTGTTTTTTTCAGTGAATTTCTAATGTTTTTTAAATGCTAATTTCTAACTATGAGGTAGTAGTCGCGTTTGCAGAGTGGTGCAGAAAGGGGCCTGGGCCTCTGACCAGCACTCAGGAATTCCACAGCATAGGACTTACAGGAGGTACCAGGAAGGCTTCTTGGCCCCCAAAGTCCCTCAGGAGCAAAGTGGACTTCATCCCCCAACCAGTAATGTGCCAGGAGGAGCGTTTGCAGAGTGGTGGAGAAAGGGGGGCATGGCCTCTGAAGACTTCTTAGCAATCCCACTGTATGGGACTTACTGGAGGTAAGAGGAGGGGTAGTTGGCCCCCAAGGACATTCTTGGGGGCCAACTACCCCTTCAATTACCTCCAGTAAGTCCCACACAGCAGGATTGCTAAGTCCTCATAGCAGGCCACGCCCCCTTTGCCGACCACTCTGCAAACGCGCTCCCTGGCGCGCTCTTGGATGGGTATTGAAGTTCCCTTCACTGCTGGGGTTCCTTAGGGGCCAACTAGCCTACCTGTTACCTCCAGTAAGCCCCACACAGTGGGATTGCTGAGAAGTGGACAGAGGCCACGCCCCCTTTCTCCACCACTTTTCAAACGTGCCTTCTGGTGCGTTCTTTGTTGGGGGATGAAGTCCCCTTGCCTCCTGAGGGTCCCTGGGGGCCAACTAGCTCTCCTGCTATCTCTAGTAAGCCCCACACAGCTGGATTGCTGAGAGGTGGTCCAAGGCTACGCCCCCTTTTTACACCACTCTCTGCACTGCTGCTTGGGGGATGAAGTCCACTTTAGTCCTGAAGTCCTCAGGACATGAACGGACCTCATTTCCCCACCAGCAGTGCGCCAAGAGGCGCGTTCGCATAGTGGTGTAAAAAGGGACGTGGCCTCGGACCACCTCTCAGCAATCCCACTGTGTGGGTCTTACTGGAGGTACCTGGTGGGCTAGTTGGCCCCTAAGGACCGTTAGTATTCAAGGGGTCTTAATCCCCCAATCCAGAACGCGCCAGGAGGCGCATGTGCACAGCGGTGCAGGGAGGGGGCGGGGCCTCCTCCAGCCAGATTTTTTTTTATTTGGTTTTTAGAAGGGGGGCTGTGTGGCCCCCTTCCCTTAATAATTTTTGGGCCCTGGGGACTCCATCCGCCAGGGCCTGAGCATTGTTTTTTTTTTAAACGGGAAGGGGGCCGCATGGCCCCCCTCCCATGGCCGATTTCGTCCCCGGGGACCCCATCCCCCGGGGCCTGGCCTTGTTTAAAAAAAAAAATATATATATGTATAAGGGAGGGGGCCGTGTGGCCCCTCTTCCCTGTGCCACTATTGGCCTCGGGGACCCAATCCCCGGGGCCTGGCCAGACTTTATTTTTTGGGGGAGTGGGGCCACGCAGCCCCCCTCCTGAGGCCAATTATGGCCCCGGGGACCCCATCCCCCGGGGCCTGGCCAACCTTGATATTTTTTTTGGGAGGGGGCCGTGTGGCCCCCTCCTGAGGCCAATTATGACCCCAGGGACCCCAACCCAGGGCCTGGCCTTACGTTGGGGACCGCGGGGGGAGCCCTAATGCCTCCGCGGTCCCAGCCGGCTCCCCACCTCCAGCGGGAGCCAGCATTGCTTTTGGACAAGGGGAGCTGCTGACATGCAGCTCCCCTTGTCCAAAAGCAATTCTGCTTTGCTTCGTGGAAGCGAGAGCAGGTTTCCTGCTCTCGCTTCAACGAAGCAAAGCAGAGTTTGCAATGACAGGGCGGGAGCCTTGCTCCCGCCCTGTCCTTGCAAACTGCAATTTCCCGGGGTGGGCACCCCAGGACATTACTGGAGCCGGCCCTGGGGGGTGGCGGTCCCCAGGGCCATAGAAGGCTCCTGGAGGGGGGCCACGCGGCCCCCCTCCCAACGTGCACATTGCCCCGGGGAGGTGGTGGTCCCAGGGGCCCGCAACGGACCCCCGTATTTCTATCAAGAATGCCCCGGGGAGGTGGTGGTCCCCGGGGCAGTGTGGGGGGGTTCGAGCCCCCCCACACTAATTATTTCTAAAAGCCCCGGGGAGGTGGCAGTGCCCGGGGCTTGGGGGGGCCCGCGAGGCCCCCCACCCATATTTTAGGGAAGCCCCGGGGAGGTGGCGGTCCCCGGGGATTAGGGGGGCCCGCGAGACGCCCCGCCCTAAAATAAATAAAGCCTCAGGGAGGTGGCGGTCCCCGGGGCTGCGGGGGGGCTGCGTGCCCCCTGCACATTATTGATGAAGCCCCGGGGAGGTGGCAGTCCCCAGGGCTGCGGGGGCCCCCGTGGGCCCGCTAATTAATTGGACAGTGCCCCTGGGACCTGGCCCACCTGGGGGCTTAACGAAATGAAGCACGGGAGCCCGGGCTTCATTTTCTAAAAAAGATTTTTGGCTGGATTCTCGCACCCAGCGCAAATTCTACCAATTCATTTTTTTTTTAAATGCTTTTTTTGGGCTTGTAGCATTAGGGGGTCAGGGTGTTTCGACCCTGCCCCCTTTTCATGTTTTTTATCTTTTTTTTTTACTGTTTTCTTGTGACTTGGTTTTACCGAGTCACAAGATGGCTGCCAACACTTCTTGGTTTGGACAGCCAATCAAAATGAAGCTCGTGCTCGGGAGGGTTCGCGAATCCTCCTCGGCCACCAGATATCAATATTTTTATTTTTTGAATTTCTCAAGAACTACTGAACAAATTTACACCATTTAAAAAAAAGGTCGCTTTCCGAACCAAGAGCTACCTTTTTGCCAAATTTGGTGTAATTCCGTTCAGCAGTTCGGGCTGTAGCTTTGTCTAAAGTTTCCTATGGAAATTAACATGGAGAAAACGCATTTTGGGACCCCCCTTTTTTCTCGGCCCCCGCTCAACGAATCACCCCGAAACTTTCAAGACAGGAGCTGACCTGAGTGAACCATTAGTTTTGAAACTTTCGCGAAGTTTCATCAAACTACGCCTAAGATATTCTTGAATAGAAACGAGGTCCTAACTATAACTACCTACTGGCGACCGCCACTAGGTGATATATATAAATAAATATATATATATATATATATCTTGTAACCGTTTTCCATATGTATCCACACAGAAACGGCACTCCACGTAGTGCGGATTGTTCAGGTCAGTTTAGTGAAGTCTTTATCTTCATGGCAAACATAAAACGTCCACGCGTTTCGGCCGCTGCTGAGCCTTGTTCGCGACGCCTTAGTATTGCATAAGCCAACTTTTAAACATGTATACAACATAGAGAGTGGACTTGCATCGTCTATTCCAAGCAAATAAACATCACAGCCATTTTGTAATGTGCAAAATATGACCCTGTTACACACAAATGTGTTCAAATACACAGTATTAAGCGCAACCAAAAGTACACGATTATTTTTAAAGAAAATGTGATTTTTTTTAAAGAAGCAAAGAAGACTTTTTCTAATGAAAAAGAATTTTTTTCGGAAGCCCCCTAAAGGCTATATTCTACCACAAATTCTTGATTTCATAATTTGCTTGAGGATTAAGCCCCATTGGGCATATGTTCATACAGATGTACATAACCTTTCCAAGATAAATGTACATATTGCACCCATCATTTAGACCTTTCAAATTCGGGTAAAAATACTAAAAAAACACAAACAAAGATGGGCTTGATACTGTACTACGTAGACTATACAATGTTCTCATTCCTGCGCCTCTATGTGAAAATAAACAATAATCTAGGTCCATTGGGCAAAGTAACAATTTCATATAAAAAATGAAATATAAATTCAAAATGACATCTTAGCTCTTCTGCATTTTCGCTCGGGTGTCTTCTGTATACAATCTGTAAATGAACAAAATGAAAAAAACAGTTACTATCTGCGTATACATAAAAAAAAGAGGCTGTCAGTACATAAAAACTATTAAAAATTAAAATGTCAAGGGGGCAAGGAATGAGGATATTCCATTTTATTTACAGGAAAGTAAACATCTCTTCATCCATATTCAATCCCATAGGTTGTTTCGTCCCTATTCTCAGAATGTACCTGCACTCAAGCTGTCTCAATATTTTCTCCCTATCTAGAGTTGATTTCTTCTCTTGGTCTAATATACTATATTTCAAAAGGCTGGGGTTACTGTTGTGGTATTCCTTAAAATGTCTAGCAACAGGATAGGTTTCATCTATGTTTTTCACAGCTCAAATGTGTTGTAGAATACGTTTGAGAGCTTGTAGTATCGTACTGCCAATATATTTCTTCAGGCAAGGGCATTCAAGTAAATAAACTGCAAAATCTGATTTGCAATTTAGTGGTTTGTGGATAAATATCCACTCTCCTAAATCAGTACTGATCTCTGTAATATTCTTGCCATGTTGGCATGCTTTGCATTTCTTACAATTTCTGAAACCATTGCTAGGTTTTAGTCGATTACTGGCAGTATTAACCTCAGTCTTAACAAGAGTGTTACTCATAAATTGTGATTTTCTGTAAGTGAACAGGGGTTCTGAGTTAATTTTCGATCCTATTACAGGGTCACGTTGGATTAAGTACCAGTGTTTGCGCATAGCTTGTCTCACTTTTTTGTGGTGTCAGTTGTAGGTGGTAATAAATCTACATTCTTTCTCTGATTGCAGTTTCCGAACTTGCTTTTTGAATAGTAGATCTACTCTATTGACGGTGGCTACTTTTCTCCTGGCCTCTCTCAATGTTTCATCTTTATACCCCCTCTCTTTTAGTCGTGTGATCATTTCTGCTTCTGTTTTCACATACATGGTTTGCGAGCTACAAATTCTCTTAGCTCTTAACATTTCCCCATATGGTATACTGTTCTTTTTAATGAGGTGGGGTGTGAGCTACTAGCGTGGAGAGTAGTATTACCTGCAGTTGTTTTTCTATACAGCGAGAATGTCAGTTGTAAACCGACTACTTCTAGCCTAACATCAAGAAATTCAATACTGGCATCACTTATGCGACTTGTGAAAGACAAATTTAAATCATTGTTGTTAATTTTGATGACAAAATTTTCTATAGATTCTTGATCTCCTTTTCTCAGCTGGAACAGATCATATATATATCTAAGCCACAAAATAATATGTGGGGAACACTCCTCTAGTTCCATGCTGTGCAGCACCTGCTCCTCGCACCAGCCCATATGCAGGTTCGCATATATGGGGGCGAAGCAGGTGCCCATCGCTGTTTTTTGCATCTGTGTGTACATGTCATTATTGAATAAATAAATATTACTTTCCAGACACCAAGAGATCATGTTCAACAACATTTCATTATGCTCATAAAATTGTATAGGTCTAAATTTCAAGAAGTGTCGCACTGCTCTTAAACCATCTACATGTCTGATAATAGTGTACAACGAATTTACATCTAAACAGATCATTAAATAGTCTTCCTCCCAATGAATGTCAAATATCCTTTATAAGAAATCTGTTGAGTCCCTGATATAGGATGGTAGATCTTGAACCAAGGGTTGTAAAATATAATCAACATATTTAGAGACATTCTCAAATAGGCTGCCTATGGCTGAAATGATTGACCTTCCTGGAGGACAATCACGATTTTTGTGTATTTTCGTCAATAAATACAGAATCGGTATCCTTGGATGGGCAACCTTTAAAAAGCTATACTCATCCAAACTGATAAGACTGTAATCGTGCCACTTTTCCAACTCATGGTTGAAATTCTGTTTTAAGTTGTCATAATCATTCATTGTTATCTTTCTATAACATGTTGAATCTTTAAGTTGTGTGTATGCTTTTTAAAAAAAAATTATTCGCTTTTTATTATATTCTTACAAACATATACAACGAACATCACAGGCTTCATCTCTGCTCGTCGCAACAGTGCAACTTACATATATCTCAGTGATATGTGGTACACTACAATATTATTTCCAACTATCTCCATCCGAAGTACATTCATTTATATAGCAGATATAGACATCATATCTGGATTAGTTCTTAAATAGTCCGTTAGTGGTGCCCTATAATCTTTTGGTCTTGACTTGGTTGGGAGTTCTTCTTCATATGTTTTCAGGGTGTCCCTGCAACACACCATGTCCAATATCCAACGTTTGCTGCTAGGGGATTGTTTACCGTCCCAGTTCATTGATACTCCTCTCTTTGCCAATAATAGCTCTATTGCACAAAGTTTGCGTTTTACAGAGCGCAGCTGCGTCACTAGGCCTAGCAAGCATACTCTTATTGAACATTCTATGTTGGTTTCTAGTATGCTACCCAGTATTACAGTAATTTCCTCCCAGTAAGCTCTGACCTTGGCGCATTGCCACGCCAGATGTATAAAATCAGCACTGTCTTCCCCACATCTTCTGCACCTGGCATCTGTCCGAAGCCCATATTTCTGTAATTTAAGTGGAGTGTGGTATATTTGGTGTAAATATTTATAATGTATTATGCGCAGATTTCCGTTAGGGGTTAACATTTCTGTTAGCGCACAGCAGCTTTGCCAGTCCTCCTCAGTGAGAGGGGAATCTAGCTGAGCGTTCCATCTCTCTTGCGCTTTACTAGCGACACTAGCTATATCGTCTTGTAATGATCTGTACAGTTTTGTTACCATATGAGCGTTGTTTGAGTTAGTGATGATCATTTGTAATGGTGCCAGCGTTGGTGGTTCATCAGGGAAGGTAGGATATAAGGTCTTTTTTGCGCCTCTTAGCCTGTGGTATGAAAATTTGAACAATAATGATTAATTACTTATGAAGCTTAAATCGTTATGGCCAATGAAACTGCCTTCCTTATAAAGGTCGCCCACTGTGTCTATGCCGACATGTTGTAGCAACTCCATACTGCTTCTCTCCTGTGTCACAGATATAGCGGTAGTTTGCGTGCTAGTTTCCCCATGCGTTGCCATGCTAGTGTTGTGGTTTGGATTGTGTTTATTTCAGTTTTGGCCACATGTGTACGCTGATATGGTAATATGCATCGGAGGGGAATGCGGTGTGCATCACCGTCCTCGACTGCCACTTGCGGCATATACCTTATTGGGTGGAACCAGTAATGTGCGTATTGCGCTTGTGCGCATAGATAGTAGAGCAATAGGTCTGGTACTGCAAAGCCCCCTTTCATGTATGGCAGTGTTAGTGTTCGTAGTTCAATGCACGCTTGCTTCCCTGCCCATATTAATCTTGTTATATTTGTGGTTAGCCTCTTGAAAACTGGGGTTGGCGGCGGTATGGGAATGTTGTTAAATAAATAGAGGAATTTGGGGAGGATAACCATTTTTATAATGGCCATTCTATCTGCCAATGATAATGGTAGTCGGATCCACCGTTCAATTTGTGCTTCTAGTTTATCTATCGCTGTTCCATAGTTTGCTTTTATTACTGTCGCTGGGTCCCTGTGGAACCATATTCCTAGGTATTTGACAGGCTCTACTTGCCATGCTATGGGGAATTCCACATGATGTGGCCGGGTGAAATCCGTTAATGGGAGGATCGTGGATTTACTCCAATTGATTTGTAGGCCAGAGTGCCTGACAAATTTAATATATTCCCGCAGTAAGGGAGATAGGTTTATTCGAGGCTCTCGCACAAATAGTACCATGTCATCCGCATATAAGGAAATACTTATGGGGCACTGGATGAACTTCAATGCGGTAGCTGCATGTCGTTGTCTTATTTTACACGCTAAGGGTTCTAGTGCGATGGCAAAAAGTAAGGGCGATAGTGGACACCCTTGTCTCGTGCCTCGTTGTATTGATATTGTGCCTGATATATGCTTATTTACTTTTATTCGCGCCACTGGTTTGGTATATAATATCTTGATCCATTGCAGCAGGGTACAGGGCATGCCCATCCTTTGCTGGATTGTGAATAAGTACACCCATTCAACAGAGTCAAAGGCTTTGGCTGCGTCCAATAGAACTGCCGCAGCCTCTAGCTCTGGGTTTAGCTGATGCGACAATGCAAAAATAGTGCGTATATTATGTGCCGTAGATCTAGCGGGTATGAAACCGGACTGATCTGGCAATATGAGATTTTGCATAAGCGGTTGTAGTCGTGTGGCTATGATTTTGGCCAATATTTTTGCATCTTTATTAATGAGAGATAGTGGCCTATATGACTCACATATTTCTGGATCTTTGTCAGGCTTCAGGAGTGCTATTATTAATGCTTCCCGTAATGTTGGTGGAAGAATTTGTTTGCTGTGGGCATCTCCATACATTTCCACAATGTATGGGCTCAGTAGGTTGGCGTATTCTTTATAGAATTTCCCTGTAAATCCATTGGGTCCCGGGGCTTTGCCATTGGGTAGTGTTTTGATGGCGTCTTTAACCTCTTCTATTGTAATCGGTTGGTCTAAGTATTCTCTTTGATTGTCAGATAACCATGCTAGTGCTATGTCCTCCAAATAATCTATGACTTCTTGTGCCGTTGCTGTGGGTCGTGTAGCATAGAGGTCGCTATACATTTCCATAAATGCCTCTAGTATGCCTGCAGTGTCATAGTGCGGCCTGCCGCGTGCATCTTTTATTTTAATGCCGTTTGTGTTTTGCGCTCGTAGCATATTTTCTGTGCCAGCACTCGGCCTGACCTGCCACCCTAGCCATAGGTCCGTGCTACCTATCTTTTTGTTATGTATTTAAGCTCGTTGTCAGCAAAGTCGTGATATTCGGTCAGTGTGTCTCTAATGCTTCCTAGTATATCAGTTTTATGTGTTCGTTCATATTCCTCTTCTAGTTTTTTGAGAGTATTCTCACATCTATTCAATTGGGCACGTATATCTCGTAATATCCCCGCATTAGTGCTTATGCAAGTTTCACGTATAGTGGCTTTGAATGCTTCCCAAAGCAGACTTGCATCGTCTACAGAATCTTTATTTAATTGGAAGTATTCTTCTATTGCCTCTCTAATTGTAGTATTGTAAAGCGGGTCCAGCAGCGCTTTGGCGTTAAATCTCCATATGTAGGGTGGAGGTGTGTAAGTAGGGAGCTCAATGGAAAGCAATACCGGCTTATGATCCGATAGCGTCTTTGGGAGGTGCTGTATGTCCCGTGCCCATGTGCTAGCCTCTCCCGTTGCCAGCCAGTAGTCAATACGTGACCAGCTGTTGTGTGCTGTAGACGTGTGTGTGCTCTCTAACGTTTGTGGGTTGCGCAGCCGGCAGATATCTACCATCTTGAACTCGGCCATGCCATCTATTACTGTCTGGACTGCTCGTTTATGGGGCTCTGTTGTAGTGCCTGATCTGTCCTGATCATCTCTAAGGGAGATATTGAGATACCCCTCCCCACAGGATTTCCATATCTGGTAGTTCTCTCAATTTTTTCCATATATCCAGAAAGAAGTCCGGGTCGTCTATGTTCGGGCCATAGACATTAACAAGCCCTATTCGTGTTCCTCTTAGGTGCCCAGTAACAGTGATATATCTCCCCTGCTCGTCTGTGATCGTGTGGTCTATTGTGAATTGTACCCCTTTTTTAATAAGGATTAAAACGCCTCTCGAATGTGATGAGTAGGATGACGCTATTATGGTGTCAGCCCATTTGCCCCCCAAGCTACACGAGCTGGATCTTGCCAGGTGTGTCTCTTGCAGCATAGCTATTTCTATATGGTGTCTGTCTAAATAGGTGAACACCTGTCGTATTTTCCTGGGGTTATTGAGGCCCCGGACGTTCCAAGTCAATAATCGGGTCAATGATGTGTTTTTCCTGCTATCCATAGAGGTACTTGTTTTGTATTTGTATAGAATGCCTCACGTACATTCTCGCATGTGTGTCTTGTAGTTGGAATCTATACATATTATTCATACATAACTTGTGCATGGCAGTTTCTTGTAGTACCATACTCTATTGGTATGTGCCTGATAAAACATTCAACCCCATAAGCCCCCCACCCACTTTAGCATCCCAATCATGCCAAAGACATACCCACCAAAACAGCATGAATAACATTTTAACTTTGTCGGGGAGCACCCTGGGGGGGCCGCTAGGTGCCCGCTTTCTCATCCGCCGAGCGGATGTGGCCGGAGTGATCGCTATTAAATGGCTTATACATTATGCAACTATTTGTGTTGTCTTAATACCACCAGGGTGTATTGTTATTATATCGTCCTTGACACCCGTACTAATCCCCTGCTTCACAGCTACAGTACAGTGTTCCATGGTATTGCGCACAGTTAAGGGTGTTTGTGGTAGGTTCGTAGAGGCAGTTTTAAAAGTAGTTATCTTTTGAGCTGTGGTAGCACGGTGGTACTTAAGTCTTGCACTGTGTCCGGTTACTGCCGTTTCTCAATGTAGTGTGCGTTGACCTATTGCCCAAGGTCCATATTGCCTGCCTTCTGTATACTGTGATACCAAATCCCCTTTGGTATCGCTTTGTTCGCCCTAAGTTGGCAGGGTATGCCCAGACGTGGGACCCTTGCTCACTTTGCCACTGGATTCAAGCTAGCCTGGCTGATGACGGATGAATAGCCAGAAACCGGTCCCAGGATGCTTGTTTCCGGTCCAGGGAAGACATGGCTTGGCAGTTCGGGCTGGACTGTTCCCATGAGGCACAGGGTCAGACTGATTTGCATATGGCCATGTCTGAACTGGGGTGGTGGAGTGAGCTAAAGAATGATGATGGATTAAACCCAGATCAGTTGACTGGGGGTGAGTGTTTGATTAGCTCAAGTGCTCCATCCATCATCCCCTTTGGTATCGCATCGTTCTGTATACTGTGGCAGCTTTACTGGACATAGCTCATTTACCACCCCTTAGTATAACACCTTCCTGCTGCCAGCTATATACTTTTAATATTAGTCACCTGCATTTTAATACGATTAAATAAGTAACATACCCTCTGTCTTAGTCTGAGTGTGCAGGAGACAGTGTTCGCTCTGTATTTCTTCTTTTGACAGTCATTTGTTTCAGGAAATCCTGTGCCGCTTTCGGTGTAGTTAGTATTTGCATCTGGTCCTCGTGGGTAATCCGCAATCTGGCAGGGTACAACATTACGTACATTATGCCCATGTCTCGCAATTTCTTCTTTACAGGGGCAAATTCTTTCCGCGCTGCTTGTACAGCTATCGTAAAGTCGGGATAAAAGGAAACGCTGTTACCCTGATAGTTGATTTGTTGTCGCTCTCGGGCTAGCCGTAGTTGTGTCTCGATCCCGGTAGTTCAGAACTCGGGATATAATTGGCTGCGGTGGGGCACCTGGTGGTGGTTTTGGAGCAAGTAATCGATGTGCCCTTTCAATAATGAGCATGGGGGAGAATTTGGCTGCGCCAAATACCTCTCTCAGCATGTCCTCGATGTAGGTTTCTAAGCGTCCCGTGTTTGCACTTTCTGGAATGCCCATAATGCGCACATTATTACGGCGGGATCTAGCTTCTAAGTCTTCGTTCTTGTTTTTAATCACTTTGAGTAGTTTTTCCATATCGTTACATTTTTTGGATGTGGCTCCAGATTCATCTTCGACTGCTGAAATTCGCAGTTCCGCGGCATCTAAATGTTCCCCCTGTTTGTCTAGTTTGGCGGCCATATTGTCAACTCTAAGGGTAAGGGTATCTATCTTCCCGTTGATTGCTTGCAGGCTTTGTTAGATAGCATGTAGTGCAGCTTCCTTATTCGACCCGCTGGCCTGTTCCGTTTCAAGTTCAGTATTCGAATGCGCTATTGTCGATCTCGGTGTTCGGCGGGCCTCAAATGTTAATTTCGATTGCTGCTTGTCAGATTTGCCCATTATTGTGTTTTTGCATCACACAATGAGCGAGGCCGTCTTAGCACCAGTGCAGCTTTTCTTTGTGGAGTATGTTGTTCTGTGCAAAGCTGTGCCACTTCAGATTTTTAGTCACAGCGCATTCAATTTATGTACTTCCTTAAGTAGTTTATACAGTATATGCATTTACTCCAGTGACTCGTGGAACACCCAGGGGTAGGCCTGCTGTATATTAGCTATAGAATCGCTGAGTCCACCAGCGTATGAGCGGTTATTATAGTCAAATTCTGCCCCCGCCGTTACCTGTGTTCGTTATGTCAGGCCAGTTTGGTTCCCACACATTGGTGCTCAGCGCGGCGTCTGAGCGCTACAGGGAAGATCTCCTTCGTGGCTTCAGCTTTGCTGAGCGGTGAGCATAGTGTATTAAGTAGGGAGCACTGGACAATCTAGTTGCGGCGATGCATGTGCCCCGTTTTTGGTGTGCCTTCTGGTGCGACTTGGGAGTTGGTTCCCACACACTGTACGTTGTTCACAGCCACTCCATGCCCCGCTTCCTCGCCCAGTACTTGCCTTTATTCAGTCTCTGGCACTGCCTTTCAGCATTTCTTCAGAGCGAATCCGGCGCCCAGTGTGGTTGCGGCTGACTTTCAGAGGTGTAGCGGTGATATTCTTACAGGGCGATATACGTCGTCTCAGGAATCGAGGTGCCGCACCGTTCTGCCATTTTCCCTCTCTGCTTGTATCCAAGAGCGCGTTGCTTACTGTCTGGCACAGGCATGAGATTTCCATCGGTTATCGCTGCATTCAGGCTTGATTTATCGACAGTGTCAGCTGTACTTGCGATCTCGGCGCACTTTCAGGGGCTTTACTTGGGCATATCAAACAGCGGTCTGTGTCGCTGCCGCAGTCCTAGCGCCATACCGTGCCGCCATTTTGTCCCGGCTCCTAGTGCCAGTGCGCTCTGCTTTCAAATAGAGTTTACGGCGGTTGTCTCGGGTAACTCTATCTTCTGGCTGTATTTTCTGGTAGCGTTGATATTCCGATATTTAGTTTCGTAGTCCAGGCATATCAATACTCGCCATGTCCGCTGATAATCGGCGGAGACTTATTCCGGCTGGCAGAGCAGTACTATCGTGTGGCCATTTTGCTGCGCGCCCTCTAGCACCCCAAGTTGTGTGTATGCTTCCTGCATATATATTTCTTTGGGCCAAATAACGACATTCCCACCTTTGTCCGAATTTTGGATAATGAACTCATCATTTTTTGACCACTTCTTCATCACACTATTGTATTTAGCCCTCCATGCTGTATTCCTTTTCTTCTCTTTAATTTCACATTTCTTGATTTTCTTTAATTCATAGATCATATTCTCATTGAAGGAATATATATTATCGTGTGGTAATGTGGGGTTAAATTTTGATTTGGGTTTAAAAGAAGTATCAGCCCCTTTATTGCCTACAATTTGTTGTTCTGCCAGGAGTTCTTTATCTGTTAGATATTCCTGCCCTTCAATCCCCTCATTCTCCAATTCACTCATATCTCTCATCAAATCAATATCTGCTAGCAAGTAATGAGTGGGACGCCTTGTTTTTGACAGAAACATGGATGAACTCAGACTCTGTTGCAGCAGTAACCTTGGCTGTTCCCAGCGGTTTTAAAATGTGTTACGCGAATAGAGAGAGCGGGAAAAGAGGGGGAGGGGTTGCCATTATTTTTAAAGACTCCTGGGTCTTAGCAGCCTCAGGCCCGCTCAGACTGAATGAAATTGAGGGGCTTAACTTTTGCTTGCAAATTGATCCTTCAACTTCCTTCTCTGGCATTCTTATATATAGACCTCCGGACTGTGCTTCTAACACAACCCATGAGCTATGTAATTACATTATCGAGAAATCATTAATGTATGCGAATTTTACCGCTCTAGGGGATTTTAATTTACACGTGAATGATACTACCTGCACACAGGCAGCTCAATTTGTGCTGTCCCTAGAGGGGGCTAATCTAGCGCAACACATTAGATCCCCTACACATAAGGCAGGCCACACCTTGGATCTCGTTTTTTCCAACCTGACCTCCTTGAGTACAGCGGCCCCTATCAAACTGGTCTGGTCGGACCATTGTTTGATTCCATTTTGTTTTAGGTTCAGCAGACTCGGTCAGAGAAAGGATAACCAATCCTATATTAAACGAAGCTGGAAAAACCTAACGGCGGCGGTGTTGGACCCCATCTTACAGGCCAGCCAACCCGCACTTTCATCCGACCCGAACATTGATTCCATAGCTTTAAATCAGTGGATTGCGACAGCTGTCGAAGCCGCGGCTCCTGCCAAGGCTGCTAGATCTTCAAGGCTCTCTCCATCTGCCCCTTGGTTCACGGAGGCTCTTAGGGCTGCTAAGAGCAGCTGTAAACGACTGGAGCGGCAGTAGGTCAGGCTACTGCGAGTCCGCCAAGATCATCTATAGAAATGCTCTGAAAGAACTCCACAGCATGATTAGGGTAGCCAGAAGAGAGTACTTGGCTGATTGTATCTATAAGGCTGACAACTCGACTAAGGAGGTGTTCAAAGTGGTCAAATCCTTCCTTAAACCCAGAGCTGTGGAGACCACTGTGCAACCTTCACTCGCCCTGTGCGAAAGATTCTCCGTCTTTTTCGACAATAAAATTCAGGAAGTGTATAAATCTTTCTTAGGGTTGTCGGAGACGGAGAAATGTGACAGGAAGGTAGCTAGAGTTACAGAACCGTCTTTTATGATGTTTTCCAACATTTCCCAACAGAAATTGTGAGGTGTAAGTCGGGGGCACCTGATGATCCTTGTCCCCCAACACTATGGAATGTACTGGCTCACTCCCTGTCGCACACTCTGAAGCACATCTGGAACTCCTCCCTGTCGACCAGCACTTTTCCAGATATATGGAAACACGCTGCTCTCCTCCCGCTAAGGAAAAAACCGAATGGGGTTCCCGGGGAACTGACCAATTATAGGCCCATCTCTTTGCTGCCAGCTCCGGCTAAGATGTTGGAAAAATTGGTGCAGAGGTAACTGTCTATCTTTATCGAGAAAGAGGGCATCTTGCATGATACCCAATCTGGTTTCAGGTCGGGATTTAGTACTGAGACAGCCCTCCTGGAGGTGGCTGAACTAGTTAGACAGGCTGCTGATTCAGGGGCCTCCGCGATGCTGGCGCTCCTGGATCTGTCGGCCGCATTTGATACCGTTGACCATACCTTGCTGTCAGAGAGACTGCAAGAAATTGGCATTGGAGGCTCGGCTCTGGCATGGCTGAAATCCTACTTGGATAATCACACACAGAAGGTTGCGCTCCAACCATTTCTATCCAAGCCAAAACAGCTCCGGTGTGGAGTCCCCCAGGGGTCAGCATTAAGCCCTCTCCTGTTTAATGTGTACCTGGCTCCTCTGTTTACCCTGATAGCCAATTGGGGGGTAAAAGCGATCTCCTACGCGGATGATACACAGTTGGTCTTCACTTTTAAAGAACAGACCGAGGTCGCCTTTGAGAGCTTCAAGGGTTGCATGAAAGACATTGCGTTGTGGATGAACAACAACAAACTCAGGCTCAACGCAGGAAAGACAGAGGTGCTGTTCTTCGGGAAAGAGCCGCCCCCAGTTCCGGATCTCTGGTGGCCTATTGAAATGGGTCCCCCACCCTCACCGGCAGACTGTATAAAAAATCTGGGTGTGAAGTGGGAGGCTGATCTTTCATTCTCGGCTCAGATACATCAGGTGACAGCCACCTGCTTCTGTCAACTGAGGAATCTGAAGACATTTTTGCATCTATTGCCAGAGGAGTGTCGGAAAAGCATAGTACATGCCTTAGTGACATCCAAGCTCGACTATGCAAATGGCCTCTACTTGGGTCAGCCTGAGTACCTGATTAAGCGCCTGCAGATAGTGAAAAATGTGGCTGCGAGACTAATCAGGCGAGTGCCTTTCTGCGAGCATGTCTCTCCGCATCTAAAAGCACTTCACTGGCTTCCAGTGACAAAGAGAATTAAATTCAAGGCCTTGACGCTGGCGTTCCGTGCCATGCATGGCAACTGCCCCAGCTACCTAAAACACAGACTACGTGGATACAAACAGTCCAGACCCTTGAGGTCCAATTCTCAAAATCTACTGTGCATCCCCCGTTTCAAAAATGGGGGGCAGATCCTTTATACTCGGTGCAGCAAAGCTGTGGAACTCCCTGCCGAGTAATTTCCGCAATATAGAAACAGAGTCCCTCTTCAGGAAAATGGTAAAAACCTGGCTCTTTAGGGCAGACTAAGGGCCCGGGGTTATGTCCTGAGCTGTCCAACGCTGCACTACTGTTCGCTTAGTGCCGGGACACCTCTGTTTGAGGTAGCTGTCGCGCTTTACAAGTGTCTGTATTATTATTATTATTATTATTATTATTGCTAGAAGATTACTGTCTGTGTTTGCATCCAATGTTCTTTCATTGCTTTTTGCTGTAGTTTAAAAAAAAAAATCTCAATTTCTGTGTGAACATGTAAATGTCTAATCTATTCTGTTCATAATTGAATGATGCGCTTGGACAATACGGTAAGCCTAGTCCAAGAATTTCCTCGTCTTCTGATGTAATTGTCCCTGTGGTAAGATTAATTACCGTATTGGTCTCCTTATTTCTTGCTGTGGCTCCTGGTTGTCACTCCAGCTGAATTGTCCTCTTCTCTTCCCTTGGCTGCCCCGCCTCTGGTTCCTCCTCCTCTTTTTTGTTGTTGTTGCGGGCGATGGTTTGTGAATCGGCCTAACCTTAAAAAACGGAATTCATCTTGGACTGTTGTAATTCTTACACCATGATCTATTGATTATTCTCGATCTGATTCGGAACCCGTATCAGAACTGATGTCACTCAGAGACATGTGTAGATTCTTCCACTCTCATAATCTCTCCTATCCCTTTGAGTATTATGGGCCTTTCTTGTTGTAATTACATCGTCATGTTTCTTGTCTCTCACTTTCATTTCTTTCAAAAATGTAATCACTGTCTCTTTATCCGCAAGTTGTTGAAGTTGATTTGTTATATCTTTAATTTGTTCCAAAATAGCATCTCTATCGATGGAAGCATATTTTTTCAACAATAAAATCATTCTTTTGGAGCTTTCTGCATTCAATTCTGCCCATTCTTTGATTAAATCAGGATGTAGATTTTCATATGTCGGGGTAATCATTATTCTTAGCCCTCTTGTGACTCGGCCCACTTCTACATAACATTTGAGAGATTGGACTTCCCACCATATAGAGATTTCTGCTTTGGATAAACGTTCCAATCTATGGCTTAAAGTGTAAAAAGTCTCCTGTTTATTGCTTTTTTCACCTGTTCTTGTACCGGCGTTCACATTCCTTTCAGATCCCTCTTTGAACAGTCCTTCAGCTGCCCTCAGCCTTGCCTCTATTTCTTCGTCTGTCATTTGAAATGAATATGTGCTCAAATCTGGCACACAACTTCAGTCACTGTGGGTGCAAAGCCTCACGCTTCTGCGGGCATAGCACTTATTACGGCTCCCGCTAAAAATAGAAATATGACGCATAAGACCTCCCAAGGCTCGCACCGCTATGGGAGAGCCCTCCGGTATATATATATGCAAAAAAAAAAGGGTAGTTCTCAAGTTTAGGTGGAAAGCAGCTCCTGTATAGAGCACTCTCAACACCAGCAACACTCTAAATTTGCTCACCTCAAATGTCACTTTTCTATCAAAGTGTTTAAGCATAGGATTAGCACAGTGCCATCCATGCCGAGATAGAAAGGGACAAAATCTTTTCCCATTTCTACAGCAAAGTCTTTAAGCATAGGATTAACACAGTGCTATCTATGCGAGCTATAAAATTACCAAAGCCTTTTACCACTCCACACACAGTATTACAGCTTTGGATTGGTAAAATACCATCCAAGCCAACCTGAAATGAATAAAAGCAACGCCTGACATGTGTGTTCGCTCTCATTAGAGCTCTTCAGAGAGGTTTAGCTTTGTCCAGAGACAAGGGAGCACCCAGTATAAATCAAAACAATACCCTTTTAGGCATAGAGGGATGCATAAATTATGCAAAAAAGAAGCAGAGAACTTGGGTAGTTCCCAAGTTTAGTTGGAAAGCAGCTCCTGTATAGAGCACCCTACAACACCAGCTATATATGTCCTCCATCAAGAAATACTTTTGCCAGTGAAAAAGTGAGTTGCACTCACGGGTCAGGATTCCAATTTCATTTATTAAACCAGTAAAGAAAAGGCTCTGACAATGCCCAGCGCGTTTCGGTCCTTTTGGGACCTTGCTCACACGATATTTTCTGACAGTCCCGTTACTATTTTTATACATTAATTTTGGTTTTTAAACTTCCTTTGTAACTTACCGTTACTTGAAGTTTCTAAAGTGCTGGTGCAAGGTGCTATACTTGCAATATCAGTGTGAATTAATGTACATTTGTTTTGTAAAATATGGCAAGTGTAAGTTACATAAAATAAATTTGAACGCAAAACAAAACTATAGACAGTATAAACAAGTGTTTGGGCTGACTATCACAATTTGTGATTTTGTTCTTCTTACTTTCCTGATATAGCTACTCCTGCTGCAGGAGCTGGCAAGCATCAACTGCCATCATGGCAGGAGATAGCTGCCTGGCTGTGGCAGCAAATGCTGGAGGCCATGGCTGCTGATTATTGCCAGCTGGTGGTCTTGGAGGAAGAGGAGGAGGAGGCACAGGCCTCCAGTTCCTTGAGCCGCCAGCCAGGCCCGCCTCTGACCAGACCACTCCACTGCCTCCTCCAACTGCAGTTGGGGTCCACTGCTGCCCATACCACTGACCTTCCCTCCTTGTCATCATGAATATCCAACCGCCTCCTCCACCGTGCTGTATGAGAGCTGGCACATCTCATGTGCGAGATGGCCCAGCTGAGGCACGAGATGGTACTGCTACAGCGTGAACAGCAGAACATGGCCCAGGAGATGGCAACATCTCCAATGAACTGAGTCCCTTCAAATTTATTTTTTATTGAACATTTGTTTTGGTGGTAGGGCATGTTGTGGGCGGAGAGGGTGGGAAAGGAGGGAAGTTAGGAAAAGGGTGGAAAGGACTTTTTTGCATGGGAGTGGGCCTGTTGTGAGTGGAGAGGGTGGGTTTGAAATGCAAAAAATTATATGGGCTTTACTTTTTTTTTCTTTGTCATTATCTGTCTTTCCATTAATGGAGTCCAGTAATTAATTATACTCTGCCACCAGAGTGGCACTGTCTGGGAATAGAAAACTGGTTAATTCTGTTTCATTTATGAGGTTTTACAGCACCCAGCCACCTACCAATTATACTGTATAATAGCTAGTGTAGTTACTGCCCTTATTCTGCCGTCTGCAACTATTATTGACTACTAATGGCGTCTGCCAACAGCATACACAAAATGTAATATTATCTCTCCTTCCAAAGGACATCTTCAGGACTAAGTTATTAACTTGTTTTTCAAGTTCTTGCGTGACTAGATTAAGCGATGGTAGTTACCCTAAGCAATCTTCCTAAACCTTATTGCAGGGTTTCCCAAAAGGGCTCTCTTAATGGTGGTGGTATTAGTGTTGTTGTGCTAACAGGGAAGATATCACAAAGCGAGGTCCCACTCCCACCTTTTCCAAATGAAGTGACCTCCAACTGTAGGATTAATTAGAAAGATTATCCATCACAGGCAACTAGGCTGAAAGAAAACAAAGAGTTAGTTGGTTATCAAAGACAGACCAGACCACCATGACAAAAGAACTCATACTACAAAACCTAGCAGTAGTAAGTTCTCAGCAATCTGGGGAGCTAGTAACTATCTAATGTATATATAAAAAATAAACTTACAAAATCCTTGAGTCAAGAGTCAGTACTCAGGAGGAGAAGATTTGGTTACTCCACGTTGCACAGATTTTATAAGCAGTGCAGGCAGGGCCTGATTCACAAAGGGTAAAGTTACACTTTTGATGTTAGTCTACTGACTCTTGCAGTGTAAGTTTATGACTAGTACATTTTTCATCAGTAACTCTGAGTAGTAACTTTGCGAGTAGTAAGTAATCCCTATCACTTTGAAAGGAGTTATTAATTCTAGTTAGTTACCACCTGTAAGGTTGCTACTCATAATCATAAAGTCACAGTAGTTCAGTTAAACTGCAAGAGTGAACTTACAACAAAAGTGTAACTTTACCTTTGTAAATCAGGTCAGATAGTGCACAGTAGTACTATCTATTGTGGGGCAGATATTGTTCTGACTCTGCACTCTCTTGATGTTATCCCTTCATGCCTGGTTGGGTAAGTGGGACTGACATGGGCTATTGTTCAGGTAAGAAGATCCAGCAGAGAGTTGGTGTCTCTTTCTTCCACATCTGCCCCACCAAGTGTGTGATCCATGTGTAAATTTGTACATCACACCTCAATATATCACACAGCCTGGGATAAGAAGGTAAGGGTTTAATAAATGGATGGGAACGGGGACTTGAGGAAAGGTGTGACAAAGACAAACACATCTGCATTCGTCTTCTCTGAATGTCCGTCTTGGGTGCAGGACTGTAATGGTTTAGTAATTAAGCAGGAGTGTTATGGTTCTTTCATGCAGAAGAAGCGAAGGCCTGTGGATTGCAAAAAAGTAAATGTTGTCGATATTGTGGTCATGGAGAAGGTAAGCTTCATAGTGGATGAGGATCAAGAGGGCAGAGCAAGAGCATAGGCTGGTGCAGTCATGTGCGATTAACTGAGAAGTAAGAACAATTTTACAACCAATCCCAGACAAGTAGCTGCATGTACCTGGCTGAGCAATCTCACAACTGTCATAACAGCCACGTGCGTCCATCATATGACATGTCTACAGTTACAGTCTACCTCCAGACCACAACCCCTTCATTAGAGGAGTTTGACATTTGAGCCAGCACACTACTCAGCATTTCCCAAAATCCAGCACCTCTCTCCAGTCCACAGGGCACAGTAAGCCTCTTATAACTTGTTTCCCATTGAAGTGGATAGACATTGTTCATAACTTCCTTCTTCTGGCTGTTGAGGTAGTCCCATGACTGACTTCGAGTTCCGAATGAGATTGAGAGAGATAGACCTGTTGTGCTGTCCATGAACAAAGAGAGCAAAAGAAATATAGAATGTTAACATTTTTGTGTCGTTTTGTTAACTAAAGTGACTGGTCTGTTCTATGAATTATCCCCCAAAAAGAAGTTCAGCAGTGAGTGGACCATGTAAGTAATTCTATCGAAGTGTGAGAGGGGCAATCATTCAGGCAGAATGACACATAGGGCCGCAAACATTGCAAATCAAGTTGACAAATTAGTTGAACAACACCCTCTCTGCCATCACACAAATCATCATCACTCACTCAATATATCACTCATTGATGTGCAATAGTTAGTTACCTGTTCCAACAAGCACAAAGGTGCAAATTTGTCTATTGTACCTCCTTTTTTTCCATGGAAGCAACAAACAATGGCAGTCTTGTAAATTAATGATCTTTACTGGCAGCCAAGCTAAAGAATGAAGAAAAGAAGGATAGGGATGGGAGGCATTGTCTTCATGTCCTTTAAGCAAATGGGGAGGCTTCTGCTGTGCCCACTGGTCCAACTCCACTCTAGTACATACATATGAATAAATGTGGGCTGCATAAGTCAGACACCAATTATATAAATGTTCTCCTATATCCTTTTTTTTGCAAAGCAGTTTGATGTTGAAAGCTCTATTGTGGCCTACTCAGTGAGGGAAGTATAACTCGTCCCCAAAACTCAGGGGGGTCACCCAGAAGTTCAACAGGTAACACATTGGAGTCTGACCAATCACCCTCGTCCTCCTCCTGTGCCATTTCAGGGACAGTGTAATCTTGTGCTATGAAGTGTTTTGAGTTGTTTTAATCATGGGCAATCTCTCCACGTTTTGAGGTGAGAGTCTGGTCCTTCTTACTGTGACAACTGGGTCAGCTGCAATGAACACATGCTCAGAAGACACACTGGGGACCGGACAAGCCGGATACTTTATTGCCAGCCTGCTGAGCTCTGGCCATTGGTGCATCTTCACATACCAATAGACCAATGGATTTTGATCCAGGTTGACCTCTTTTGGGTCATCCAGATAGTCTTGGATCATCCTCTGTATGTTCATTGGTGCTGTCACTTGCCCAACCTCTCTTACCTTCACCTCTGCACTTTTCTTAAGCCCTACCACTTGAAACCAAGTCATTGCATAGGTTGGGTCCGATTCTTCTGTTGCTGGTGTTGTTGCTAGTGGTGCTGGTGTTGGCTGCTGTGAGACAACAGCACTGCCCTCTCTTGAGGTTGAAGGCTGCACACCAGAACTTCTGCCTGGGCCTCTAACTTCCAGCCTTTCTTCTTCCAGGTCTCTTGCTTGGCCAACATTCCAAGTCTTGTATTGTGAAACATCCCGTTGTGAAAAAATGGAAGTGACCGGTATTTTTTGTACTGTGGATCAATCATTGTGGGACAGATGTACTCTTTGGAGGACACAATCTCTCTTTGCAGCCTTGTATTAACAGCCAAGCGAAGGATTAAACTCTGAACCAACTCATATTCTTATTCGTTCACACTGGCGACACTTTGTGACATCTTTTTTAACTGATCCTGTAGGAGATGTGTTATACCTGGCTTGTCCAGCGGGTTTATCCCTAGACTTTTTGCTTTTTGGCCTTCTGTTTCTGACCTGTTTTTGTTGGTTTTATGACAATGGGCAATTTACCACTGCTGATCAGTGCTAAAGTGCATATGTTCTCCCTGTAAATTGTTTTGATGGTTGGTATTTCCTTGATTGGTTATTTGATTTACTACTAAGTCCTTAGTACAGTGCACTGTGGGTACCCAGGGCCTGTAAATAAAATGCTGCTAGTGGGCCTGCAGCACTGATTGTGCCACCCACATGAGCAGCCTGTAAATGTAACTCAGGCCTGCCACTGCAGTGTCTGTGCGTAGTTTGGTACTGCCATGTCGACCTGGCAAGTGCACCCACTTGCCAAGCGCTAACCTTACCTTTTTTACCATGTGTGTCACCCCTAAGGTAGGCACAAGGTACCCCTGTGGGCAGGGTGAGGTGTTTGTGAAAGGTAGGACATGCCCTGATGTGCGTGGCATGTCCTAATAGTGAAATACTGCCAATTTCGTTTTTCACTATTGAAAGGCTATCTGTCTCATAGGATAGAATGGGGAGTTTGGTATGCCTAAACTCAGAAGTTAAAGATGCATCTTTTAGTAAGGATGATTTTTACATTCTCCGTTTGAAAATACCACTTTTAGAAAGTAGGTATTTTCTTGCTTAGCCATCCAGTGTGCCTCTGCTAGGTTTGTGTATTGACTGTCTGGCTTTTGAATGACAGGGGCTGGGGATGAGCATTCTCTCAGACAGCCACCGGGGGGGGTGTTGATGTGTGTCCTGCCTTTCCTGGATGAGTCAGGGCTGGGCTGAATAGACCTGAGCTGCATTTAGAGTAGGGGGAGGAGATTTCCTTGCACCTGAATAGGCCAGGTCTGCCTTACACAATGCTGTCTCCACCTTCTGCAGGGCAGCTGCACCAGAGAGGACAGAACTGGTTTTGGCTGGGCAAAGAGCTTCTCTGCCACCAGAGAACAAAGGAATTTGTGCTATAAAAAGTGGGGTTCAGACCCCTGAACTTTAGATTACTGCTGAACTAAGGAACCTGCCAGGAAGAAGAACCGGGAAAGCTGGAGGAGGAGTACTGCCCCTGTGCTGTGTGCTGTTGGGGTTGGCCTGCAGTGGTTGCTTCTGTCTTAGGCAGGGATAGGACTGGACTGTGCTTTCATCATCCTGCTGTAAACGTTTTCTCCAAGAGCTTGAAGTAGAGCTTGCCTCCGGTTGGAAGTCTCAGGGATAGAAAAGACTTCAAAGATCACTTCTGGGAATCAAGAGGAACCTTTGCCAAGGAGAAGAGCCGGAGAAGCTGAGGAGGAATACTGCCCCTGTGCTGTTTGCTGGCTGGGGTTGGCCTGCAGTGGCTACTTGCTGCCAAGTAAAGGAGAAAGGACTTTGCTGTTTGCTGTGTCCCCTGCGTGAGGAAGATCTCCAAGGGCTTGAATTGAGCTTGCCTCCTGTTCTGAAGTCTCAGGTACACAAAGACTTCACCCCCAGTCCCCCCCTGAACTCCTCTGCTGGGAGTCCTGGCCTGCTGAGAGGCGCCTGCCAGTGTTCTGGGCCTCTGGAGGTTGTTTTGGGACTGGAAACTGCAAGAACTTTGAAAATCGACGCATCGCCTGTTTCCAACGCATCGCAGCGGTGCGAGAGAAAATTTCCGACACATCACCGCCACCGAAGAGTCGACGAGGGCCTGCTCACGGCTGAAGCCTCCACAGTGCGACGAATCCTGTGCACCGATCTCTGACGCACCAATTCTGACGCAGGCCCGGTTGGGGAAGATCCGACGCATCGCACCGGATCTTCACGCATCGCATCGAAGCGCCAAGTCTGTCGCATCGTTGGGTGATGCAGTAAGAAACCGACGCATCACCTCCCCACACAGTAAGAAACATACGCACCACCTCCTCTCCGGTAAGGAACCGACGCATCACCTCCTCCGGAGCAAGGAACTGACGCATCACCTTCCCTGAGTGTAAGGAACAAACGCATCACCTTCCCTGCGACCCTTTTTGCTTGCATTTTTCGATGCATCAAAAGTACTTTGTATAAAAGTGTCGCATCTCACATTCTCTTGGAACTGAACTGTTTCTACCTTTTAAGAATCATATTTTTAATACTGTATTGTGGATTTTTGTTGTTTGGTCTTGTATTGGTTTAGATAAAGATTACATATTTTTCTAAACTGGTGCGGTGTCCATTTGTAGTGTTTTCACTGTATTACTGTATGTGTTCACAAATGCTTTACACACTGCTTCTGAGATAAGCCTGTCTGCTCGTGCCAAGCTACCAAGGGGGTGAGCAGGGGTGTTAGAAGTGTATCCCCTTTACATCACTAGGAAGAAGGGTCCCTACTTGGACAAAGGTACCCACCTCTGCCAACTAGATATCCCCATTTCTAACAAGATGCGACACAGGATTGCTTGGCTCATCCTACTGTCCAACTTGCTGACTTCCCATGTGAAAACACTCAAAAGGAAGTAGTAATTGTGTCTGGCATTTGACTAGCCCCCATTTGTCCGTCTCCTTGGTCATGCTTTTCCCAGTTGCATCTCCTCCTCCTTGAAGGACATAGTCAGTGATAAGTCTGTACTGCTCAAACAAATGTTGCAAAATGTAATAGGTAGAGTTCCAATTTGGTGGCACCTCCTGTATGAGGGCTTTAACTGGTACTCTATTAGCATGCTGAATGATCCTCAACTGCTTCTGGGCTTTAAAGGAATGACTCAAATGAATGCAGATTCTTCTGCAGGTGGTCAGTATGTTGCTGACTATGTCTTCTTTTTAGAGAAAGTGCTGCAGAATCAGGTTGATGCAATGAGCCAAAAACAGGACGATGAAATATCCACCATCGGCCATGGCTTTGACTATATCCAATTCTGAGACCTCTGGGTCAAACCCATTCAAGAACTTTGCTGTTCAAGTCCTCCAAGATGTTTGCAGCTGTATGGGATTTCTCCATTGCAAACATCACTACCGTTGCATGCTGCCAAACGCCCCTAAACCTTTCTTCAACCCTGAAACCTGCTGATAGCTGTTGCCTAACCCTTACTAAAGAAATCCAGTGTGCAGTGATACACATGTAATCAGTTGCTTGACAACTGGTCCACATGTCTGTTGTCCGGTGGAAAGTGTGAACAGCACTCTACTGCATAGCTTGGCCAACAAGTTGCAGCACATCATGATGGAATGCTAGCACCGTATCTCTGGCAAAATAGGACCGACTTGGAACCCTCCAATTTGGGCAGATGACTTCCACATATTCTAAAAATACCACGACTTCTATAAAAGAAAAAGGAAGGAGGTCCAACACTAACATTTTAGCCATCTTACCGTTGTACAAATGTGCTGTTGAGTGGTTGTGTTTGTAGGGCCCCTTCTGCCTGAACAGGCCCATAATAGTAACTTGGATTTTTTTCTATGTGGTGCTACTGACACGGGCAACTTCCGGTAAGAACCAGGAGGTGGAAGACTCAATGTGCTTCTTGGGAGAATCACTATATGCAGTGGTGTCTGCATATGAGTCTTGTACCATTTACAGGTTGCTTATGCGGGTAATGCTGGCACACTGCAGGGGACGGGGCTGCTTTTTGTAAAGCTGTCATTCTCTTCTTCCTCATCACCTCCATCTATCACCGTGATTGGAGCTGCTTCCCCTCTCTCATCAACACCACCAGCTACATTTTTAAGGTGCTCCTCCTACCGTATTGTTTGATGTTTTTTCATATGGGACATTTGGCCTCCAGTACCATAGTGTGAACCTGGTTTATCTCGACAAACACTCGCATGGCACATAGAGCATATTGCAATGTTATCCTTCTGCTTGCTAATTGTAAAGTATTCACAAACCGGGGGAGGAGAACTTTTTTTGTGTTCACATGCCAAAGCCCGAAGAACTGGAGGTAGGTGGGTGTGTTATTTGCCTCTCTGCAGGGTGTACTTCGACTGAGGTAGTGGTGGATGCCGCTCTCAGCCGGGGCCATACAAATATGGAAGCTGGTGGTGGAACCAGTGCCACATCCCTCTGGCAGGTTCAATTGGAAGATTCATCTTGGTGTTCTCTGCGCTGCCCTCCATCCTGACAATCACTGGCTCATCACTGTCACTTTCCATAATTCTATGGCTTTCAGGAACTTTCCTTTTCCCTTGCCTCTTGTGGCGGGTCTCGGACTAGGCTGGGGTCCAATCCATACCCAGATCATCAGAAGGGGGGCTTGGAGAAGATGGTAGAATAACATTTCTTGTTCTTCCTGTAGATTGTGTAGCAAATGGTTCAAGAACTATATCTTGCTCAGCAGGAAGCTCAGCCTCCTATTCTGCTCCTACTTCAGGAAGAACTGTTACAGGCTGTGGTTCCTGTTGTCCAATTTGCTCCGTTTCCTGCAACTAATTCAGACTCACTGCTCGTCATCCTGACTGCAATGACTGCCTTGCTGAGAGACATGGGCTTGGGCTTAATTTGGGGTGGTGCCGCTGTTGATACATGAGTACTGCTCCCATATTGATGCCCAGAGGACGGTGCCGCAGGCACATGTTTCCTGAAAAAGGTGGAGAGCAGCACACCAATTGTGGCAATCTACTTCTTCTCCTCTTAACTGGCCACTTTCTTGGCAGGGACACCTTTATTTGGGGCCATCTTCAAGCTCTGTCAGTTGGTACTTAGATGCACAAGCAAAAGCAGAAGAGGACTGCTGGTGTAGTGTCACTTTGTGCCGGCCTTCTGCTGGCAGTAATGTGGGTGATGTCTCTTGTGCTCCTAAAAGCAAACAAACAAGAATATCATACTGTGAAACGTGGCATTTTTGCAGTTTGAATTATTCATATAGACAATATAATTTAGTGAGGTTACCCCAAATAATTAACCATACTGTATCTATTCCAAACCATAACATAATTTTTCAATAACAACATACAGATTTAAAAGTTCACTTTATGTGCCTGTAAGGCCTATGAGACACCTGTGGCAGGCAGGGGGTGCAGGGGAAAATAAAATAATCCTTTAAAAAAGTAATGCTGGTGTGCACCTGTGGCCTAAGGGACCTATGGCAGGCAAGGCATGCAGGGAAAAATTGAACAATGTAAAAAAACGTAATTGCGGTGTCTCACTAGGGACTATGAGAAATCCTTTGGCAGGCAAGGAGGTGCTGGGGAAAATGGAAAAAATGCATATAGTATTATATAAACACTGCATATACTTACTACAATCATCCTCAAGCACATTAAACTGATATTAAGTAAAAAATTAACAAAAAACAAAAAGGGATATCCCTTTTCTAGCAATGTCCCTAGAAAATGGCTTTGAAAACTGGAAAAAAAGGATTTAAGACACTGGCTGGCTACACAAAGTGACCACCGGCCACATGCTCAAACAACAACAAGCAAGAAGGCATGGGCAACAAAGAACACATGCAGGCCTATGGAAAAAGCACACTGGCTGGCTACAGAAAATGGCTGCCCACCACATGTTCAAACAACAGCATGCAAGAAGGCATGGACAACAAAGAACACATGCAGGCCTATGGCGAAAGCAAACTGGCTGGCTACACAAAATGGCCGCCACCCATATGTATATGTTCAAAGAACAAAAAGCAAGAAGGCATGAACAAACAAAGAACACATTCAGGCCTATGTCAAAAGTACACAGACTGCCTACACAAAATGGTCTCCGGCCACAACAAAGAAGAACACATCCAGGCCTATGGACACTGACTACACTAAACGGCCTCCAGCCACATGGCATGGAAAACAAAGACAAAATGGTGGCCACACACACACACAGAAAAAAAAATGGCCACTTGGCCAGCAAATCAAGGAGGGATGGTAAACAAAGAAGAAAACTCTACTATTAATTCAGAAATGCCAAAAACAAAAATTAAGTCAGCTATGAAAGTTTTCCAACAACACAGATCCTCCCAAGGCATCAAAATATTACCCCAACAAACTACACTTTTTGCAGAAAAAACACATAAAATGCAAAAAAACACATTTTGCATTTAAATACCACCCCTAAATCATAGGTGTTTTAAAACATCATATACCACAGAAATAGTGTTTCATTACTCAATGCCCACTAGTAGTGGCTTGATGGCCCATGGGTAGGCCACATGGTAAAATAAACAAATAGCGCAAATTTTATGAACTTGGTAAAAAGGGACTTAACTGTGCAACCTTTTTCCAAACAAAAATTGAATGCAAACAAAATAGGCCCCTACTGCAACTCCAGCCTACACGACAACTACAATCAAATGTAAAAATTGAATAAAAGATACAAATATGCACTGGTGCATGTCCTCTGTTAAACAACACCCGTATCAAAAAGTTTTTTCACTTACTTGTTGTGATGTCACAAAAACAAAGTCCTTAAAATCCACTGGTATATGCAGCATCAATTGCAGACAAACAGAGTGATCCTTTCACCTTGAAATCCAAATGAAAAGTGACCAGGAAATCGACAAAGCACTAGGCGGAGCCTTCTGGACAGGAAGAGGAAGTTGGAGTCTCTGTGGCACTTCCTTCCTGTTGAAAAAACTGTAAAATAAAACAAATTTCTTTCGGACTAAAAATCTACCTAAACCGTCCGTTCGAGTAGAACATTCCCTCAAAAAGGTATTTTCGAGTTGATTTAGCTGTTCTTTGAGTAGAAAATCCACTCTGGAAGAAGCCTCAACACTTGCGACCGTCGGCATTAAAAAATGGCACCGGAAGGCTCCATGGGTACCGGAAATCGTGCCAGGGGCCTGCAAATCTCACTCTTGCATGGCAGAATAATTCCGCTGATTGGCCTGCAATTCAACATCACAAACTCAACGTGGAGTTACCAAATTCCACCAATTCCGCAAGCAGATTGGTAATTCCACCTGGGTCTACACTGGGTTCCATTTTGGGAGGCCCAGGGGTGAATGGTGAAACATGAGGATGTAGCGATATCCCCCCAGACAGATTTGTGTATTGCTGCATTTCTGTAAGCTGGTTGGGACACATTGGAGAAGTGAGAGGCAGGCTCCCTAGTAAAATTCAAAGGGTGCTCTTTCCTTTAGAGAGAGAGGTCACAAGGAAGGGGCCTGGGCACATCTCAGGAAGGAGATATGAGAATCATAAAGAGCAGGGCTGAGGCCCCGGGCTAAACTTTTGATGCACATATCACTGTGGATGACATCCAGGTGTGAACTCTAGTCCTCCTGTGGCCTATGTTGTGGGGCTATTAGCTTCAGAGCCACACCTGCTATGACAGACAGCTTTCTGGAGGAAGAGAGGGTAGAGGAGTGGGCACTTTAAAAGAAAGCAGACCCCCAGCATAAACTTCAAAGACTCAGACTCTAAATCCCATTTGGTGTCAGGAAATGCACAATAGGAAGGGGAGCTTGAGATCCCAAAAATTGTCAGCTGCCAGCAGCCAGTCGGGCTGTGTAAGGAGGAGAGGCTCTGCAAGATATCTGCCTGTGATGAGGACAGGGGCCAAGGCCTCTCCGTCTCTCAGTTGGGTTAATTCGAGACTATATGCCCTGTCCCTGGAGCACCAGCACCTGCCTGCTTGCCCAGACCGGTGTGCTCTGTGAGGAAGAGGAGAGCGTTGGAGGGGAAAGTGGTCCACTGGTGAACCCTGTCGAGTGGACTCCCTTTTCCGAGGGTGTGCGGGGATGGCTGCTGCACCATTAGGGTCATTGCCTGTGTGCAGGAAAATGTCGACGACCCTTATATGTCAGAGGAGAGCCGCCGTGAAGTGAGCCATGAGAGTTGCTATGCCAAATTGGTCATTGCATGTGTGAAGTGAGCAACTGGCAACCGCATATGCCAGGAAGGACCACTGTGAAGTGAGCTGTGATCATCGATGTGCTGAACAGGTCATAGCCTGTGTGTAGTGGGGGACCGCCAAACCCATATGCCGAGAGAGGCCCTGTGGACAGACTGCTGTGCTAAGTGAGCCATAACCCATGTGCGATGGTGAACTGGTGACCCCGAATGCTAGGAGGGGCTGACATGAAGGAATCTGCTGTGCCGATTGGGTCAATATACAGCGGAGAGATGCTGACCCCATATGCCTGAGAGGGGAGTACCAGGACCAAGCAAGAAGAGGGACTTGTGGGAACCCATGCAAACCTGCACAGTGACAGAGGATTGGCGTCAGGATCTAAGCACCATTTTCCCTATGCACCGTTGAAAAGATCAAAGAGCTTACCCAGCTTGGACGAGCTATGATTAACCTCTAGTCACTGCAACTACACAACCATGTGTGAGGACCTGAAGGACAGACGAGCGCAGCCTGCCTGGGCCAGGTGAGGAGAAATTACCAGTGCAAAACCAAAGGGGATGATGGACGGAGTGTTGAACATTGCAAGCACTCACCCCCAGTCAACTGATCTGGGTATAATCCATCATCATTCTTTAGCTCACTCCGCCACCCCAGTTCAGACACGGCCATATGCAAATCAGTCTGACCCTGTGCCTCATGGGAGCAGTCCAGCCCGAACTGCCAAGCCATGTCTTCCCTGGACCGGAAAAAAGCATCCTGGGACCGGTTTCGGGCTCACAGCCCTCATCAGCCAGGCTATCTTGAATCTAGTGGCAAAGTGAGCAAGGGACCCACATCTGGGCATACCCTGCCAACTTAGGGCGAACAATGCAAAACCAAAGGGGATGATGGACGGAGTGTTGAACATTGCAAGCACTCACCCCCAGTCAACTGATCTGGGTTTAATCCATCATCATTCTTTAGCTCACTCCGCCACCCCAGTTCAGACATGGCCATATGCAAATCAGTCTGACCCTGTGCCGAACGGCAGTTCGGGCTGAACTGTTCCCATGAGGCACAGGGTCAAGACTGATTTGCATATAGCTGGGTCTGAACTGAGGTGGCAAAGTGAGCTAAAGAACGATGATGGATTCAACCCAGATCTGTGACTGGGGGTGAGTGTCTGAAAAGTTTCAGCACTCCGTCCATCATCCCCTTTGGTTTTGCTATGTTCGCCCTAAGTTGGCAGGGTATCACAGACGTGGGTCCCTTGCTCACTTTGCCACTGGATTCAAGATTAACCCTGGGCAAAGCACTATGCTACGCTCGCGTAGTTTGCGAAGTTTGCGCTACTTCGCACAACGCGAATTGCACGTAGCACAGTACAAACACGCCGTAGCGTAGCGTAGTGCAGCGGTCATTTGCTTGCTCGCGGTCCTCAACGTCAAGTTGGCGACCGCGAGCAAGCAAAATGACATCCCGGCGAGACTTTTCTTCGTTCGCGATCAGCAACATCAAGCTGCCGATCGCGAGCGTGGAAAATAAACCTCCCGGCGAGATTTTCAACGCGGGGAGGTCAGGTTTCTCATTGCGAGTGGTCGCGTATGCTCGCGACCGCTCGCGATGAGAAACTACCAGTCCGCGTTGAGAGCTGCCGCTCGAGTAAAAATCTACTCGAGCGGCAGTAATAGACAGCTCGCACTGTGCAAGATGCCGTTTTCAATGATTGCACAGTGCGGACAAGCATCCGGCACTGTGCAATCATTGCGAACAGTGCACTACGCAGTTCGCGTAGTGCTACGCGTAGCTCGCATAGTGCGAACTGCACTTTGCGTGGCTTCGCGTAGCGCTACTTCGCGAACTACGCCCAGGCTTATTCAAGATAGCCTGGCTGAAGACGGCTGTAAGCCAGAAACCGGTCCCAGGATGCTTGTTTCTGGTCCAGGGAAGACATGGCTTGACAGTTCGGGCTGGTCTGTTCCCATGAGGCACAGGGTCAGACTGATTTGCATATGGCCATGTCTGAACTGGGGTGGCGGAGTGAGCTAAAGAATGATGATGGATTAAACCCAGATCAGTTGACTGGGGGTGAGTGCTTGCAATGTTCAACACTCCGTCCATCATCCCCTTTGGTTTTGCTATGTTCGCCCTAAGTTGGCAGGGTATGCCCAGACGTGGGTCCCTTGCTCACTTTGACACTGGATTCAAGATAGCCTGGCTGAAGACGGCTGTAAGCCAGAAACCGGTCCCAGGATGCTTGTTTCCGGTCCAGGGAAGACATGGCTTGGCAGTTCGGGCTGGACTGTTCCCATGAGGCACAGGGTCAGACTGATTTGCATATGGCCATGTCTGAACTGGGATAGCGGAGTGAGCTAAAGAATGATGATGGATTAAACCCAGATCAGTTGACTTGGGGTGAGTACTTGCAATGTTCAACACTCCGCCCATCATCCCCTTTGGTTTTGCTATGTTCGCCCTAAGTTGGCAGGGTATGCCCAGACGTGGGTCCCTTGCTCACTTTGCCACTGGATTCAAGATAGCCTGGCTGATGACGGCTGTAAGTCAGAAACCGGTCCCAGGATGCTTGTTTCCGGTCCAGGGAAGACATGGCTTGGCAGTTCGGGCTGGACTGTTCCCATGAGGCACAGGGTCAGACTGATTTGCATATGGCCATGTCTGAACTGGGGTGGCGGAGTGAGCTAAAGAATGATGATGGATTAAACCCAGATCAGTTGACTTGGGATGAGTGCTTGCAATGTTCAACACTCCGTCCATCATCCCCTTTGGTTTTGCTATGTTCGCCCTAAGTTGGCAGGGTATGCCCAGACGTGGGTCCCTTGCTCACTTTGCCACTGGATTCAAGATAGTCTGGCTGATGACGGCTGTAAGCCAGAAACCATTCCCAGGATGCTTGTTTCCGGTCCAGGGAAGACATGGCTTGGCAGTTCGGGCTGGACTGTTCCCATGAGGCACAGGGTCAGACTGATTTGCATATGTCCATGTCTGAACTGGGGTGGCGGAGTGAGCTAAAGAATGATGATGGATTAAACCCAGATCAGTTGACTGGGGGTGAGTGCTTGCAATGTTCAACACTCCGTCCATCATCCCCTTTGGTTTTGCTATGTTCGCCCTAAGTTGGCAGGGTATGCCCAGACGTGGGTCCCTTGCTCACTTTGCCACTGGATTCAAGATAGCCTGGCTGACGGCTGTAAGCCAGAAACCGGTCCCAGGATGCTTGTTTCCGGTCCAGGGAAGACATGGCTTGGCAGTTCGGGCTGGACTGTTCCCATGAGGCACAGGGTCAGACTGATTTGCATATGGCCATGTCTGAACTGGGGTGGCGGAGTGAGCTAAAGAATGATGATGGATTAAACCCAGATCAGTTGACTTGGGATGAGTGCTTGCAATGTTCAACACTCCGTCCATCATCCCCTTTGGTTTTGCTATGTTCGCCCTAAGTTGGCAGGGTATGCCCAGACGTGGGTCCCTTGCTCACTTTGCCACTGGATTCAAGATAGCCTGGCTGATGACGGCTGTAAGCCAGAAACCATTCCCAGGATGCTTGTTTCCGGTCCAGGGAAGACATGGCTTGGCAGTTCGGGCTGGACTGTTCCCATGAGGCACAGGGTCAGACTGATTTGCATATGTCCATGTCTGAACTGGGGTGGCGGAGTGAGCTAAAGAATGATGATGGATTAAACCCAGATCAGTTGACTGGGGGTGAGTGCTTGCAATGTTCAACACTCCGTCCATCATCCCCTTTGGTTTTGCTATGTTCGCCCTAAGTTGGCAGGGTATGCCCAGACGTGGGTCCCTTGCTCACTTTGCCACTGGATTCAAGATAGCCTGGCTGACGGCTGTAAGCCAGAAACCGGTCCCAGGATGCTTGTTTCCGGTCCAGGGAAGACATGGCTTGGCAGTTCGGGCTGGACTGTTTCCATGAGGCACAGGGTCAGACTGATTTGCATATGGCCATGTCTGAACTGGGATAGCGGAGTGAGCTAAAGAATGATGATGGATTAAACCCAGATCAGTTGACTTGGGGTGAGTACTTGCAATGTTCAACACTCCGCCCATCATCCCCTTTGGTTTTGCTATGTTCGCCCTAAGTTGGCAGGGTATGCCCAGACGTGGGTCCCTTGCTCACTTTGCCACTGGATTCAAGATAGCCTGGCTGATGACGGCTGTAAGTCAGAAACCGGTCCCAGGATGCTTGTTTCCGGTCCAGGGAAGACATGGCTTGGCAGTTCGGGCTGGACTGTTCCCATGAGGCACAGGGTCAGACTGATTTGCATATGGCCATGTCTGAACTGGGGTGGCGGAGTGAGCTAAAGAATGATGATGGATTAAACCCAGATCAGTTGACTTGGGATGAGTGCTTGCAATGTTCAACACTCCGTCCATCATCCCCTTTGGTTTTGCTATGTTCGCCCTAAGTTGGCAGGGTATGCCCAGACGTGGGTCCCTTGCTCACTTTGCCACTGGATTCAAGATAGCCTGGCTGATGACGGCTGTAAGCCAGAAACCATTCCCAGGATGCTTGTTTCCGGTCCAGGGAAGACATGGCTTGGCAGTTCGGGCTGGACTGTTCCCATGAGGCACAGGGTCAGACTGATTTGCATATGTCCATGTCTGAACTGGGGTGGCGGAGTGAGCTAAAGAATGATGATGGATTAAACCCAGATCAGTTGACTGGGGGTGAGTGCTTGCAATGTTCAACACTCCGTCCATCATCCCCTTTGGTTTTGCTATGTTCGCCCTAAGTTGGCAGGGTATGCCCAGACGTGGGTCCCTTGCTCACTTTGCCACTGGATTCAAGATAGCCTGGCTGATGACGGCTGTAAGCCAGAAACCGGTCCCAGGATGCTTGTTTCCGTTCCAGGGAAGACATGGCTTAGCAGTTCAGGCTGGACTGTTCCCATGAGGCACAGGGTCAGACTGATTTGCATATGGCCATGTCTGAACTGGGCTGGCGGAGTGAGCTAAAGAATGATGATGGATTAAACCCAGATCAGTTGACTGGGGGTGAGTGCTTGCAATGTTCAACACTCCGTCCATCATCCCCTTTGGTTTTGCTATGTTCGCCCTAAGTTGGCAGGGTATGCCCAGACGTGGGTCCCTTGCTCACTTTGCCACTGGATTCAAGATAGCCTGGCTGATGACGGCTGTAAGCCAGAAACCGGTCCCAGGATGCTTGTTTCCGGTCCAGGGAAGACATGGCTTGGCAGTTCAGGCTGGACTATTCCCATGAGGCACAGGGTCAGACTGATTTGCATATGGCCATGTCTGAACTGGGGTGGCGGAGTGAGCTAAAGAATGATGATGGATTAAACCCAGATCAGTTGACTGGGGGTGAGTGCTTGCAATGTTCAACACTCCGTCCATCATCCCCTTTGGTTTTGCTATGAGAAATTACCAGTACCATCTGCTGCCACTCCAGCACCCTCGAAGGGGGTGCACTCAAGAACTTTCATCGCCCCGATCCTCCAGGTGTGGGTCAGACTGATTTTGGGCCAGTGATGAGACACTAGTTTTGAAAGTGACTTGGCTGTGTGTGTCAATTTGTGTTTTTGTGTCTGTCTGCATCTATTTGGTGCGTGTGTATGTGTGTGTGCATGCACAGTCTTATCGTATTGTTCACTGACATATGGTAAGCAACCCTGGCATATGATGGTCATCCCTAGTATATGATGGCATCTCTGTTATACAATGGACATCTTGGCTGTATGGGAGCAGGCCTGGAATATTTATATCATCAAAGCTTACAGTGGCCATTCCTGGGACGACCTCTCCTCGCATATCGTAAAGGGTCTAGACATCAGAAAGACCTTCCCTGAAGTGTGAGACATTTTGGAGGAAATCTCTGATATCTAACTGACATTCTTGTTATTTGATAACCATCCTGAGCATCTGATTGCCTTGCATGGCAGCTCGTGCCCAACTTTGGCATTATGATGGTTATCTATGGCATAAAGAAGCAGTCACTGGTAAATGGTGGGTGTCCATATTGTGAACTTTGGCATATGATGGCCAGCTCTGGCACCTGGGAAGTCTACCTTTGTATCTGAAAGGCCAGCTCTGCCATCTGTCACTAATAATTTCCTATCTGGTAGCCATCCCTTCTATATGTTTGCTATTCCCAGCTCCATTTGGCTATGCTCGCCATCTGGTAGTTGTCTCTGGCACATGGTAGCTCTCCCTGTTATGGGGTGGACATCATGGAAAAAATAGTCAGCCCTGAAATACGATGACATTTAACCAAGTACATGGACATATGCGGTTGTACATTGCAATAGGAGGCAATATTTGCCCTTAGGGCAGTAGTAAATGAGATTATTTGCTCTAAAAGATGGCATATTGGGGCGAAAATGTGTGTATTTTCTCAAGCTTTCATAGTTGTTATTGAGAGCAAAATGTGTGCATTTTATAAAAATTGTAGCTTTGTTTAAGCACTTTTTTTTAATTTTCTACATATGTGAAGCTGATTTCTGAGAATAAACCCATGCAATTTCAGAAAATTACAAACTTTAATGTGGAGAATACTAAACACCAACATGAAATCCCTAAAAACTCAGACAGTTAAGACATCCAACCCAATTCTTTGCAGGACTTTAAACAAAATAACAAACCAACTTCTGAAAAGTATTTAATGACTTCACCCACCTGTAGCTAGAGATACTGATGGGAGAGACTGTGGAACTGCTTTCCCTCTAATAACTCAGGACCCATCACTGCCTCATGCCTCCATACCCTAAAGATGATTTTCAAAAGACTCCCAGTCAGCACCCGGAAACCCGTCACGCATGTCCCAGTCACAAGAAAGCTGGACTATGGGAACACCCTCTATGCCTGGTTCAAAAAAAAACTCACCAGAAGGCTGCAGACCATTCAGAACTCAGCAGAGTCACTGTCAACCTTCCACGCAGCACTCACATCACACCACACCTGAAGGAGCTCTACTGGCTCTCCATACTCAAAGAGGCACAATTTAAACTCCTCGCTCATGCTTGCAAGACACTACATAACAATGGCCCAGTATCAGACCTGTCAACTTGTGAATTTTTCTCGCCGTGTGAGAAGGGGTGTGGCCATAAAGGGGAAGGGCTTACTGCCCAGTACAGCCCAAGATACTTCTACCCACCCCACCCCTCCCACGATGCCCCCCCCTTTCCACCCGCCCCATACCAAAAACTAAAATGAAAGATTTTTAGGATGCCGCTGATGTCCTGGGGAGGTTTCACTCCTCGTAATGGACATCGGCTGAGCTAAACCTCCACACAATTAGCTGGAAACCTGCTCACTGTAGGGGTTTCCAGATAATTGTGTGCGCACTGTGTGATATTGGTTCCTCCCCGGGTGATCGTGTGAAAGGAGCCGATATTGTGTGACACACGGTGGCACCATGTGAGTTTGCAGGTCTGCAGCATACCTGAACAATTGCATCCGCTTTCACAAACTTCCAGACACCTCTGTTCGTATGGGCTCCTACTTGCACACATCCCACAAAAACCAGATCCGGCAGTCGAGCCTTCTCCTCCATCACTGCTAAAACATGGAAGCAGGGAACAACCTGCTGCTACCCATAAGGGCTAGGCTCACACCTGCTTAGTTCCGGGATATCCTCCCGGGTGATAGTGTCCTGTGCAAATCTCCATAACATACCAAAAACTGGCGCAAAATTCACGAGGGAATGCCCTATGACAATTTGCAAGGTAAAAAAACGCTGTTCGCACAACAAAATATTTGGGGCAAAAAAACAGACAGTTCTGTGTATCACTTGCACGTCACACATTTTATTGGGGTTATATAGCTCTCAAAATTGTGAGTACTATTACTTTCACTTAAGCACAAGTTCGACCTTTAAACATCAGCTTACCACAACCTTTACTCCCTATTAGTAACATTCAATGGCCAGATCTTTGCCTCGGTGACGTCCAGTCTCCCTTGCCTCGATTAGACTGCTGGAAATAGCATTAAAAGCACACAGATTAAAAAACAATGCATGTATCGCTATGTATGAACTATCAAAAAAACATTAACTTGTAACATGTTTTACTTTTGTTTTACATACATTTCATTGTTTTACACACATTTCTTTAAGGCTCCAACTTTCAGACTAACGTAAGCAGATAAAAGCACCTGACCTGCCGATTTAGGATTTGAGTGAGTTAAAAATATCAAAGTTTACATAGGGCAAAGTTGTGGGGGGAAGGTTCTCGACTGTACCATTTTGAATGGGGCTGTCTCACCCTTACACATTTCTGGGGTCCATAAAATAAGGTATTAGCAATAATTAGTTAGCAGCACTTCCTGAGTTAGTTTGAAAAACACGAAAGGTAATTTTATCTTATTGTTGTTATTTAAATAATATTAATTCAGATAGTAATAATAATAATAATAATAATAATAATATTTGCTACTTCTGGTGTTGTATTGATGTTCTTCTTAAAACCCTTTGCATTTTAAAAGCTACACACCACCACCCTGATGAAAATCTTTTCCTTATATACTGATATTTTTTTGTGTTCAAGATCCTTTGTAACTTTATATTAATGTGATTTCTTCCAAATTCTTACTTGTGTTTTTTTGTTTCCTTACCTTGTGGCTATTTTGCATTTTTCCTGCTCTTCACCTTACCATTTTAATTCCAGTCTTCTTCTTTCCACCGATCTCAATTTCTTTCACTCTCTAGTCTTTTCTCATTTTTTCAATTCTCCTAATTTTCCTATGGATCTAATATTTTGTCCATGTGTAATAGAGTTTACATCTTAATACACATTACCTATTTTAATTGATAACAATATTGTTGTTGAGTGATCTAAGTTATATAGGCCTTCATTATGAGTGGCTAACTCTTTGGGACAATATTTTTCCACCCGATGAAATCTGACATTGCTGATTGGGAAGTCATTGGGTGCGATAGATAGCCCCCAATTGTCAGTTTGTCCCCATTAGTGGAGAATAACATGTGGGATTTTTTGTGCATATGGCATCAAAATCCACATGTCCTGTTAATGAACCAGCAGTTTTACCTTTACCTGAGAAACTTCAATGTGCGAGAGTGTGGTGTTAGTCGCCAAACTCATAATTCTAGTTTGCACGGTAAAACATCCTGGAATAATGCAAGACCATTCGTAGTGAGGGTCTAAGTCTGTTAAAGCATCTGGAAGTTCAACAATAAGACCTGCCCGACCAAGCAGCTTATCTAACTTACAAAATCAATGTGGTTTAGAAAATAGCCCATTTCGACATCCACTTATTTAAATAACTTTCTTGGGTATGTTGACCTGCTTTAGCCTCTCTTTACAGACAGTGCAATGCACAGGGCGATGGAGCTGGTGAACACACATAATGTGTACTGGAAAACTACCAAACGTCCCCTGCAAATGAAAGGCATTCAGAGGCAGCGAGCGTGTGATGAGTGAAGTGGTTTTGAATATCGCCTTTAGAATCCATGCTGTTCCAAGGCCAGCCCCGAACATGGCGGCTCTTATTTCCCAACACAGTACCTCTTCACTCTCAATTTAACCCAAAAATCTGATGAACCCATTACTCCAAACTTGATTTCATGGAACAAGGAGTAGATATAGTTACAAATGATCAACCACGAGGCGTGAACCAAAGCAGCAAGGCATTAACAATTCACACCATTTTGATCCACTTGCCCAAGCAGAAGATGCGCCAGCATATTTAATGCACAGCTCCCTCGTTCGCTTTAAGAAAAGGCATGACTCAAGCTGCATTTAAGAAACTGAGGGGACTTCATTTGATTTCATGCCTGCTCGCCGCAGAGTGGCGGGGCTCGCTGGCGCCCAAACAATGCCAGCGACCAGGTGCTCTGGAAAGGTCGCCGGAAGACAAGGGCCTCCATGTGATCGCACCCCGGTGCAAACAATGTGCCCCTTCAGATGTTGTCAGCAAACAAAGCAGCGTCCTCGTCGACTGCGTCGTGGAAATCAACGTCGTGTTCAGCAGCGGGGTAACACTCCGGGCCCCACAGGCTTACGCCGTCAGTTTAATAGGATCACCGAAAAAAAGCCAAGCGTCTGTGAAAGATTGCTTTAAGTACAACAGTTGCCCGCGCCCCGCGTGTCATTCTGTTCAATGTTCGACAGAATAAATGCAGACGGGCGTCAGCATTTAGGAAAAGAAACACTGGGGCGTTACCCTGGAGCACCGTGTGGACAGCAAAGTTCAGCAAGCAACATGAAAACCAAGGGCGAAGCGAGGCGGTCTTAGCTTAGATTAACTGTCATTTTCATATGGCTTCCATTTCAGCATAATGTTACTGCCAAACGTGCGAAAATATCTGCAGATAAAGTATGCATTCTTCACTTTAAATAAACCAAGTCCCTTTAGTGCCTTATGCACGAATAAGAGGCCTCCTGTGTCAGTGGCACAAAGTGCCCCAGAGGTACATTTATGGCTCTATGACTTGAAGGCTGCAGCATCTCTAGTATGATCCTCAAGTGTGGGCAACCTCAGTTTTTTTAAACTCCAAGCAAAGGGGTGTGCATATACCCCAGAAGGCATCTCACTCGACCAGGACTTTAATGCCCTTATGCCATTTGGATGTGTCGAGAGAGTTTTTCTTCTTTTGTAATGCATGGTGACATGTATTTTCAGATCAAAGATTCCTACTGTTCCTTGAAAGAATATCACGTAGCAGACACTATACTCATGTCCGTAATTTATATCACTTGTCTAATGTGCAATATATAGTTTCAATGATGGGTTAATTAATAAAAGAATAGTAATGCAGTTGCATTATGATGTATTTCATCCTGGGTAGTTGAGATTAAAATCTGCTTTTTGTATTCTACTACAACATACTGGATTTTTGGAATGTCTGATATGTTTGTAAGCCTGAATAGACAGAGCTTTAACTCTAACAGGATTCATTCTCACAGAACTAACTCTTGCAGAAATAATGTACCCACAAAAACTAAGGACTGCTATTCAGTAAAGCTTGTTATTCTTTACATTGAACCAGTGCACTGATTGGTGAGATAGGATGATACACAGTATGTGGACTTGCCACACATACGACGTCATTGTATGGTGTGCCATCATGATGAACTACAGTATGGTGGTAGCAATCTAGGACACATCACTGAGCAAAGTTCCAACCAGATTATATTGTGTCCTTTCTCTTAAAAATCATTTTTAAAGAGGGTGGCATCTCAACTCTTAGAGGCGTCCTAGAAATTTGTATCATCAGCCCTGCTCCCGCTATCCATCAGAGTGGTAGTAATCTCATTGCTTACTAGCCTCCTATCTACTCCAATATGAGAAGATTAACCTCTTTGTCTAATAAAGACAAACAAAAATATATTTTGCAAAAATAGCAACTAGCCAATCTGAAAGCATATCGCAAATCCCAACTATAGTGATAGTTCCCAATTCGGCTGCAGCAGCTTAATGGGCAAAGTTTTCCATAGATTTTTTTTCTGTTTAGGTAATTGGACAATTGGAGACCACGGCTTGTATGGCCACCGCTGCCATTGGCTCAATTTTTTGTTTAGTTGTTTAAATATTTAGCAGTAATAACATGTCGATTGGAGATGTTGTGCAAGCCATTAGTGGCGGTACATACGTAGTGAATGTAACGTATTTAACATGTTTAGAAGTAAGTTAGATTTGCGTGAAATGCACCATTGTATACATCTGATTTTCCAAGATAACTAGTAAGTGAACATAGTTTTGAAATATGCATATTCATGTCAAGGCTGTACATATAGACGTCACAATGGATCAGTTATTCTTCATATCGTTCAAAGCACTGCAAATGTGTTCTGTAATTTTTTTATTTTGAACTCTTGAAGAGAATGAAGGGGCCGGATGCTGGAGTCCTAGTGCGGAGGGCTGAGAATGTAGAAGGCCCAGAAGGTGGATGCAGCACATGGTGGGCTTGGTACAGTTAGAAATGTGTGATTGGTGGATCTGTGGTTCGGAGTTAGTGTGTACCTTGATATGGCGATAGAGAGGTAGTTAGAGGCCAGGCCATTTACTGGTTTGAATATTTGAGGTTGTTATTAGCAATGAAGCAACCAACCTCATGACGAGTATGCCAAGGTGGAGCAGCTTCTAAGTAGATCCTACAGAGTGTGGGTAGCACTGTTTATAACATAAACTGCAATAGAAAACTATTAGAGTAGTCCAGCCTACTGACCACTAATGAGTTGAGAGCTTTGGATGTGAAGGCTTCCATCTTCATTGCTTGGCTAAAGAGAACTACAATGTTTTTAGCCGATGGGGTACGATGGGGTAAATTATAGGGAGTCAATAGGAGAAGGCTGTAGGTATTAAGAGGGAAAATTGCAGAAGTGGAGGGAAAGCAAAAGACCTCAGTTTAGAGGAGTTCAGCATCAGAAACCTAAGTGCCATCCAGTGTCGATTGTACGACGGAACAACGCAGGGAAATACATCGCATGCCTTAACCACACATTTTTTACCCTGCATTTTTTTACAACGCTTATGCTTTTACAACGTATGCCATTACCACGCATTGTTCATATATATAAAAAAATGTATTTGTGGGGGGAGACCCCGACATCCCCCAACTTACCCCAACCTACCTTAAATGCCTGGTAAAGGCATGCGTTGTAAAAACCTATATGTGGTAAAAACATGCGTGCTAAAAAATGCTTGGTAATGGCACACCATGGTAAAAACCTCGTTGTAAAGGCTGTGTACCCCAGTGTCACAGGATGTGAGGCAGTTTGAAATGTGTGACTGGAGATGGAATGTAAAACTATGATGAAGAAGAAGATTTAGGTTTCATTAGTGCAGGAGGTTGCATCAGAAGCCGCACGAGGAGAGAATGTCAGAGAAAGAGGTGGTGTATAGTGAGAAAAGATGAGGTTCAACAACTGAGCCATATGGACATGCACTAGAGATGGGGTGGGTGTAGATGTCTTTGAGCCCCAAAAGACTGAGTATGAGTGGCTGGAGAGATAAAATGCAAAGTAGTTGTGCACTGAGAAAGGTGAGTCCAGGGATAAATCTTTAGTAAATAATCAACAGTATCAAGGCAGTGGATAGCTTCAAAAGTATGAGTGTGAAAGAGATTTAGTTGTAGTGTGCAGAGTTGAAGAAGTTACACGTGTGTGAGCGCTGTTTCAGTGAAGTGGCGAGTATGAAAACCTGACTGGAAGGAGTTGCGGCTGACTAAATTATTTGAAGAGACTTAGAGTGTGTAGTTACTGAAAACTAGAAAACCTATTATTTTAAAGAGTAAGAAGAGTTGAAAGACTGGGGAACAGCTTGCAGGAGATGAAAGTTCAGTAGTTGGATTTTGCTTAGGAGACGAGGAACCACTGCAGATTTCAAACATGTCTGACATATGCCATAGGGTAGCTGAAAAGTATGCCAAACAGAGAACCGCATTGGATGTGTGGGCTCAGGGTGTGAAGGTCTGAGGGTTGAAAGGGTTGGATGGCACAAGATGTGTTAGCAGATTTGATTATTGGAATGAGTTCATTTGGGGATCTGGTGCCAAAATGAGACTGTTGATTGATGTGATAGCCGTGTATGAGGCTGGCAGTGGAGCACTGTTCGACCTGGCATCTTTTGATGTGATTTTCCCTGTCTTTTTGCTTCTGTCCTCCTGTTTTTGACTGTGTGTTGCATTTCAGTTTTTCTGGTTTTAGGACTCTGGGCACTTTACCACTGCTGACCAGCACTAAAGTGCAAGTGCTCCCTGTGTAAAACGTATTGGAGATTGGTTTATCCATGATTGGCATATTTGATTTACTATTAAGTCCTCAGTAAAGTGCACCAGGTGTGCCCAGGGCATGTAAATCAAATGCTGCTAGTGGACTTGCAGCACATATTGTGCCACCCACATGAGTAGCCCTGCAAACATGTCTTGGACCTGCCACTCCAAGGGCTGTGTGTGCAGTTGTAAACTGCCACTTAAACCTGCAAGTGCACCCACTTACCAGGCCCAAACCTTCAATTTTACTACATGTAAGTCACCCCTGAGGTAGGCCCAAGGCAGCCCCATGGGCAGGGTGCAGTGTATTTAAACGGTAGGACATGTACTTATGTGTTTTACATGTCCTGACTTAAAAACACATTTTTTAGTGAAGATTTTTTTTAAATTGCGTGTTTGAAAATGCCACTTTTAGAAAGTGGGCATTTTCTTGCTTAACCATTCTGTGCCTCTGCCTGTCTGTAGAATACACGTCCGGGTTGGCTGACAGTTGGCCTCTTGTGCATTAGTTCTAGACAGTCACACAAAGGGAGCTGAGGTGTGCCTTGCATATCTTGGTGGCCCATCACCAGGCTGATGGGCCTTCCTGAGCTAGAGTGGTGGTAGGAGTTGTTACTGACACCTAAATAGGGCTGTGCCTGTCCACACATAAAGCTGTCTCCACCCCCCTGTAGAGTGTCTGGAGACAGATCAGAGAAAAGCAGGGTATTGTGCACTACAAAGACTTTCCTTTGAAGTTTGCCTACTTCAAAGGCAGAAACGGGTATGGGTATTGGACCTCTGACACTGCAAAATTAGAACACTTCTGGATTGAGGACATTCTGCCAGGAAGAAGAGCTGGATGATGTAGGAGGGACTGCCACTCCGTCTGTTACTTTGTTGTGCTGGCCTGCTGCTTGCTGCTTCTGTTCTGGGAGTGAAATGCCTGGACTTTGCTTTCTATATCCTGCTTCCAAGGTTCTCCAAGAGATTGTGTGCGCTTCCCTCCTGTTAAGAAGTCTTAGGGCCATCAAAGACTTCACCTGCCAGTGCCTGGGCTCTTCTGCTGAGAGTCCTGACTTGCCAAGTGCTGTCAAATCCAGTTCCTGGGCCCTTGGAAGTGTAACCTGGTGATCTTAAAGAGAAGATCCATGCATCAAATCTCAGTGCCTGTTTTCTCAATGCATCGCTGCAAAAGATCGACGCATCGCTGCTGCCTGCACCGAAGCATGGTTTCCGCTTGAAGCATCGACCACGGCTTTCACTGCAAGCCCCAGCTCGCTGTTGCAGTAGATCAGAAGCATCGCCGTAGCATGAGTCATGAGCACCATGTCACTGATATCCGTGGCACCCGCTCCGACCCCAACGCAGCACATGATTTGCGGCTGAGGAATCGACGCATCTCCTGCTACATAGCTGTGAAATCGACACAGCTCCTGCACTGCCGCTTTCGCATCGACGCAGCGCGTTTGGATTTTTGATGCATCATCCCTCGACGACGATTCTTCCTCGACACTGCACCGCAGTAAGGAATCGAGACCATGTTTCCTGAAACCGACGCATAATCTCCCCTGCCAGTAAGGAACCAACGCATCACCTCCCCTGCCAGTAAGGAACCAACGCATCACCTTCCCTGCCAAGCAGTAAGGAACTGACACATCGCTTTCCCTTTGTAGTAAGGAACTGACTCATTGCTTTGCTTCTCCGGTGCCTCACCTCCCCTGCGCCTTGCACCATCTTTGATTTTTGACGCATCTAAGGTACTTTGTACTAAAATGAATGCATCCATTGATTTCTATGGACTAAACTTGCTTAATCTTTTTAAAGTGATATTTTGACTTGTGTATGCTGAATTTTTGTTGTTTTGGTCTTGTTTTAGTCAGATAAGCATTGGCTATTTTTCTAAACTAGTGTGGACTCAGTTTGTAGTGTTTTCATTGTGTTACTGTGTGTGTGGGTACAAATGCTTTACACATTGCCTCTGAGATAAGCCTGACTATTTGTGCTAGGCTACCAAGGGGGTGAGCAGGGGTTATCTTAGCTGTTTGACTCCCTTACCCTGACTAGAGTGAGGGCCCCTACTTGGACAGGGTGCAAACCACTACCAACCAGAGACCCCATTTCTAACAAGCCACTATGTAGAGCAGTGACGGTATCCCTATTAGTTATTTTTGAAGAGAGATGTGCAGCAAAAGATAGGTGGGAAGGAGAGAGTAGGATATTGATGTGCATGCAAGTCCCTAGGGGTATGGGTGGAGTGAGGTGATAAGAGTCCGAAAGTAGGATGATTTAGCATTGTTGAGGGTAATGTAGAGTATTCTCAAGTCATGTTTGTAGTCCCTGAGGTAGGACGTGCACTTGTTCTTGCACCATTTGCGTAGAACTGTTCTCCTTTTTTGATTTGAGATTCTGAAGATAGGGATGCCCATTGTTGTGGATGCCGGGTGATGGGAGAAATCTGTAGCGGATAGTGTTTGATCCATGGTGCTTTTTGAGGTGAGATGATGTGTAGTGTAGAGGTATTGCACGAGGTATTTGTCCGTTTGGTACAGCTGTGCAGGGAGGGAATCTAGGGAGTGTTTCATTTTGGAAAATGAGCAATTCGTTGGAGAAGGAAGCACAGGTGAGCTATGAACTTGCATGTGTACGAAGTCTTTGCTTGGTTTGTAGTGTGCTAGTGTGCTAGAAATGAAGTTGAGATGCTTTCTATTGCAATGTGTTTGTGTGAGATGTTTATTGAATAAAGAGTGGTCAGGGAGAAGTGGCAACACGGTGTATTAGAGTTAAATGGCAGCTTCCTAGCCTACATTATTTTTTATTCTTGAGTAGATGCAGTTCCCCCCCCAAATACAAGGTCACCAGTGAGGTCGCTGTATGAGCAGCGACTTGCCAGAGTCAAGGTAAACAGTTAGAGCTCCATAAGGTTTACCTTTGTAATGGACACTCTGCAGGGTTGTCGTCTGCCTCACTGCTGTTTAATGTGGCCATAGAAACATTTATCTGGGATGGCTAGATCAAGAGGGCTACGGTCTCTGGGACATACCAGTGGCATAAGTGGATAACATACTATCCTTCGCCCATTGAACTTCCACTGTTGTATTTTACTATGCATGCTAGCCTAAAACAAATATCCTTTCTCATGGTCAAGAAGAAAGAGAAGATTTGGAAACACAATGTCCTCTGAAACTCTGCAAGGAGGGTTGTCACTAATCTTCCAAAGAGAACCCACATCACTCCTAGTCTGAAAACCATGCACTGGCTTCTAGATTCAGATTCAGATTTAAAGATGTTAACATAACCCATTAACATCAAAGGACCAAAAAACAGAAGACTACAGACTCGCCATTCCAAGATAGCCCTGTGATCAAGTGATAAGACCTAAAGGCTCTTCATACAGCAAAGAGTGTCAGAGCAGAAGTGTGACCATTTACCTCACAACCATGCGCTTTATGAAATGCATTGTTGGTGCACGTTTGACTTAATTGCAAGTTGCTTCAATTTAGAAAAACTATGAAAACATGCCTCTACTTGGAGCTAATGAATGGTGGCTGATGCCTGCTAAGCACATAGATTCCAGTTCAGGTTATAGCCCAATAAACAAAGTTGATAAAAATGACCACGTTTTATTTAGAATCAATGTTTTACGGTCTTATTTATTTCCCTTGATTTTAATATGTGTGCAAAGGTCCATTAAAGTATGTCTTTTTCAGGTCTGGTTTTAGGGACAACTTTAGCTATCTCGCCAGAGTGTTTTTTTTTAACAATTCATACTTAAGGTATAACATAGAGCGCCTTTTGGTCAGCAGGCTTAATCCACTGGTCTGTCAAATTGTCATGCGCCCACCACAGCATCCAACATGGGTCAGTGGGTCTCCCCACTCTACCCATTCGCTTCTTTCACTTCGAGTGACTGCACAAAATCTGTGCACATTGTTTTCAATCACCTAAAAATGGTGGCTTTCTGTTCAGTGTTGAAGCTGGGTCGAAATGTGCTTTTTTATTCATGTATTTTTAATCTTTAAATGACTACTATTTACTTTGCCTACACTTTGAGTGATTTAATTTCCATTTCCATTTGAAAGTTGTTATAAAGTGATTTGTGATATTGGAACATTATAGCTTCCTGTAATTTGAGTGCTTGGTTGGTTCTTTATTTTTTTCTTGGTAATAATAAAATGCATGGCACAACCAAAAGGCCTGTTATTTAAAAAACATTGCTAGTAAAATGGCCACATCAGTGAATGTTGTTTCGGTTTCACTTTTTCATTGCAAGCATATGACAGCCATGTTTAGATGAAAGCATGATTTTTCATTTTATTTTTGTACCATATGCTGGCAATAAAAAATTTAAAATTACATATGCTTATCAAAGACAGACCTTTCAGCTTTTCCAATGCTTTATTATCTATTGGCATCCCTTTAGTTTTGGATATTTTCCTTTTTGTCATTTCCAGCTGCTACATTTCTAGATTTTAAACTCACTTCCAACTCATCTTGAGCTCATCGTGTTTTGCCCATCTGAATAGTTGTATATGTATGAGACTTATATTGCCATATCTAGGGATGAAGCAAGGCTGAGTTCAAGAAAAATGTGGGATTTACAGTTGATGATGCAGTAAAAGTAGAAGCGTGGGTACCGCATTCAAGTTTTTTTTTGTGTGCAACTTTTATTTATCAAAAATTTAGCAATGTACAAAAATAAGCATGCAACCAGAGTAGGCATAAGGATGTCACACGGGCACGCAGTGCCACCCTTCATTGTACAGGAGAAAGACGAAGAAAACAGAGGGGTAACAGGGGAAACCCAACAGCAATCAAGAGGAGGGTATCATGAATTAGAAGATGCCATCCGGGGTAGGATGCCAGGGGCAAATCTCAACATACAGTGTCAGTGTGCCGTGAGCTAGGGTGGGGGTTGGGGAAGAGAATCCAACACTCCAGACATGAAAGGGCTCCAGACTGCCTCAAAGATATGTAATTGGTCATTCATGGTATATTTGGCTATGTGATATAATTCCAAGAGCCATTCAGTTGACAGGGAGAGAGGGCTGCCGCCAGTGGTGTAAGATGCAGAGTTTGGCCGGGATGTGGCTAGCCATTGAAGGTCATGGCCAATCGTGCTGGGGAGGCCTGAGAACTCATGGAGAAGGGCCAGGTGTGGCAAAGGGATAATCCAGATGGGACTGTAATGTCACAGTTGCCTCCCGCCGTGGGATCAGTATGGGGTTATAGCAGGACAAGACCACAGGACATGGAGAAGTTCACAGTGGGCGGTGGAGCACCGCCAGCACAAGTCATGGGGTAAGGGCTTGGCTTTATGCAGTTTCCGGGGGTCCAGTACCAGTCCTGCATTTTTTTTAATTAAAGGAAATTCAGGAAATGCTCTCAAAGGACCTGATCATGATCCAAGAGCAGAGAGGCCCAGTCTTCTGGGGAGTACGCTTTCCCCAGGAGAGGTTGCCGCAGTAGTCTAGTGGGTGAGAGGTATGGGTCAGAATGCTGGCCCTTAATAAGGCAGAAAAAAATACAGGAGATAACCCATAGACCCAGTTGAGACCCGGGTAGATGAAGTATAACAAAACAACAATGTCTCAACAGGTAATCATTTAGTGGACAAATTTGTAAAGAGAACAAATCATTTGTAGTACAGAGGTAAGAAGGGGATACCACAATAATTTAGAGGAAACATATAGAATGGTCTGTATTTAGACAGCAATAGTTATATCAACACTATATTACATTGTATGCAGTGTGACCCAATCATTCGTGTGCACATGCGTGCTCATGTAGGAGGTGAACGGCGCAGGTGACACGTGAAATAAAGTAAATAACAGCGAAAGAGGTGGCGCAGAAAATGGTTTGAAGAATGGTTACAAAACAGTATATTGATAGTCCATGAAATAATCAACTGATTTAAGAAACCAAAGAACGCCCAAGGATGTGCTGAATGGTCAACAGTGTTTCAACCTGTAAGAAATTCAGGTCTTCATCCAATTTGTCCACTAAATGATTACCTGTTGAGAAATTGTTGTTTTGTTATACTTGGCCCTTAATAAGGGTCACATACAGACCAGATACGAGACCCCTGTACCGGCCAAAGTCCTGAAGATATTATAGTTGGGGGGTTGCGGAAAGTCCTCAGCAAGGTGGATGCCGGTCGCTCTGAGGCAATGGGATAGCTGGCAGTAATGCCAGGCTTCCTCTGAGTGGAGCCGGAATTCAATGCGCAACAGATCGAAGGACTTAAGCCTCCCACAGTTGAGGACCTGGTCAAGGCAGTGTATGCTGCAGCTTCTCCAAGCCGGCCAATGGAACGGGTGCCCACCTATACGGAGCATGGATTTGTGTCAGACAGGAGCTCGCTGATGCAAACACGGAGCCACTCCCAGTAGCTGTTGGGCCACCAGGTCAGGGAGGTTGTCGTCAGGATCGGGTGTGGGGCCACTGTTGGATCCTTAGGCAAGAGGTATGGGGGCAACAGCGCTGTTGCGGGCCCAAGAAGATGGTGTTCCAGGTGCGCCAAAAACAGGGCATCCCGGTCAAAGCGCAGTTGGGTAGCAACCTGGGACAGATTCTGTTTAATGCTTGCAGTTAGTCCTGTGGATAGTTGGAGTGGTGAAGAAACTCAAGTACTTAACCTTCCCTTTCGCCAATTAAAAGGTGATATTCTGTCTAATCGTTCCCAGATATCCCTCTGATGTCCCACACCTAACATCTCAGATCTATCCAAATTTACTTTACAAACAGATACTTCCCAATATCTCTGTAAAACATTAATCACCCTCAGTATGGACTGTTCTGGGTTTCTCAAAGTCAGTGATATATAATCTGAAAACAGTATTTTGCATAATGAACCACCAAAGCCCATTCCCTCTATCTCCACTGCCTACCTGACCTTTTGGCCAGGTATTCTCTTTCCAAAACAAACAGCAATGGTAACGGTGGGCATCATTATCTTGTAAAAATTTTTCGCCTGAAGCCAAATGACCTGTCACCATTTACTACCAACCTGGCAGTTGGTGAAATATAGTTCACCCAAATGTACTTTTGCATTGCAGGGTCTACTCCCAATTTGTTTAGTACAGACTTCACAAATATCCTCTCACATCTATTAAATATTTTTTGGGTGTCTAAGGATACGTTGACCAACAGCATCTAACGTTTGTTTAAATGTATCTATAGGTGCAGTGCTCTGCTCACATTGGCAAATGTTGGTCTGTCTATGATGAAGTCTGATTAGTCTGGGTCTATCCAAAGAAGGTTCTAGTTGTTATAGTCTGTTGGTTAGAATTGGTCCAAATTGAGTAATGTGTTCTGCCTATAGGAAGCGCACATCTCTTTCGGTTTGCCTTCATAAGGTATCAGTAGTATATCCATTTCTCTCACTAATTTCACCATTTCGGATATAGGAAGTGGACTAAAGTGACTAGTTGTTCTAGGTTATAGTTGTTGCCCAGAAGAACTTCTGTGACATAAGTTCAGTATCTTTTGTTAGGAGATGCATTTCCTGCAGACCTAGCACCTCTGGGGATTCCCTCAAAATATAATTCCAGATCATTTGGTGCTTGACTTGGGATATAGACCCCTAACATTCCATGTAATGATTTGCACCACAGACTCTGTGATGAAGTCACCCTTTCAGAGAGGAGATGGTCTAGATTCTCTGTTTTATCATCTCTATCTACCTATTCACTGGTTTCTGTGCAATAAGTTCCTCTGCTTAAATACCTTGCCTCCAATTGACAACTAACTTGAACAGTAACAGAGAACCATAACTAACCTCAGAGATGATCCCTGCAGTGAGAATTAGATACACCCCATGCGTGACAATGAAGTCACACCCGTGGCCAGACTCCTCCACCACCCTCCCCCAGCACACTCCCACTGCTCATCATCTGCTGTCTCTTTAACAATAAAATTATGCAACAAATCAACATATCTGGACTTGTTCTCAGCATCCCTTCAACATTCCCTGATATGAGGATATTCATTCCAACATCAGTTTTTCAATCAAGGCCCCGTTTAGTCTCTTTATGTCTTGTTGGTTTGGGGTATTCCCATCTTTGTCTCCTCCTGGTGTTGGGCCCATTCTCTTCTTCCCCTTCCCTGGCCTTTTATGAAGTAGTTGTTCGACTCGTAGGAAATTGTAACATGAAAGGGAAGACCTATTTGTATTTTATCTGCTTCCTTCTGAGCTTTCTCGCCCCCTCCTTCAATGCCTATCTTTTACTGATTTCCACCTAGAGCCGTACACTCTGCAGCCAGGTAACATGTCCCTGTAGGTGCTATATGATCCCACAAAGTGATAGGATTTATCTCCCCAGCAGGGTGTTTCCTTATTCACAGCATTAGCATAGCAGTGTCATCATTTGTTTGTGCATTCATGCATTTGCCTTCAGTAACCCATCTGCCTAAGATGACATTCACTGCTCCTCTTTTCTGGAGGTAGGCCTTTAGAGGCCTCATTTTGTCAAGTAGGCACAACCTGTGCTATTTTTCAATGAGAGCACTTGGGTATATAGTCATGGTATGCCTCTTCACCTTGTCTCTTCCTTTAGATTAGTCCAGTAGCTTTGGATCTTATTACCACATGAGGGAACTGTTTGTGGCTGTTCTTCAGCCCATTTGCCCACATTGAGTGACTTCAGTCACGTCCCTAGCCACCTTACAGCCTCCTCCTCTGCCCCACCTTGTCCGCGGGCTGATGCAGACAATTTATGAGGCAGAACCCAAAGGCGGTGTTGACTGGGTGTGTCTACAACAACTTTCGGACCAACAGGGCAGCTGGCTGCTTCAGCTGTCCAAGCAGCAACGGGCCATGCAGGTAAAAGCTGTGGGGTGGTGGGTCTGGGTTGGGGAGGGGGATTCGACAGACGGCCACAAGGGAAAATTAAAAAAATAATTAATTTTCCCTTATCGTCACCTGTTGAAATCCCCCACCCCACCCCACCCAGCCCCACCGCTCTTACCTGCACGGGCCGCGGCTGCTTCCAAGGCGCTATAGCTAACGCAATACTGTTCACTGGTGCAGACTAACTATTGGAGGGCCTTTGCCCTCTCAGTCCCCGTAAATGCATCATGATTAAAAGTGTCCATTGGAAGTAGGGATGAGGTTGACAGAAGCTGATCCCCGAGGCTTCCACACTGCGTCTGCACTGGCCATGCCCCTTCCATTGCTGGCAACATCACTATATAAACCTTGTAATAGCAGATAAATTAATTAACTGTTTCAATAAAAACCTGAAAATTTCACATTTTTGTGTTAGACTTCTGCCCCTTAATAATCACAATATTTCTAGACTCCTGTGAGTTTAGTTGCTGATTGTTTATGGAGAACCTCATACAATTCAGAAGCCACGAATTGCTATACTGCTCTGAGGAGCTTTAATGAGAGTGAAACACTTGTTAGGTGTTGATTTGGAAATATTACCAAACTGTTAAGCCATAATGCAATTGAGGAAAAAGTAATATAATAAACTTGTGGCACTCAAAAGTCCTGAAATTAACTTTAAACAAATAGTAACATAAAACTAATTACGTTTTGTTCAAAAGTACTGCCTATTGGAGGCTAACTAGCACTCTCATAATGTGACATTAATACAACAGTATTTTTAAAATAAAAATGTGAGACCCACTATTTACCAACACAGAGTATGATATCTGCACCCTGATACACGAGGAAGCATTAATGACCCATTGATAACACTTGGGGACTCTTTATAAGGTTTTGAGATCCCTGGAAGTCTGCCGCCTTTTCCTGGAGTAGCCAATATCGGATGCACCAGTAATTTTGGGGGCAAATGTAATAGGAGTTAGAAATTGAACCCTGAGGTTCCCTTGAGATGTAAGGAAATACTGGCTAATAAGTAATTCTGGTTCTTCATTTCGCCCACACTTTACCCCAATGTTTTCAGCTGTACACCTATGCTAAATATCAATGGTCATTTTTCTAGTGGGCCTTCCTTGGATACTGAAAACTTATTGCCTGATTTATAGTTTGTTGAGCAGGATACTCTGTTGTAACAGTGATGAAGTAACCTAGCCCCCAAACTTTCAGTCCAGCCGCTCTATTTTCAGTCAAGCAGACCACCAGGTTTATGGTGATGGAGTAAAATTTACTCCTTCGGCGTACACCTTGCTCTGATTGGCCAAGGGAGTATGGGCTGTCTGCGGTAAGCCATTGACTGTCCGCTCTATTTAAAGGGATTGGTCAGATTTTGTTTTTTTACTGTTCATCACCGCCAGGAATATCTTGGCGGTGAAGGATAGTAAAAATGAAAAAATTTCCCCCACACCATGGGAGAAAACTCTTGTAGTGTTGGGTTCTGGTTTTGGGAGTTTGTTTTTAGAAACCAAAAAATCTTTAAAAGTTTTGTGTAAGCGTCTGTCACCAATGACGGACGCTCACCTATCTTTTTGAATGGCTTTGTATGAACCACTATGACAGCAGGGCCGGAGGTGAACTCTAAATCTGGCGGTGGAGTAAAGATAGTGTGGTTTACACGAAGTCCTCCACTAACTTGACTGCCTTTAACTCTGTCCCACAAACTTTTAAAAAGGGCCATAGACACCTGCTTCAGTCCTGAAAGTAATGCCCAGTTACTTACCTGTAATATTCATTACTCTGAGTCGTAGACCTCCCCGCCACAGTCCTTCCGTAAGTGAGCGACAGCTCCTCCCCGCAGACATTACCAAGCTGAAACTCCCCTGCTCCCATCCCTACCCTCCAGGCCACGCACACATCCTGTGAAACATAACCCCTGACCTTACCTCCAGACATCCTGTAAAACCAAGCACAGGAACCTGAACACAGATGGAGGGATGGGAACTAGGACTGTGACGGTGAGGTCTATGACTCGGAGTAATGAATATTACCGGTAAGTAACCAGGCATTACCTCCTCGTCAGACCTTCCGTCACAGTCCTTACGTAAGTGAGCATATACCCGAGCAAGAAATCGGATTCAACAGCAGAGCTGCAGAACAGACTTTATTAGAATCAAGAACGAGAAAAGTTATACCCCACTCACAGAACGCAACACCGCGTCCCCAAAACCAGCAGACACACCACCACCCACCACCAGGTGATAATATGACAGAAAGGTGTGCGGAGAACTCCAAGTGGCGGCCCCGCAAATTTCTGCCATGGAAGCCCCTTGCAAACAAGCCAAGGAAGCAGCCATCCCCCGAGTAGATTGGCCCTGCACAGACCGAGGCACCGGCACCCCTCGGGACTCATAAGCCACCAAAATAGTCCACTTCAACCACCTACTGAGAGTAGCAACTTAAGGCTTCAGACCCTGACCCGCCAAACCAAAAGTTACAAAAAGGGAATCCACTTTACGAAACGGGCGGGTACGATCAAGATACACACCAAGAGCCCGTTTGACATCCAAACGGTGTAGGCGAACCTCCTTCTCAGACTGAGGATCCACACACAACACAGGCAACACCAGTTCCTCCGAACAATGGAAAGAGGGGGGAGTCTTCGGAACAAACGCACAATCAGGCATGAGAACCACCCGATCCGGATAGCACCTCAAAAAAGGCTCAGAACACAGCAACAAGCCCAATTCCCCCACACACCTGCCGAGGTAATAGCCACCAGGAAAACCACCTTGATAGTTAGAAACCGCAGGGACACCTCCTCCAGTGGCTCCAAACGGGGGAGATTGCAAAACCTGCAAGACCAACGGCAGATCCCACCCAGAAGTCCAGGACCTAATCACAGGATTTTTGAGAAAACAACTCCGCAAAAGCCAGCACCAAAGGCACTACCGCCTCACAGTCAGGACCCCAAAAAGCACTCTCAGCTGCCCACTAAGCCCTCAAAGAGGAGACAGCCAAACCCAACTGAAAACCATCTTTCAGAAATTCCAAAACCGTAACAGGATCCACAGTCATGGCAGACCAGCCGCTGTCAGCACACCAGCTCTGAAAAGAAACCCAATGCCTGGCATAAGATTTCAGGGTAGACGTTTTACAAGACTGCTGAATAAAGAGAGCCACCTCAGGAGAACAACCCAGCACCACCAGGTTCATCCTTTCAACAGCCAGCCCACCAGCTGCAACCTGACCAGACATTCCCGAGACAGCCAAGGAAACCTAGCGGCCAGGGGTCTACTGAAAGCTTCCAGCATGGCAACACTGCCAACTGCAATAACAAAGGGAACCAAGGCCGCCTGCTCCATACTGACACAACCAGGATCACAGAGGCCCTGCCCAGCTTGATTTTCAGGCGTACCCTCTGAATCAAAGCAATCGGAGGAAATGCATACATCAACCCGGTCCCCCAAGGAAACAGAGCATCCACCTTCCAAACATCCTCCGACGGGCACAGAGAGCAAAACCTCTCCCTCAATGCATTCTCTTGGGTTGCAAAAAGGTCCACCTCTGGCACCCCAAACTTCTGCATGAGGACCGCAAACACCCTCGTGTTCAAGCACATTTCGGACAGGGAGGGAAACAACCTGCTCAACCGATCCGCTTCAGAGTTCAACACCCCAGGGAGATGAATCGCCCTCAGTAACAACAAATTCATCTATGCCCACTGGAAAATCTGCTGAGCTAAAAAGTTCAGCGAAGCCACTTTCGTACTCCCCTGATGGTTCACATAGCACACCATCACAGTATTGCCCGTCCGCAATAGAAAATCCTGATGAAGGACCCAAGGGAGAAAATGAATCAGGGCCAGCTGGATGGCCTTTAACACCCTCTAGTTGGAAGACATCCGAGCCTCTTGAACCGACCAGATCCCCTGAACTGAATCCTGAGCCATCACAGCCCCCCAACCCAGCCCGCTGGCATCCGTCGTCAGAACCAACCTGTCCTGGAGCACAAACGGAGACCCCTTCATGAGATTCCCCATATCCAACCACCAGGCCAACTGTTGGGAGATACCCGGATCCCCCGGAATCAACTGGTCGTAATCCTGAGACCCCGGACACCAGAGGTGAAGGATGTGATTCATCAAGGGGTATAAGTGCAATCATGACTGTAGCAGCCATCAACCCCTGTACTCTCAACCACTGCCTTGCTGTGGACTCGGGAGAGACCAAAACCGCCTTCAGTTCTTTCACCAGTCACCCTGCGATGTTCGGAAAGGAACACCTTCCCCATCCTTGTGTTGAAGACCCCTCCAATGAACAACAATTCCTGAGTAGGAATCAAATGGGACTTTTCCAGGTTCAGTATCCACCAGATCCACCATAGGAGACTGCAGACATCCTAAGTTTGATATTGAGCCTTACGGAAAGGAGAGGAAGAAATCAACCAGTCATCCAAGTATGGAAAGACCCCCTGTGCATGCAACAACCCCACCAAAGGAGCTAACACCTTGGTAAACACTCTAGGTGAAGCTGAGAGACCAAAGGGCAATACCTGAAACTGGAAATGTTTGCCGCCCACACAAAACCTCAGAAACTTCTGCGAGTCCCTGTGCTCCGGCACATGAAAATATGCGACCCTCCGATCCAGAGATGTGAGTAAGTCCCCCACCGACAGGAAGGAGAAGAATCAACTGGAGCATCACCATCTTAAAGGACCAGTGAGAAATTCACAAATTCACCGCTTTTAAACCCAACACAGGACGGTAATCTCCATTGGGTTTCCAGATCAGAAAAAGGATAGAGTAAGCCCCCTTTCCTTGTTGTTCCACAAGGACCTTCACAATGTCCCCCTTGCTCAACAGGTCCTGAACACCAGCCAACAGAGCCTGACTCTTCACTGGAGTACTTGGAACAGGGGTAGCATGGAAAACTTCCAAGGGAGGCTCCACAAACTCTATATGATACCCCAGCCTGACAATTTGCAGGACCCATTGATCCCTGACAAATTCTTCCCAGATCGGCAAAAAATTCCTGAGGTGACCCCCCACCGGGCCCCCCAATAAACACCGGATACTCATGATTTTGCTTGACCAGCAGCATCTGAACTTCCCTGCTGGCCCCGGGGCTTATGGAAGGAAGGGACACCCCGGCCAAGTCACCTACCACGAAAGGGCTGAGCGGCCATCTTAGACTGAAATGCCTGACCAAAAGCTCTCTTATAGCCAGCAAACTTGCCCTTCAGAGGCAGCCAGACAGGAGCCAACAACTTCTTATCCTCCACAGTTTTTTTTAATCATAGTCTCCAAAGGGTCCCCAAACAGTTTGGAGCCCTTGATGGAAATTTTCATGAGAGCACGCTTCTGTGCAGTCCCCCTTCTTCCAAGGCTTAAGCCACAACTGCCGCCCAGCCACCACAGAGGCCCCCGCAGCTGCAGCCGAGGCACTAAGGGAATCAAAAGACAGGTCAGACAAGAAACGCCACTGTTGTTCCAACATAGTCAATGACTCAGAGGGATCTTCCTCCTGAAGCAGCTGTTCCGAGATACTCTGACAGTCTTTAAACAGTGACTGAACCAGATAACTGGTATACTCCGCAGACCTAACAGCCAGATTGGAAGCTGCAAAAGATCTCTTCAGAGCCCTTTTAAACCTCTTATCCCCAGGATCTGAAGGTACGGCATCCTCCGACACCACAAGGCTCTAAGAAGCAAGGCCTGCGAACAGGGAATCAACCTTCACTACTGCAGGGAACTCATCGGTAAACCCTTGTAACGGATACCATTTTGCCAGGAATCGGGGAAAATATGTTTATCTACATCCCTCCATTCCCCTTCCAGTACATTCGATCCGACTTATGCATCGGCAGACATTCAGGCTCCTTTAGCTGATAATTGGCAAAGAAATCCTCCGATTCCTCAGCCCGAGGGCATAGGAAACCCCCAACTGTCCCGCACATGCTGCAAAATACTGCGAAGTTCAGCCCCATGAATAAATCGCCCTTTCACCTCCTCCTCTGAATCACAGTCAGGATCAGGAGTATCAGGGTTGTCCAACTTTGGATTTTTAAAGCCCAGGCCACCCTGGCCTGAAAGGCAGCAGAAACCACGGCCTCAATCATCCTCTGGACATCAGCTAAAGAAGGAGCAGCTGGAGGCCCAGCAACCACCTCCTCCTCCAAATGCTACACTTCTCTGACCTCTTTCCCCCATCCATGACTAGTCAGAAGCCAGATGAAGCACACCTTCCTAAATATCATAGCTAATTGGCCTGTAAACCTGCCCAATTAGAACCCAAACACTGGTTGCTAAGATGGCCACTAACCAATTGCCATGCAGCAGGAAATACCATTCCAGTCTGCCGGCCAATCAAAGTGCACACCCCACTTGGCTGTCATAGTGCTGAAAAACTGCTGAGTGCCATAAAAAACCATCAGGCCCACCTGTGACTCGCACGGTTTTCACACAGCCATGTACATCTGGAGAAGGCCCATCAAATGCCCGCAGCAGAAGAAGCAAGCCCCCTGAATAGGACCCAGCACCCACCACGCCCCCAGCACTCTGGGCGCGCAACGCGGCTCTAATGTGAACGGATCGAAGCCCGTGGCCGTCCCGCTGTAGCAGGGACTCAAGCCACGCCTCCAATCCAAGCAAAGCACACCTCCTCTCTCCCGTCTCGCAGCAGAGGAGGCTAGCCCGAACCAGTAATCTGCACCCACCACACCCCAGGCGTGCCGGACGGGCAACGCAAATGCACACGTCTTCCATACAAGTCTGAGCAATCTAGGCCTCTCAGTACCGAGGCTCTAGCGAGAATGGAGCAGAGCCCGCGGCTGTCCCACTTCAGCAAAGACTAAAGCCAAACCTCTCCCTCCGACAAGAAAGGGCTGCTATAGCAAACCGCAATCATACTTACCGCAGTTCACCAACTGAGAGTTCAACAGCCTGTTCTCCAGTCGCAGAAAAAAACAATAGGATGTCTGGAGGTAAGGTCTGGGGTTATGTTCCACTTGATGTGGGCGTGGCCTAGAGGGTAGGGATGGGTGCAGGGGAGTTTCAGCTTGGGAATGTCTGCAGGAGGAGCTTTATCTTACTTACGTAAGGACTGTGATGGGGAGGTCTGACGAGGAGGTAATCCCTCGCTAATGCACTTGTCTACGTCCACGTTTCATTCTTCTCTTTCCAGAGCTCGCACCAAAAAAACACAAAATCTAAACGTGAACTGCTGGCTTCCTAAATTCTCCTATATACTTTAAATTACTGGAACCGCCTCCCTTAACTCATGCATTAGCCATATTCGGGCATCCTCACCAGAATATGCCTAAATAAACATACTGTGGGAGCCAAGAGATGTACGGACACTCTTTTTTCACTCTCTCTTTATCTCTCTCTCTCTCTCTCTTTTGATTGCTCTCTCTCTCCCTTTCGCTCTCTCTCACTCTACTCTCTCTCTCTTTGTCTTACTCTTGCTTTTTTTCTCTGTCTGGTTCGAATTCTCACTTTCGCTCGCTTCTTTAAATCTCTCTCTTGCCCTCCTTTTTGTTTCACCTCTGTCTCTCTCCCTCTCTTTTGCACTCTTCTCCAGAGCCTCTGTTTCCGGGCCTACCTGTATTGCCCTCTGTACATCACATGGGTAAAGCTTTATAGGATATCACCCTCCCAGTTAGGAAAATGACTCATGCACGGCACATTAAAGACATTGTTTTCTTTTGGCCGTCTCCTCATAGTCTGAGGGATAACATCGTCACAAAATAATAAATGTTGACATTTCCGTGAAATGCTGACGTGTCTCCAAACAAAATACTCCGGTTGAAACTCTAAATCTTCTTTGAAGTGCTCATATCAAACTTTTAGAATAATAAAAACGCACTTCAAACATGGCGCTCCTTCGTCTTCTTATTTTAAAAGTACGAATGTGTGCTATGTTACACCTCAGCAGTTGTGCTGAATATTACTTGATAACGCCGTGACAATAAAAAACACACGGGTGTCATGTTGACTGTGCAGCTGACGGTTGTTCATTATGAATAATTGAATGTATAATATTTGAGGCTTTTCCAAGCTCCTTCAGCGGGAAAGTATATACAGGCACAATGTGGAGCTTGCAATTTTTATCAGGACAATGCAAGCAGATTTCAGCAAGGCTGGTTCCAAGTCATCTGTGATAAATGAGAAGATAAGGCAATCAGTGCACACCATGACACTCTGTGCAGCTAGTTAGGCACACTTCAGAACTATTCAGGTGTGTTCACAAAGCTTATGAGTCTGGGGGGGAGGGGGGCTCAATATAAACGCATCTTTCATGGTGGCCACTGGCCAAGCAGGAGTTTCTTTCTCAGACTTCACCCGGGTCACACACCTACAAAAGATCTTAACTGCTTCTTGCCATGGCGGCACTTCCGTACGGGTCCACAATTCCAGTTGGGTCACGAGAACACGTTTCTTTTCTTCTGTCTTCACAGTTCCCCTGCTTGACAAAATCCTGCAAAATACCATCACGCCTCTGCGAGGGCCCATCTGGGTGTCTAAGGGAGAAGGTTTCAGCCCCTCGGGAGCCAAGGTGCACATCCAAACAGTGCTCGTGGCCTTGGGCCAACGCTTGGCATCAGAAAAGAGCTACATTCGCCAGGTGAGTGGTACCTTTTTTAACACAATTTCCCCCCCAAATGTACTAGCTAAATGAGGGCAGTGATTGTCAAAGAACCGTGACATGCTTTGCACGGTTGCTGGTGCCCGTTCGGAAGCTGAGATGCGTCCTCTGTTATCTTGAAGTCGGCGGTGATGGGGCTAATCTGAACCGCCTTTCAGGGCAGCGTGTCATGTGCCTCGCTAATGCTTCCTACGCACTGTGCATGGCTCAGGCATCTCCATATGTGGGTATTGGAAGAGTGCACGCGCCGCGCGGAAGGAGAGGAGTGTATTGATCTGCCCCAGAAGTCTGTAGGGCGATTAAGAACAAAATGGCGGCACGTGTTCTTATGTTTATCAGCAATACGCACTTAAAATGTTATTGGAAATGTTTTTAACTGCGCGCGCTTTTCCCAAGCGGACATAAAACTACAGACAATAATGCACTTTAATTCATTGTTAAAAATAGTTTACTTGTTGGGTTGCCACAATGTTTTAAGCTGCTTGCTCAGGCAGAGTAGTCTGAAATGCTCAGGTAAAACTAGAAACAATGGTTTCCTCATATCACTGAATGATGCTGGCTGACACTTTCATTAACACCCCCGCGATGGTTTCCGCTTCCAAAGCCTTTTTGGGTGGACATTCCTCTGCGAGGAGTTCTAAGTGGGACGGCAGAGGGACATTAGCCAGAAAACTGCCTTTTTAGCTGTATGGCAGTTGTATATCAAGCCTGTGAAAGGTGAAAGTGCTGAATGGAGCGCATTTCTCGTTCTTTGTGCTCGAGGGAAGAAAAGCCTCGCCTGGCGCACGCTATTATACAGTCCCGCGCCCTGTCTGCGCCAGGGACAGAAACTAGCATGACAATGGGAAGAAACTATTCCTGCATGACAAAAAGAGCCAGGAAATAAAAAAAAGAAACACCCCAGCAAACCTTCAAGGAAAACTCTGTCAATCCAAGACGAGCCCAACAATAACTGTTTGTCTTTGGACTGCATTGGTGTCGAGTGCTGTATCATGGCGCCATCTGGAAGCCTCACTGCGCTCCTCGATTTGTGGAGTACCTAAAAGGGAGAAAAATCAGATACGCTAAGCGCCTTGGCTGTTTGCTCCACCAAACATGGAGCATCTTTCTGCGCCCACTGGAGTGCAATATTCTGTCCATATTAGTAGGTTGGCGATAATGGGAGCGCTGAGACGCGCGCTTCGCACAGATAGTCCAGGGTAGCCGCTGCAGGGGGCTAATAGATGTGCCATTTATGAGAACATACACATTGATGGGGAGCCTGTGTTTGTTGCATGGGTGATTTAGTTTTAAAAATGAAAGCATTGCAAGTGTCTGCTGGTCTAGTTATTCAATGTCACTCAACATCTTTACATACAGCTCGAAAACGGTCAATTCTCCGTGGGTCCATGTTAGATTAATTGCTTCTGAATAAAAAAAATAGCATAATGTGAACCGACTGCACTTATTTTCACAAAATATTGAATATGTGTTAATTTGGCCGCTAGAGTGGCTGCATTGTTGTTATTTCTGGTGATTGATCGATCTTTCATGCACGTGACCCCTGCGTACAGAGGAAGCAACCCCAGAAGGTTATTTTATGCCCATTGTGTTTAATGGGAGAAAGGTTAAATGGTATCATTTAACCTTTGCAGAGAGATGTGTTAATACCTAAGGTGTTGCAAAAATGAGATAACTCACGTACATTTGGAATAGGAATTGCGCTTCTGTAGATAAACACCATTTAAAACAGGTAAGATGGCTCACAGATAGTAAGTAGCACTCTATATAGACGGTGGGTGTTCCTTTTGACGGAACGGTTTAGTGATCATGCCATCCACTCGTTTAAACATAGAAGTGCAAAACATGTGTGCTTATTTTTCCAAGCCTTGCACCTGCACCCGTTTACCGCCAGCATTCGGTGTAAAAAAAAACATTACTCCTTCGAAGTTGCTGTATAGCCGTGAGTGTAATCTGAATTTGTTGACTGCTTGGTTAGTTTCATGCCCTCTGTGTATGTAAAGTGGGCCCTCCATATTTGCAATTTTATCATTTATTTAACAAGTCATGGATTTATGTTGTATGAAAAAAGTGCACCTTGTAATTTTCACAAGGCTCAGGTGTTTACAAGTCATTGTCTGCGAATTAGTTTCTGTTTATTCCCATGATTGGGAGCACGTATGCAGTTTTATCAAAGGAACGACTTGTGTGCCATTTCTTAGCACCATGGTCTGTGACTGTGCCGGCAGCTATGCTATAGCGCCTTGGGGACTTTAACAAACCTCTTTCTTCTGGTACTGTAGCAGTTTCTAGGATAACAAACATTTGTCAACTTTTTGTCAGATTCCCACAGTGGATTCCATTGAAAAATAGGCTTGCTGGTATAACATCTTCCTCAATTAGAGACAATTTTAACAGTGTGGAGATTTGCTTGTACGTTTTGCAAGCGACAAGCCAAATCAAGTTTCAAATCAGTCTGTAATGTAAGGAGAATACAGAAGTATTTGTGCACTCTTCCCAAAAGTTCATGCGTTTGTAAATGTAAACAATTAGATGTGTAACTTTGTATTGGTACAGCTGACCAGTGCATTTTGAGTATGTTGGACCAAGTGGCGTAGATTTTTCTTCTGCAAAATTATGAAGATGATAAACTGACCCATTTTATGAAGCTTACAGAATTTTAAAAACATACTGTGAGGCCACTTCTGTTAAAGTTAGGTCTACAGCAGGTAATATTTTTTGGGGGTCAAAGATCTTCATTTGTAAAAGAAGTTTAAGATTTACAAGCAATTTGCCAGGCAAAATCTAATTTTGAGATTCTGATCAATGGCAACATGCTCAATCCGGGTTGTCCAACTCGGCAAAGGCCCAGCAGGTCTGGATCCTTGGCAGAATGCTGTGTTAGCTAATGACTATATACAAGGGATCCATTTAGACTCATTGTCTGTGTATGTCCTGTAAACCTTGTATAGCACTTCATACTGCATTGCTGCAGGCTTAAGTGCTGTAACTAACAGATGTTACTAGCACCCACTCTTAGTACTGAGTTATCGGAGCATCAGGAGGATGGAAGGTTGAGTTGGCCTTACTAGGATTGAATCCTGTGACCTGAGAATCACTTCTTTGTTCACGTAGCAAACGTGCGCTATCCCTCCTTGGACAAATGTTGGACCCCCCTGCTATAAATTATATTATTAAGACTATTGCAAATGTCATGGTCCAAAATGGGAAAAAAACTACAGGAGTTTGACCCATAAACCAATTGAGATCTGGGTAATAATATGACGACAAGCAACAATATCTCAAATGGTATCAATGGTGAAGACAGTTAAATAGGTATGTAACATACATTACAAGGAAGGAAAGAGGGAGACTCACGTAAGGTTTTTCAAATGTGCACATGGCATCATATAATTAGAAAGAAGTTTTTGGAGACGGTACAGTTGTATCAGCACTGTAAGCATGAATCGTATAGACAGCCCAATTTGGACTTGGTGCACAAATGTGCTCGTGACACATATAGGTGGCGACGCAAGTGACAAAGTGAAAACAGCGAAAAGGAGCGTAGTGACAAACTGTGAAAATATGCACAAGTGACTGTGTGGTTCAGCACGAAATGATTCACAATGGTTGCGTAGGAATGGATGGCTTGAATTAAATAGAACCATACGGAGTAAGGGCGCCTTCAATTGCGCTGAGGGGTCGACGACGTTTTGATCCTATTGACTCAGGATCATCTTCAGGACGGGGCTGCTGTATTGAAAGTGCTGAGAATGTTGCGGTTCCAAGTCCTCACTTGGAGGGTGAAGGTAATCTGGCGTCTGTGGGAAGGTGCACAAAGGAGTGTGCAAAGCTCAGCGTGGGTTAGTCTGTGCGGAGTATTGGGCGAAGGAATCAATCCTGGAGAAAGGTGCGGCGCTTCAGTCAACCGTGGACCGCCACAATCGTGACACGATTGTGGCGGTCCACGGTTGACCGTGGACGGTGACACGATTGTGGCGGTCCACGGTTGACTGAAGCGCCGCACCTTTCTCCAGGATTGATTCCTTCGCCCGATACTCCGATACCCGGACTCAACGAGGACATTCATCCGCCGGCCTCCGTTGCCTGCGACGCCTTCCTCCTCGGCGCCTGGTACAATACACCGACCTCCATTACGGCTCCCCACTCGGCCACCGCACAGACTAACCCACGCTGAGCTTTGCACACTCCTTTGTGCACCTTCCCACAGACGCCAGATTACCTTCACCCTCCAAGTGAGGACTTGGAACCGCAACATTCTCAGCACTTTCAAAACAGCAGCCCCGTCCTGAAGATGATCCTGAGTCAATAGGATCGAAACATCGTCGACCCCTCAGCGCAATTGAAGGCGCCCTTACTCCATGTGGTTCTATTTAATTCACGCCATCCATTCCTACGCAACCATTGTGAATCATTTCGTGCTGAACCACACAGTCACTTGTACATATTTTCACCGTTTGTCACTACGCGCCTTTTCGCTGTTTTCACTTTGTCACTTGCGTCGCCACCTATATGTGTCACGAGCACATTTGTGCATCAAGTCCAAATTGGGCTGTCTATACGATTCATGCTTACAGTGCTGATACAACTGTACCGTCTCCAAAAACTTCTTTCTAATTATATGATGCCATGTGCACATTTGAAAAACCTTACGTGAGTTTCCCTCTTTCCTTCCTCGTAAAGTATGTTACAAACCTATTTAACTGTCTTCACCATTGATACCATTTGAGATATTGTTGCTTGTTGTCATGGTCCAAAATGAACACCATTCCCTTGACACATTACTTAGCTATGTGGCCTTTTCTTGTCAGAAATTCCTGAACTTTTCCTCATGTTAGATGTGAAATAGCTCCATGAATTGACCACCGATCACACAAGTGCAGATTTATGGTGCCCAAGGGCTACACTATGTCAGATTTAAAGCGTAGGATCTTTCATTATAGTTATACAAATTATTCACATAAGCAATGTTTATCGTGAAAACCTGATAGATGTACTGACTAAAGAACCAAATTGGGCGGTCCTTATTTATCTGACCCCCATCCCTTCCCCACCCTTAGTAAACCACAAAAGCAGAGAACAGTCAGCCCTCGGAGCAGCGGAGTAGATTTAAAATTGGTCAATATATTCCCTAAGCCCCAGTAGTGAGCTCAGTGTGCTCCAGCTAGTAGTGAATCTCAGGTCATCCAAATATACTCATAATACCAATGAAGAACTCTACTGTAAACACCAAGAGCTTAAAAGTGAGACTATTTGATAAACCCTTTTGCAGTACACGCAGTGCATGTTGCTGTCCTCAAATCGCAGCTTTTTTCAAGTCCGTGGTAGGGTCTGCGTCAGCTGCTTAAAGTCTCTCAGTTTCTGCTTACATGAGTCAGGAACTGGGAAGGGGGACAAAAGAGCCACTCGTCCCAGGGGCTCCTCTGAATGAGTGGTAGCCACACCCACGGCCTGGTGGCCAGGCTGACCGTCACATTATGCTATGACTTGAAAAAAAGGTACCATTTCTATTCTAGGATGCTGCTTTTGTGCCGCTTGGCTCTTTCAAGGCATCGTGACTCATCTGTTGAAATGTCACTGACCTGCTTCTCCATCAAACCGTAATTCCCGATAAAGACCCATCAGCCCAAGGGTTGAATGCATACCGCATTTTCCTGCATGTGTTTTTTTTGTGGGTTTCATTCTGCATTTTAAATGCTTTGTTTTGCTATTGCACATTTCCTGAATTCTCTCTTCCATAAGGGGGTGAGTTGACTCTGCCATTCTGATCTTGGTTGGGTGAATTTGTGAAGGCCCAACTTCCTTCCCTGACAGGCATGCATTATGGACATATTGCATCACTTTCAAATGTCTATTGCATCCCTTCACAGAGTTGGGGGCTACTCTCTCACGGTGGCAGGTACTGACGCTTCTCAATCTCTTCACTGTCTGTCCTCACTAGATATTCGAGGACTGAGAGCGGAGGTCTGACTTTTCAAGAATCCTTTCATGCAGGAGCGACCCGTGCAGGTAAGAGCGGTGGGGCCAGGTAGGAGGGGGGGGGAGGGGATTTAGACAGATGACGAGGGAAAATTAATTAATTATTTAATTTCCCCTCATGGTCGTCTGTCGAATCCCCCCCCCAACCCGGCCTCACCGCTCTTACCTGTACGGGCCGCTCCTGCTTTCATGTGCTATTAAGGCCTGCCTCTCTTAACAGTGTTCAAAGTGGGGCTGCCTTGTATTTGTGTAAGTCTAGAGATTGATTCTTATGTCTTGCGATGACCCTCACACTACATTTTGTGATAGATGAATATGTGCCAAACACTATTATGTGAAAAAGGCGAATCCAAAACTACTGTAGGTGTGTGCTTTAAGTGTTTGTACATGACATCTATGTTCAACACCATTTACTACAGCTTCTTGTAATCTATGCTATGCTTGTACTCACTGTAACCAAAGAGAAAGTGGGAGGAGGAAGAGGGTGGCATCTACATAGGAAACTGCACTCCTACTTTTCATTAGTAGTGTTTAGCGACTCCCAGTCTCCCAGCTCTCTTTCCCCGGCTTAGGATGGAGCTCAAACATTATGGCTGACTTTAAAGAATGAATAAGAATACACTGAAACGTAAATTCATGCACTCTACTTGATATTGAGGCCAGTCTCTCTCCTCGTGTCCAAGAAATCCTCTGCCACCCCTGCTTGCGTGCAAATGTGCTTTCTTCCTTCACCTTAAGTTTAACTGGGTGATGCAAGGATGTCTCAATCTTCAGCTTAATAATCTTCTTCTTTAAGCTTTGTAGCTGGCTTGTCTTCCGCAGTGTAGACTCACAATGGATCAGCACTCTCTCAATGCGAAGAGCCACCTAGTGGCGACTATTGACCTTTAAAAGTGGTGAGGCGTAGTCCTTGGTTCGAATTCCAATGAGCTTCTTCTTGAAGGGTTCTCTCACACTTTCTTGCACTAAGGGCCTCGTTTACAAAGATTGTGCATAGGGCAGCACCGCAAGTATTTTTACTGCGTTGCCCTATGCCAAATCGAAAGGACATGAATGCACCGTATCTACGAGCACAATTTGGTGCCTAGTGCCAATACAGGCACCCTTGTTCTGCATTGTTGGCAGGATTGTTTTTGCACAAAAACAATCCATGGGGGCGTTGTCCTTGTTCTATGTGTGCTGCAGAATGCAGCACACAAGGAAAGAGGAAAAAACTAGGAAAAATGAAAAATTTCTCCTTGTTACGTCTGCTCTGGGGATGTGTAAGGTTTTGGCGCTGCCCCAGGTTTACGTAACTTTGTAAATCTGGGTCCGCGTCAAAATCCATGGGTGTTGCGTGGGAACACCCACTGCAACAGCCATGGAAGGCCTCCTTGACACAGAGTAAGACATGCATCGCTTTGTGCTGCCTTGTCTTAATCCATATCTATGAGGCCATGCAAAGTCATGCAGGGTGGCTTTGCGCTGCCTTATAGATATGATTGAGAGGCCTGCGCCACTGGAGCATCAAAAAAAAATGAGCACTCCGGAGGTGCAGGCCTCTTGTAAATAATCCCCTAAGTTTACTGTCTCACTTTGACTCACTCAGTCTCACTATTTCACGCACTCACTCATTCTACTCTGACCCACTCAGTACCATTCATTCTCACTCATTCTGAATTACCCAGTCTTACCGTGTCTCACACACAGTAACACTTAGCTACACTCAGTGTCATTCTCCCTCACTCACATTCATTCTCACACATACTCGTCCTTATCGTCACTCATTCTCACTCAATCTGACTTACTCCTTCACTCACTCTCTTTCATTTTAACTCACACACATAGTCATATAAACATGCTCACAGTGCTGGAATGGCTCAAGCAACTTCTTGCGCCTGTGTCAGCAATCAAACAATGTCACTAGCTGCCTCAATTTCTTGCTGGACCTCGGGTCTGCAATTTATTTTTATTGTACCTAGAGTGAATAATTAGTCACTCTTGATACAATAAAAATGGACCACAAAACAAGGAGGGTGTAGTGTAGCTGTGGAGCCCATAAAGGAGAGCCGCCACTGATCCAGGGACACCCATCCATCAAACTAATCCATCCACTCAGTCATCCACCCTTTCACTTATTCACCCCTTTTCATCCATCCATTCATCCATCCTTTCAATCATCCATCCACCCTTTCATTCCATCTATCCATCCTTTCACTCCATTCATCCATCATCCTCCCTTTGACTAATCCATCTAACCACCCTTTCACTCAGTCATCCATCCTTACACTCATCCATCCCCCCTTTGTCCCATCCATCCGTCCGTCAGTCCATCCATCTGTCCGTCCATCCATCCATCCATCCACCCACCCACCCATCCTTCCTTTCACTCACTCACTCACCCTCCCAAGTTCCTTATGAGCCTTTGTCTGCCAAGCTGCAGAAAGAAGAGTCCCATCAAGAACCCCACTTCCTCTGTCGCAGCTAAAGCAGGGAGGGGGGGGGGTGTTGATGCCCCTGATGCAGATGCTTTACTGCACACTTACCTCTTAGTCCACTAGTGCAATTGTTGTCCAGAGCTGGTTCCATCCTTCCCTTGGGCCTCTATAGTCGAGAGAAGGAGCACTCTGTGTGCTCAGCTCCATAATGTTTATTTCAAAGTAAAACCAAATGCAGTACTAAACATATGTTACTGCCAGGAAAGCAGCCCCCTGCACCCCTCCTACAGCCTGTCTCTCCGTTATAATCAACAAATTGTTTCTACTCACTCCCTCCTTGTCCTCATCGGCCTGCCCCACCCCCAGCCATTGAAGTGCATGAAGTTTTGTAACTCTTCGCAGGGCCACTGTTTATGCGCCCCAAAAGCAACCGGATCCATGCCATTCTATTTCAGCACTCCCTCTCATGTGATGTCACTGTTGTAGCTTGTGCTGACGTTTGCGTAGTAGGACATCTTCAAAGTTCACTAGAGTTCACCCAAGAGATTCAGCTCAGCACCTCAGGGCGGTAATTTCTTTTCAGCTGCTCAGTGTTTATTTTCCCTGTTCTTGCTTCTTCCCTGAGGGTGGCAGGGCAATTCCCCTTTTGCCCATGAACACTAGGCACCCCTGGAGCCACTCTCTTCAGTTACTGGCTTCTACACAATCAACTCTATTTCTGTAGAGATACCGCTGCACTCTGGATTCCACATCCCCACTCACACTCCTAGTGGGCCTTGCAAGCTGCGATCCAGGAGGGGAGAAATTCCACAGGGCCTTCTTCAGGAATCGCTGGACAGTAGCGAGAAGGGACATCCTCAGAGGTATGTTTCAGGAAACCTATCATTCTCCCATCGTGTCTTTCAAGTGTTTATTATTTGAGCTTCTACGCAGAGTAACTGAGTCTCTAGACTTCAATCAATGACTCTAATCGATAGACCAAAAATAATACTCCCTGCAGCTTCCCCTCTGCCTTAGGCAGTCGTTAATCCATGGATGCCAAGGTCGCAACTATTGAGTTCACTTCCTTTTCAGTGCTTCTTGTAGTAGGCAGTATATCATTCAAGCTGGCAGCATTGGTGTCTCACTTCGTAGGGTCTTTTCCATCATCTTACACATTTCCCCTGCCATCGCTCCCACTTCGGAACATGTAATGTTCTTAAAGTGCTTTGAGTTCTGATGTACATTTATTGCTTAATCAAAGCCTACTATTCCCTAGTATTTTGATGAGAGAGTAGAGGACAAGGAATATTTCTCTTTTGTGTATAATCAGGATTGTTAAAATTCATGTGGCAAAATAAATATTCAATGAAATCTAAAAGAAAACAAACGTGTGTGGAAGCACAGTTTTGTACAGGTAGAGGATTTTCTGAATGTAAACACTATGGCACTATGTGCAAACTAACAGATCTCCACTTGTCACAGATGGGGATATTTCAGAATGAATTCATTTCACAGAAGGAGTTGTGTTATTTTAGGAGAGACGGGTTTTTAAACTCACTAACCTCATTAATAGGAACTAGAGATAACTCAAGCATTTGCAAAATGAATACAGATTTCGATAATACATACTGAATGCCCCACTGAAAGATATGATACAGATGAATTTTTTTTGTAATCTTTCATATTACAGACCTTGTGAAAGGAATAAAAAAGGTGAAAAAATCAAATGCAATATCACATAATAAAATGATGGACGGAGTGTTGAAACTTTTCAAACACTCAACAGCAGTCACAGATCTGGGTTTAATCCATCGCTATTTTGCTCGCCACAACACCCCAGTTTGGACCCAGCCATATGAAAATCAGTCCTGACCCTGCTCCCCATGGGAAGAGTCCAGCCCAAACTGCCAAGCCAGGTCCTTCCTGGACCGGAAACAAGCCTCCTGGTGCCTGTTTCGGGATATCATCCCTCAGCTGTCGGGCTAGATTGAATCCAGTGGCGCAGCAAGTTGGTACCCATGCTTCGGCATAACCTTAGCCACTTAGGGCGCACATAGCAACATCACAAAATAAAATGATGGACAGAGTGTTGAAACTTTTCAAACACTCACCACCAGTCACAGATCTGGGTTTAATCCATCGTTATTTTGCTCGCCATGCCACCCCAGTTTGGATTCAGGTGATGATGAGGGGTGATACCCCAAAACCGGTCCCAGGATGCTTGTTTCCGTTCCAGGGAGGACTTGGCTTGGCAATTCGGGCTGGACTGTTCCCATGGGGAGCAAGATCAAGACTGATTTGCATATGGATGGGACCAAACTGGGATGGCATGGTGAGCAAAAAAAGATGGATTTAACCCAGATCTGTGAATGGGGGTGAATGTTTGACAAAGTTCAGCATTCCGTCCATCATCTTTTTGTGTTGCGGGAAAATAAAATGAACATCTGAATGTGAACCTTAAATTAGTGAAGTTTCATAAATTGAGCTGCTAAATGATGTCAAATATTTTTTCATTGTGATAGTACATTAAGGTCATTTACAATATTTCAGAAAGCATCATCATATTAAAAACAGAAGTCCAGGAAGTAATGATGCAAAGTCTTCCCATTACAAAAAGCTAAAACACTAGTCTCAGCGTTCATTCCTTAATGAAATACAAATGTATTTAACTGATTGTAATACTGGCTTCCACCATACAGGAATTAATTTCTACCGATTTTAATGCGCGAGGTGGAGCTAATGATTAATTTGAAAAAGTTATTATTAAAATAAAACGCCCTCTGCTGTGTATATAGACATGCAAAACAAATGGGGCAGAGGCTTGTGAGTTGAAAGGCATATTAGACGGGCATATTCAAAATGCCTTATTCACTTTGCTGGAACATTGAACACATGGGGCACAATTTGAAAATGCTATTTGTCCAACTAAATTCAGCATATACAACATACCCATGCAAATAACAAATTGCGATTGTAATTTAATTTTTGAATTCACAAAATGGGAATTTGCCTGTATAAATAGATGCACTTACACAGTATGGAGTAATTTTACGTGGTAGTAAACCTTCTTCTATAGGAGAGAATGAGTGTTCTGGTGAAAAATGTTATTGAGAGTAAGGGCCTAATTATGATCCACCTGACATCGTCGTGATCTTGGCACCGACCGACCTCCGATCGGCGGTCCCAACACCGCGATTACAATGCGCCCGCACATGGTGCGTTCTCATACTCCCATTTGTCTATGGGAGCTTGTGCTGCAGCCGTAAACCGGCCGTAGCACAAGCTCCCATAGACAAATGGGAAAATCTGTTTATCCCTGCACAGCTGGCAGGCACCTCAGGGTGCCTGCCACACGGTGCAGGGATCAACAGGGAGGCACTATAGGTGCCCCATCGGCCCCCAACCGGAGGCTGCAGGGTGAAGGGGGCCCTGCTAGGGGCCCCCAATGTCGCTTTCCAACAGGCTTTCCATGTCGGAAAGCCCAACATGGAAAGCCTGTCGGAAACTGACATCGTAATCCCTACGGAGGAAACGGCGTCCGTAGGGATTACGTGTTGGTCTCCGACTGTCGGAATCCAGCCGGAATGACCATCCGGTTTCACTTTTGACCAACTGCAACGTAATGCGGCGGTCAAAACTGAAACCTCGATGAGGCTTGGAAAGCCTCCGACCTGTGGTCGGAGGCTTTCCGACTCTCATCGTAATGAGGGCCTTAGTGTACACACTAACGTGAATTTGTGGGTACTGACAAACCTTTTGTTTCACAGCCCAGTTCCACTATGACTTTGGTTTAAATTTACACCTGTCAAGGGCAGATATACATTTGTATCCAATTTGTATATGGAAATAGAATGATCCCAAAATGAATGGAGGTGTGGGTAAAGAGGCTTTAATCCTCGTGGAGAAACAGAAAATAAAAGTTAGCACATGAAAACGTACTTTGTTATGCATATTCACATGGCCCATTGTAGAGCAGAAATTTTCACATACGTGCACATGCTTACAATTGGGAGTAGTCTTGAAAGCTGCATTAGTTGCACCTTCACAGAAACAAACCTGGATTTTTTAAGAAATCCCAAAACTCTATGAATTTACTCCAAGTGTAGGTGTACATTTGTGGGATTAGATCCACCATTTGTTTGGCAATCATTTAATTTGCATATATTTAGAAGCATATTTCCAACGCTCTTTGTGTGAAGAGAAAGCATTTGTGAATTGTAGCAGCCCATTGAATTCTTGGTACAGGCCAGTGCCAAATAAGTCTAGGTGATCAGCAAGGATGGAAGGGTCTGATTGACAAAGATTGTACTGTGAGTAGATGTGACTTACTCTTGTAATTCCAGGAGAGAAACTCCAGGCTTAGCGCTAAAATTCAAGAGTACTGCAAGAATAATTTGTAGTTAACTCTTTCCAAATCAGGCTCTAACTGTGATAAAGAGCAGGAGTTGGGTCTTCATCTATAGTTAGAATTGCTATAATAATTACAAAGGTCTCCTACAGGCCGCAACTGCAATAGAGAAAAATGGTTCAGTTTTGTTGCATTTTATTTCTATAGCCAGAAAAATGATGTATGGTATTTAAATTAGATGTGAGTTTCAGGATCAAGGGCCCTGCTGGGTAATAATGCAAACACAAGGAGATGGTGGACGGAGCGCTGAAACTTTTCAGACACTCACCCCCAGTCACAGATCTGGGTTGAATCCATCATCATTCTTTAGCTCACTTCGCCACCCCAGTTCAGACACAGCTATATGCAAATCAGTCTTGACCCTGTGCCTCGTGGGAACAGTCCAGACCGAACTGCCAAGCCATGTCTTCCCTGGACCGGAAACAAGCATCCTGGGACCGGTTTCGGGCTAACAGCCCTCATCAGCCAGGCTAGCTTAAATCCAGTGGCAAAGTGAGCAAGGGACCCACGTCTGGGCATACCCTGCCAACTTAGGGCGAACAAATCAAACACAAGGAGATGGTGGACGGAGCGCTGAAACTTTTCAGACACTCACCCCCAGTCACAGATCTGGGTTGAATCCATCATCATTCTTTAGCTCACTTCGCCACCCCAGTTCAGACACAGCTATATGCAAATCAGTCTTGACCCTGTGCCTCGTGGGAACAGTCCAGACCGAACTGCCAAGCCATGTCTTCCCTGGACCGGAAACAAGCATCCTGGGACCGGTTTCGTGCTAACAGCCCTCATCAGCCAGGCTAGCTTGAATCCAGTGGCAAAGTGAGCAAGGGACCCACGTCTGGGCATACCCTGCCAACTTAGGGCGAACAAAGCAAACACAAGGAGATGGTGGACGGAGCGCTGAAACTTTTCAGACACTCACCCCCAGTCACAGATCTGGGTTGAATCCATCATCATTCTTTAGCTTACTTCGCCACCCCAGTTCAGACACAGCTATATGCAAATCAGTCTTGACCCTGTGCCTCGTGGCAACAGTCCAGACCGAACTGCCAAGCCATGACTTCCCTGGATCGGAAACAAGCATCCTGGGACTGGTTTCGGGCTAACGGCCCTCATCAGCCAGGCTAGCTTGAATCCAGTGGCAAAGTGAGCAAGGGACCCACGTCTGGGCATACCCTGCCAACTTAGGGCGAACAAAGCAAACACAAGGAGATGGTGGACGGAGCGCTGAAACTTTTCAGACACTCACCCCCAGTCACAGATCTGGGTTGAATCCATCATCATTCTTTAGCTCACTTCACCACCCCAGTTCAGACACAGCTATATGCAAATCAGTCTTGACCCTGTGCCCCGTGGGAACAGTCCAGACCGAACTGCCAAGCCATGTCTTCCCTGGACCGGAAACAAGCATCCTGGGACCGGTTTCGGGCTAACAGCCCTCATCAGCCAGGCTAGCTTGAATCCAGTGGCAAAGTGAGCAAGGGACCCACGTCTGGGCATACCCTGCCAACTTAGGGCGAACAAATCAAACACAAGGAGATGGTGGACGGAGCGCTGAAACTTTTCAGACACTCACCCCCAGTCACAGATCTGGGTTGAATCCATCATCATTCTTTAGCTCACTTAGCCAGCCCAGTTCAGACACAGCTATATGCAAATCAGTCTTGACCCTGTGCCTCGTGGGAACAGTCCAGACCGAACTGCCAAGCCATGTCTTCCCTGGACCGGAAACAAGCATCCTGGGACCGGTTTCGGGCTAACAGCCCTCATCAGCCAGGCTAGCTTGAATCCAGTGGCAAAGTGAGCAAGGGACCCACGTCTGGGCATACCCTGCCAACTTAGGGAAAACAAAGCAAACACAAGGAGATGGTGGACGGAGCGCTGAAACTTTTCAGACACTCACCCCCAGTCACAGATCTGTTGAATCCATCATCATTCTTTAGCTCACTTCGCCACCCCAGTTCAGACACAGCTATATGCAAATCAGTCTTGACCCTGTGCCTCGTGGGAACAGTCCAGACCGAACTGCCAAGCCATGTCTTCCCTAGACCGGAAACAAGCATCCTGGGACCGGTTTCGTGCTAACAGCCCTCATCAGCCAGGCTAGCTTGAATCCAGTGGCAAAGTGAGCAAGGGACCCACGTCTGGGCATACCCTGCCAACTTAGGGCGAACAAAGCAAACACAAGGAGATGGTGGACGGAGCGCTGAAACTTTTCAGACACTCACCCCCAGTCACAGATCTGGGTTGAATCCATCATCATTCTTTAGCTTACTTCGCCACCCCAGTTCAGACACAGCTATATGCAAATCAGTCTTGACCCTGTGCCTCGTGGCAACAGTCCAGACCGAACTGCCAAGCCATGTCTTCCCTGGACCGGAAACAAGCATCCTGGGACTGGTTTCGGGCTAACGGCCCTCATCAGCCAGGCTAGCTTGAATCCAGTGGCAAAGTGAGCAAGGGACCCACGTCTGGGCATACCCTGCCAACTTAGGGCGAACAAAGCAAACACAAGGAGATGGTGGACGGAGCGCTGAAACTTTTCAGACACTCACCCCCAGTCACAGATCTGGGTTGAATCCATCATCATTCTTTAGCTCACTTCACCACCCTAGTTCAGACACAGCTATATGCAAATCAGTCTTGACCCTGTGCCTCGTGGGAACAGTCCAGACCGAACTGCCAAGCCATGTCTTCCCTGGACCGGAAACAAGCATCCTGGGACCGGTTTCGGACTAACAGCCCTCATCAGCCAGGCTAGTTTGAATCCAGTGGCAAAGTGAGCAAGGGACCCACGTCTGGGCATACCCTGCCAACTTAGGGCGAACAAAGCAAACACAAGGAGATGGTGGACGGAGCGCTGAAACTTTTCAGACACTCACCCCCAGTCACAGATCTGGGTTGAATCCATCATCATTCTTTAGCTCACTTCACCACCCCAGTTCAGACACAGCTATATGCAAATCAGTCTTGACCCTGTGCCTCGTGGAAACAGTCCAGACCGAACTGCCAAGCCATGTCTTCCCTGGACCGGAAACAAGCATCCTGGGACCGGTTTCGGGCTAACAGCCCTCATCAGCCAGGCTAGCTTGAATCCAGTGGCAAAGTGAGCAAGGGACCCACGTCTGGGCATACCCTGCCACCTTAGGTCGAACAAAGCAAACACAAGGAGATGGTGGACGGAGCACTGAAACTTTTCAGACACTCACCCCCAGTCACAGATCTGGGTTGAATCCATCATCATTCTTTAGCTCACTTCGCCACCCCAGTTCAGACACAGCTATATGCAAATCAGTCTTGACCCTGTGCCTCGTGGCAACAGTCCAGACTGAACTGCCAAGCCATGTCTTCCCTGGACCGGAAACAAGCATCCTGGGACCGGTTTCAGGCTAACAGCCCTCATCAGCCAGGCTAGCTTGAATCCAGTGGCAAAGTGAGCAAGGGACCCACGTCTGGGCATACCCTGCCAACTTAGGGCGAACAAAGCAAACACAAGGAGATGGTGGACGGAGCGCTGAAACTTTTCAGACACTCACCCCCAGTCACAGATCTGGGTTGAATCCATCATCATTCTTTAGCTCACTTCGCCACCCCAGTTCAGACACAGCTATATGCAAATCAGTCTCGACCCTGTGCCTCGTGGGAACAGTCCAGACCGAACTGCCAAGCCATGTCTTCCCTGGACCGGAAACAAGCATCCTGGGACCGGTTTCGGGCTAACAGCCCTCATCAGCCAGGCTAGCTTGAATCCAGTGGCAAAGTGAGCAAGGGACCCACGTCTGGGCATACCCTGCCAACTTAGGGCGAACAAAGCAAACACAAGGAGATGGTGGACGGAGCGCTGAAACTTTTCAGACACTCATCCACAGTCACAGATCTTGGTTGAATCCATCATCATTCTTTAGCTCACTTCGCCACCCCAGTTCAGACACCGCTATATGCAAATCAGTCTTGACCCTGTGCCTCGTGGGAACAGTCCAGACCGAACTGCCAAGCCATGTCTTCCCTGGACCGGAAACAAGCATCCTGGGACCGGTTTCGGGCTAACAGCCCTCATCAGCCAGGCTAGCTTGAATCCAGTGGCAAAGTGAGCAAAGTGTTGGGTAATAATGGCATGGGTTTATTTTACTGAAGAGGAGTTCCAATTGAAGTGTGATATGGTGCAAATACTCTACCAATGTAGTGCAAATATAGATTGTAACGCTAGTGCCATTCTGCTATACAAATACTATTAGTCTGATTTAACACAGTTTTTTCCCACAGCACTGATATTTAGCAACTATCTATGCTAATTTTGCTCACTGATATTCTTATGAATGACCTTATAGTACATGGGATACTGTAATCCCTGAATAAAAAAACAGTATCTAATGGTGACTTGTGACGCACCCAGTCGTCGATTTATAAAATAAAAAAGAAGTCCGAACTCCACTATTATAAGGTATTGCAGTTGAGTTCTGACGTCACAATGCCTGTGGCCAGAGCTAGCATCTGAGGTGAAAGGCAGGTCAGGTCGCATTGAAGCAGCTGTTTAAAGCTACTAAAACGGAAGGTTGTGTTTCTTTCTTCTGCTCAATTTTTTTTAGCTTACTATGAACAGCAGAGAGAATATGTTTATTTTTTGGACTCCTTAGATAGTTGGAGAAAAGGTAGAATCTTTCTGAATGTTTCTACACATTCCTGCTTGTGCAGCTTTTTATTCCGCGCCGGTGCAGCTTTTTAAAAAAAAAACTGACTTCTGTTGAACTGTTTCTAATAACGGTTTGCAACAAATAACTAACAGATTTTTGATGTGTTTAATTTTGCACTAGAGGTTTTATTTTTGTTCTTCATGTTAGCAAACATGCTTGCTCTTTCATATGAAAGAGCTATGCACCAAGGTTTAAGTGGTTTGTGGGAAGGCTGATGGTGCGGCCATGTATTACATGGGATAAAGTACCCCCTGGCATACATGATAAGGATATTGCCAGTCACCTCAGAGTTCAATAACCTCATAAAGGAACTCGGCCTTCGACCTCGTTCATCTATATGGTTATGGAACTCCGTGGTGACTTGCAGTATCCTCATAATGTACGGCGGGGGTACTTTATCCCTTATATCGCCCATGTATGGGGTCATTTCGCAATTCGTGATGGATCTCATAATGCGCAATGCTCAGATGTGCCACAGGAATCATATTAATTTAAGAATATGCTTTGAGTCATCTAAAAAGTGATTGCACACTTGGCTGGGCAAGAGAGGGCAAAGGGATGTGCTAGAGGAACATGGTTTCATCCTGCCCCCATGATCAGAGGCTGGATGAGGACCTTGCTTATCCCTGCCTTGAGGAGACAATAGAGCTATCCTCGATTGGGCAGGGAGGCTTTATGAGCCTTCAATATTTCGAAGGACCCCCACAGCTCTCTGTCACTGAAATGGAGCCTGAGTAGTTGGGATGTTACTCAGTGAATTGTAGGCTTCAAACACAGTGTGAGTACTGGTGCTAAATATCAGGATGGCTGCAACAGGCATGCTAGTGTATAATTAGCTTAGTACTGTGAGGCCACAAATTTGATGCATACTGTAGCCTACATTTTAGCTTTGGTAAAACAACTTTTGATATGTTATTTTGTAGTCTTCTTAATTTTCAAGTTCTCCCAATTTATGAGAGATATAATCTACTGATCTAGTGATTGACAGCAAGTGCAGGCATAGTTGATGGTGTAGCAGTCCCAGCAGATACACATCTAAACAATTACATTGTAAAGTATAAGGAACGTACAGGTGTGAGGTGTTGGAAATGGCCCTTTTTAGGGTGCTTTCCCTTGATGCTTTGAATTTGTTCCACCTGGTTTTCTTCTGATCTACGTGCTAGCCTGAGGACTTTGAGTGCTTTGACACTGCCATTCAGTGCCAAAGCGCCATGCTTGTCATATACATACTTGTGATTCGTGGATACATGATTGGTTGATTTGAGTTAGCTGTAAGTCCCTTGCCCAGTGATAAGACATTTGCCTAGGGCAAGTAACTCAAATGATACTCCGTGGGTCTGCAGCACTGGTTGTGCCACCCACGGAGGTAGCTCTTCAAACGTACCACAGGTTTGCTATGGTGGGACCTGTGTGTGCAGTTTACTGTTACTCAGCTTGGCATTTAAAAGCTACTTGTCAAAGGTCTGCATGTCTCTCGCTATATCTGAGCACTTCCTGGGGGCAGGATGCAGTTTAGAGAAGAGGGAGGGCATGTGCACACGTGAGCTACATGCCCTTGTAGTGAATATCACTGGATCGTATACTCAATATGGGTGAAAGTTATCATCGGTTTGGACAAGGACCGTCCTGACGTACACAGTAATCACACTGTGCAGAGGAGTGTGTTGGTAAAGATCAGTGGCCCACCTGTGGTACCATAACGAGTGGATTTCGAGGACTGCTGGGGAAGTTTCTGAGTCCGAGGAACCTGTGCTTGCAACCCGAAACCTGTGCAAGCTCACACTTCGTAGTGTGTGCTGTCCGAGGAGTGTTGGGGGATGCTTGCCGAGTCTGTGGGACCCGAGCCGGAAGCATGGACTTTCTCCGACCTCCAGATTGGGAGGACAACAGTGCCTGACATCGAGGCCTCAGTACCAGGTCGACAGTCCCCCCCCTCTCCCCCCGGACACACTCCACAAGGTACTCTATTGTTGGTAACATTGTGACTGGACCCGAGGAGTCTCGTTGTGCCTTGTGTGCACCCACAGCTGGCTGCCTGGAGCAACTGCGGCTCGCACCTCCGCCTGGGGGGAACCATTTCTCCAACTTGGGAAGTGATACTGCACTAATGAAGGTGACGCTGGGTGCCTTGACATCCTAATGTGGCTGGACGAAACCAAGTAACTGTTTCCTTCTGTTTTAGGTGGTCCCGACAACCTAATCAAAGCATCGCCAGTGGGTGCAACGCGTATCATTGGCTGGTGTAGTTTGAGTGGTTAAGGGGCTGGGTCATGAGGCATAGTCAAAGCCTGTGATTTCTTGACCATTACAACTGTACGTGGCATGCTATATTTGGGAATGCCGTGATTTATGCTAATGTGATAGTGGGGAAGTGGAATACCTCTGAACAGCCTGCATATATGTTTCTGTTGTTTTCGATGAGGGAGGGATCGCTTGGATCGTGAATACCTCGAGGAAAGGATGCACATGGGTTTATGTCACTTTCGAGGCTGAGGGGATAACGAAACAAGTTAATTCCTATGAAGGGTACATATATGTCCATGTCATTCTGCTGCTAATAGGAGAGTTCAACAATTGCATATAACTGTAAAGCATATATCCAATGTGTATGTTGTTTTGATTTCAATGTGTGTGTATAACAAAGACCAGTGTTTTATACATACGGTGTGGAGTCTTTTTGTAGTGTACTCAATGTGTTGCGAGGGTGATGCTGTGCCAATACTTTACACTTTGACCCTGAGGATAAGCCTGACTGCTCTGTGCCAAGCTACCAGAGGGTGAGCACAAGTTATCTGACGAGGGTATCGTACTTATCCTATCTAGGATGGTGGATTCTGTCTGGCTTCGGTGCATCCCACCTAGCCAGAAACCGCTGGGTCTAACATGAGGCCAGAGGTATGTCCTTATGTGGCGACAGCCATTAGGGACCACCACATGGATGTTCACCACAGTGGATCATAGGGCTGTGTTCCACACTGTCTTCCAGATTCCCATCTTCTATGCTTGTACCCTGGAAATAGTATCATATAATTTACCTGTACAGTCAAGGCTAGAGGCATGTCCATAGTGGAAGCTGGCAATCCATAAACAGCCTGAACCCCTTTGCCTTCTTTTCCAAATCCCCACCAGATGCATCTCATATTATTAAAAACATGTGGTTCTTTTCTTCAGTGATCAATGTGGCACTTTGTCATATGGCTTTTGTGCAGATTTTGGGATCCATGTCCCATTGCTCCTCCAAATATCTCAAGGCTCCTTTCAAAATGTCTGCTAAGGATGGAGTTGATTGGCCAATGATTGGCATAACTCTGGGCCCAATGCAATTCTCGCATCACAGATGCAAATATTTCAGAGCACCTTCGATGTGACCTAAGAATATTTTTGCATTGTGGCAGATAATCTAATCTTTTACAGCACATAATTACATTCATGAGGATTCACAAAATCCCTGCCCATCAATATTAAATGGGCAGGGATTATGTTTAGGAATTCATCTGATAGCCCTTGAATGTAAGGATGGGAGCCTTGTGAGTGAAAATCATACCCCCCATTTTTATTTTTGGAGTTTTATATAGCGCGAACTAGACTAGAGACATCGGGAATCTGAGCGCTTTATATGAGCACCAGTTTCGTTACAGATGGACACATTCATTTTATTTTTTGGGGCGGCACGGGGAGATTAAGTGATTTGCCCAGAATCACAGGATGTTGAGCGTCGTTGCTGAGACTCGAACCCGGTTCCCCAGCTTCGAGGTCGATTGCTCTAGCCGTAAGGCTACATCCTCTCCCCACCCCTGCATTTGTCCCCTGGACAGTTATCCCTTTCTTCCCCTTCCCAATGCCCACAGCTGGCAATTGGCAAAGTGGACACTGTCTACTAAGGACAGCGTCCACTTTGCAAATAGATACTGTCCCCTATGAAGTGTCCTTATGAAATCAATAAACCATGGTTACATTTCATAATGACTGCAAGATGGGCAGAGGCCCCTTTCACATTCCCTCTTCCTTGCAAATTTCAACAATTCAAAATGTGTACACTGCAAGACATAAATAGATTTGTGACTCATTGGGTACCCTAATTGTTTTTCTGATCACAGAGTCTGATGTTTTGGGCATCCTAGGCTTTTTGTCCATTAGGGCCTGATCTGAACCTCGTCAAGGAAGTCAACTTAGATGGAGATTTGGTTGTAGCTAGCAGGGTTCCCCACTCCTTGAATTTTTTTTTTTAAGTACAGCAAAAATGTGACGTTGGCAACGGTATTGGATTTGTTACATTTATTGCTTTAATGTGTAAAACTGAAACATTTGAATAATATGGAATATGAAATTCTCAAGAACGCTTTCTAATAGGAATATTTTATTACGGAGTATGTGCCATAATTGTGAATTTGTGTTACAAAAATTAGCAATTTAAAAATTCTGGGCGGGTGAACTGTTCCTTAAAGCAACCGGCTATGTGCCAGGAGCCTTCCAAAGACTCTGTGGCAGAGAAATCCGTATTACATCATGAACAAATATTTTACATTATAAAATGGACAGCAGACTACTTCATACTCACTTGGATCTTATATGAAATACTTAGCAAAATCTTCAGATTACTCCAAAGTGATCAGTAAAAGTGACATATTGCTCAATCTGTAGTGTCACAAAGTCCCCAGGATGAAATTGCTCACTGATGTGAATGCGATATTTCATTCCATTGGAAACAGGCAAAATAACATAAACATTTTAATATGTAAATTAGCTTAACACGTTCAGAGAGGGGACCTGGGTGGGGGCTGTTCCATCTTATTAGCATTCCAGAAATGTAGTGGTGATGTTGGTGGGGCGTTAGAAGTGGAATGCCATTGTGCCGGCCTCCAGTGTTTGAGGACAAACACTGCTGTGGGGGGAACGTGTGAAAAGGCCACGGTGCTGTGGCTGAATGAGGGAGGCTGTGCTTTCTGTGTGCTTCAAGCAGGGAAGCTGTCATTCACCGGCTCGAGGCAGCCAGCAACGCGGCCGGAACACAAGACCGGAACGGCTCTTAAAATGATATTAGTTGCTTTTCACACTGTTTTTATGCTTTATTTAAAGTGACACTTGTACAAGGAAGCCTCTTCTTTCTGCCCAGGTGTAAAAATAAAAATATGCCTTTACAGACAATGGTGAAAGAGCACAGAAAAATGGAATGGCTTATAAAATAGTCGCTTTTTAAACTACCTTTATGCTTTATTTAACGCAACACTTATATAGTGAAGGCTTTTCTTTCTGCCCAGGTATAAAAGTCTTAATGTGCCTTTAAAGACAAGAGTGAGCGAGAGAATGGTAATTACCACATTGAAAAGAATGCCTGTCGATAAATACTCACAGATACCACGGATACTCACTGAGACAGTACTCTTTGCATCCCACCATATGTCATCTGATTATATTTTCAGCCAAAATAAATATGGTTCTGGTAAAAAAATAAGCAGGTCTGTTTGTGGCTAAGTTAGGATTATTCAGAAGTAGCATTGCACAACATTGTTGATATACAACCTTAGGTTTTAAAGTGGGAAGGGCAGTACAGTCACTAGACTAGGCGTGTACAGCTTGATGTTCGCACACACGGGAAAGAGGAAGTTGTTGAATAGAGGACATTTTGTAATTAGGCTGACCTATTTTTTAACATGTTTATAATATAATCTTCAGCGGGTTCTCTCATCGCAAAAATAAATCCAAAAACTACAGAATGGGCTGTATACCAAGCCAGCAAATAACTTGCAGGTGCTATTCATGGCTAAAATAGTGCTTCCTGTCTTGCTATGGATTATGGAACATGTATGTGTCAGAAAGCTCATCTTTCACAACTTCATTACACCCGCCTTGTTTGCTCAGACGCCCAGGCTAGTGCATTTTGGTTATTGTAATGTAAGAAATATATTCAGTGCTATTTCAGATACATAGTTTATTCTTTAAGGAGTCTCTCAAATGGATGTTGCATATCTGGTCCTCAAAGCAATTCAAATGTAAACCTTTCACCAAAAAGCGAGAACACCTGTTCAATAAAAGCCACTCTGTAAGGGACCTTCTTTTCCTGGTGCACTGCCACTGTTTGCCCCTAGGAAGCTACCATGAAAAGACCCAAAGACACACGTCATCAGGCGATCAAAACACTTACAGGTTCTTTTCATGGCTTACATACTTCTTTCTTTGTTTCTAGTCTTACTTTGGTTTATGGGCCATCTATGTGTCATACAAAGGTAAGTCAAGTGAGGGGGAAGGTAAGCAGTCTCTATGGAAGCATGTAATCCAGAAAAATGTGTAAAGGTCACCTCTACCTGTACGCAGGATATTCTCAAAGTATTTCGGTGCCCTGGATAAGGTATATTTCTTGAACACACCTCACCACTTTTTTCACATGGCTGCTGTAGGCCTGCTGAAAGGCAGGGACATTTTAAACGTGGCACTTTCATCAAGAGGCCTCGTGGGCAGCTGCTTGTGTATCCTAAGCATAGAAAAGGCCCTTCCTGTAACATGCACCTCTGCCAAAAATGCACATCATTTGTCACAGCTCTTAATTTGTTTGAGTGTATTAATTTTGACATATCTACTGTGCAGAATATACCCCCTTGCGCCCCTGTCTAGAGTGACGCGCTCTTCCAGATTTTGCCAGAATGTTTTCTCTGACCTTGAGAGGTACACACTTGGCTATTCCAATTTTATCCATTTCAATCAGTCTCCAAATGATAATAAGCAAATTGAATTTTGTCAACTATAGTGCCTTCTTCTGCTTTTATGAACTCCGCACTGGCGAGGCAAGGAGGACACTGCTGTTGTTTGCTTCCTGGGGTGTGGTTAGATGGTTCCTCTTGTTCCAAGTTTCCCCACTCGTATCTCTGCTTTCATATTTATTTGCACAAGTCCAGATTCAACAACTTTCTTTACCTTCATTTGTCACTTGAGACATTGACCGATGAGTGTACTTCAGTTAGTGGCAGCTCGCAATGTGGATGAATAGTATTGCACCACACATGCGCACACTCACCCCTACTCATCCACTCACAAGGGCACACACTTACTCTTGTCCATCCTTCACTTACACACTCACTCAAACCCATTCATTCACCACTGGGCACAAATACACACCCATTCACAAACACACACATACCCATTCACAGCTCACGTGCAAATACACATACATTTATACATGCACATACGCACTCAACATTCAGTAAGCACTTACCAGACCTCGTGGTTAGAGCAGGACCAGCGGGTGGCAGGTGGAAAAAGCACAAAGTCCTCGGAAGTTGCTTGAGACTTCAGGGAAGGAAGAGACACATAGACGATACTACACCTCCTCTCATTTGCTGACCTTGTCATGGGCCAGCCAATGGTTGGAGGAGCTTCCTTAACTCTTCATAGAGAGGGGTGGGGTTAGTGAGACTTGTTGGCCACACTCTACTCTGTGACGAGGCAACATTGATAGACAGTAAGCCCTGGGCATTTCAGAGCTTAAACCCGAAGTGCCCAATGCTGACTTTATCAGTGACGCTCCCCCTTGTCATCAGGGGAGGACCTCACTGGGCTTTGCCGTGCTGATAAGCCTCAGAGCTGTGAGATCTTCAGCCCCTCAAAATATGGCTCAGGCTGTCAGGTGCCTTCATATTAGCTGATGTAAAGCACCTGGTTGCCTGACCCGACATGGTCAGTGCCTGTCAGACTGACCTTTACTCAGCCTGACAGATACTCATTATGCTTTGGGAATGGGAAGGGGTGGAATCCAGCGCCCAAAATGACAAGCCGCCTCTGGCTTCACTTGTCCCCTTCATTAAACGTCCTCCATGCTTATTGACATTACTTTCTTCACTTGAGTGAGATTCATGACCCTGATTCACACTTACTCATCTTGAGTTCATTTTACTACATTTAGACTTATGGAGATGTGAGTGGGTGGCACATGATGCAATCTGACAAAGCAGTCACTCCTTTTGAATGGATACACTCTGATAAAAGGAGGTTACAGCGAGATGTCTAGAGAAGTCCATGCAAGTTTATTTGTTGCAAAAAGGGTGAATGGAGTTTTACAATGATCACTCATGTCTACTGGCTGTCTAACTGTATTTCACAAATTCGAAGCCCTAGGTCCTTGCCAAAATGTATGATCCTAGGTAACTATAACTTTCTCTTTATACTCTTAGCTATACAAAAATGAGAGTGCATGCAAACAATTGCATTGCTTCTTAAACAGTAAATAACAAACCAGACATTTGATTAAGAGTTTCTTACATGTATCCGTTATTGCTTTTTCATATATGTGCTAAATTGTCAATACATATATACACTTAGTGACGCGAATAAAGGTCTACAAGCAGCCTCTTATGCGCTTTGCCACAGGAGGAGCAGAGTATCCATAATGTACTTTGGTTATGCAGCAAAAGTAAAGATTACCATTGAGTAATCCTCTCCGCCCCAGCCAGATCTCATACATTTGCTAAGGTTGAGTGGGGGAAAGTTCAGTATTCTTCCAGCAGTTCGACATAAATGTCTTCGTCTCATAAGGTTGTATTGATTACAGATGTCTGAGGTCGAAGTTTATTTGCATCAACCAAAAAAAGTATCCCACCTCTGCCAAGCAGTGCAAGGACCACACACATTATCTGTTTGTAAGTGTGGTGCCTTCAACCGCCCAAACATCAGTTAAATGAAGTGAAAATTGTATTCTGGGCCTGATAGAGATGAAAATGGATTTCTGGTCATGAAATAGAAGCAGTTGTCACTTTTTTTTAAAAAGGTGTCAGCAGTTTGCTTCAGCGAGTAAGGTGCCAATTCAGAATGACAGTAAACTTGTGATCTGGGCAATCAATAAGGTGCTCCGATAACTTCTGCTTCATTACACTTATAATAAGAGGCTATAGATCTGCGGCACATAAAATGTTTATAAAGAGGAGACGTGGGCACTGCTTCCGGAGGGCTCGCCAGCGCCTACAGTAAGTGCAATGTTGCCATCTAGAGTTTGTGCGCGTGTAATTTTTCAAAGAGGAAATTCAGCTGCAGCCGGGCAGATTCTCTGTACTTTCTCATTGATTCGAACGATTTCCTTGGGCTGCATCGAATAACGCGAGCACTGGCTGTGGCCAGAGTTTTGGGCTGACTGGGGTCTTCAGTGGTTGAAGGGATGGAGCAGCAGTATTTAATCACCCTAGACAGTGGTAAATTGTTGCCTAGTCACAAGAGCGTTGATGGTATATGCTGCTTAACATAGCAGCATGTGTTCACACAACACCGCAAATAAAACAACATGGCACATCAAACTAAAACACACAAAACAGAATGCAACCCAAAAACTGCAGTCCAACAAAAGGAAGTACGTTGCAAAGAGGTAGCACAAAAAGACAGCAGCACAAAAATACAAAATAACACATAAGCGGCACAACAAAATGCTATACAGAAAATGTGTACCAATGTTGTTGTCACTTATTATGACACCCACAATCCTGTTTTCATAATACAGTGGTAAAACTTGTTTAGAGCAAGAACTATCTAAATAGCACCTGTCGAAAATATTTTGTATCCCAGTCCCCTGTGTATAAACGTTTTCTACAGTGGCAAAAGCCAACTAAAGTCTGCATGTGCAGAAACGTAGACTCCTTTAACTATTTGAATGTTTGTATAGCTTCATGTTCAGGCTCTTTTAGTCCCTTAGACAAAAATCGTTTAAAAATAGTCTCTTTCTTGAATGATGTCATCAGTGATATAATCAATGATGTCATTTAAGATATCATCAGTAATAGCAATTAACATGTCGCGAGTGATGTGATATATGAGGTAATAAGCAGTGGATGACCAGCTGCAAGTTATTGCTAGTTCACTAAACTATAACTGGCTATATATATATATATATATATATATATATATATCCATCCAAAAGTTACCCTGCTGTGAGAGCTCGACGTCAGCGGGATGGTAAACACCATAAATAAAATGCCACCAAACTTGCACGGTCCAAAGTTCATTTAATCACCTTCCTTACGCGTTTCAAGGCCTCACGGCCTCTTCATCAGAGGAAAAGCGGCAGACAACAGACAGGGTAACTTTTGGATATATATATATATATATATATATATATATATATATCTGCACCACTCCGCTCGAATCTCGATGCCTGTCGACGAACAGGAGCACGGACCACAAAATTTTGCTGGAACTTTAACTCTTTATTGACAGCTCAAACAGCACTGGCAGCCATTACGCGTTTCGACCCCACAAGGGTCTTGATCACATCTCCAAAGCAAACACAAGGAGATGATGGACGGAGCGCTGAAACTTTTCAGACACTCACCCCCAGTCACAGATCTGGGTTGAATCCATCATCACTGGGGGTGAGTGTCTGAAAAGTTTCAGCACTCCGTCCATCATCTCTTTTTGTTTGCTTTGTTCGCCCTAAGTTGGCAGGGTATGCCCAGACGTGGGTCCCTTGCTCACTTTGACACTGGACTCAAGCTAGCCTGGCTGATGAGGGCTGTTAGCCCGAAACCGGTCCCAGGATGCTTGTTTCCGGTTCAGGGAAGACCTGGCTTGGCAGTTCGGGCTGGACTGTTCCCATGAGGCACAGGGTCAAGACTGATTTGCATATAGCTGGGTCTGACCTGAGGTGGCAAAATGAGCTAAAGAACGATGATGGATTCAACCCAGATCTGTGACTGGGGGTGAGTGTCTGAAAAGTTTCAGCACTCCGTCCATCATCTCTTTGTGTTTGCTTTGTGCGCCCTAAGTTGGCAGGGTATGCCCAGCCGTGGGTCCCTTGCTCACTTTGCCACTGGAATCAAGCTAGCCTGGCTGATGAGGGCTGTTTGCCCGAAACCGGTCCCAGGATGCTTGTTTCCGGTTCAGGGAAGACCTGGCTTGGCAGTTCGGGCTGGACTGTTCCCATGAGGCACAGGGTCAACATTGATTTGCATATAGCTGGGTCTGAACTGAGGTGGCAAAGTGAGCTAAAGAACGATGATGGATTCAACCCAGATCTGTGACAGGGGGTGAGTGTCTGAAAAGTTTCAGCACTCCGTCCATCATCTCTTTGTGTTTGCTTTGTTCGCCCTAAGTTGGTTGGGTATGCCCAGACGTGGGTCCCTTGCTCACTTTGCCACTGGACTCAAGCTAGCCTGGCTGATGAGGGCTGTTAGCCCGAAACCGGTCCCAGGATGCTTGTTTCCGGTTCAGGGAAGACCTGGCTTGGCAGTTCGGGCTGGACTGTTCCCATGAGGCACAGGGTCAAGACTGATTTGCATATAGCTGGGTCTGAACTGAGGTGGCAAAGTGAGCTAAAGAACGATGATGGATTCAACCAGATCTGTGACTGGGGGTGAGTGTCTGAAAAGTTTCAGCACTCCGTCCATCATCTCATTGTGTTTGCTTTGTTCGCCCTAAGTTGGCAGGGTATGCCCAGACGTGGGTCCCTTGCTCACTTTGCCACTGCACTCAAGCTAGCCTGGCTGATGAGGGCTGTTAGCCCGAAACCGGTCCCAGGATGCTTGTTTCCGGTTCAGGGAAGACCTGGCTTGGCAGTTCGGGCTGGACTGTTCCCATGAGGCACAGGGTCAAGACTGATTTGCATATAGGTGGGTCTGAACTGAGGTGGCAAAGTGAGCTAAAGAACGATGATGGATTCAACCCAGATCTGTGACTGGGGGTGAGTGTCTGAAAAGTTTCAGCACTCCGTACATCATCTCTTTGTGTTTGCTTTGTTCGCCCTAAGTTGGCAGGGTATGCCCAGATGTGGGTCCCTTGCTCACTTTGACACTGGACTCAAGCTAGCCTGGCTGATGAGGGCTGTTAACCTGAAACCGGTCCCAGGATGCTTGTTTCCGGTTCAGGGAAGACCTGGCTTGGCAGTTCGGGCTGGACTGTTCCCATGAGGCACAGGGTCAAGACTGATTTGCATATAGCTGAGTCTGAACTGAGGTGGCAAAGTGAGCTAAAGAACGATGATGGATTCAACCCAGATCTGTGACTGGGGGTGAGTGTCTGAAAAGTTTCAGCACTCCGTCCATCATCTCTTTGTGTTTGCTATATATATATATATATATATATATATATATATATATATATATATATATATATATATATATATATATGTGTATATATATATATATATATATATATATATATTGTGTATATATCTATCGATATCTATATTTATACACATTGTGTATATATCTATATTTATCTATGCAGGCGCTTGCTTTATCTTCCCCCTACTCACTCCCATTTTATCATCCATTCAGATCTTAATCTTGATTTTATCACAGATCAAATTAAATAGCCCCCATTAAGCTCTGGGTCAATATATGGTCTAGCGTGGAGGCAAGTTTATGAAGGGAAATCATACCGGATTGTCTCAACCTTGATAGGGGTCGCTCTATTCCTTGGCTGAGTTATGTTTCCAGAATGTTTAATGAGAGAGGACTGTGCGCCATGTTCCACGCACCTTGTACCTTTATTAAATTCTGATAAGATGAGGGTTAAGCTGAGATTCAACGAGTCCAGCCTTCCGTTAGGGAAGTCTGCACTCTGAGTCTACTAAAAGCTCAGTCAGAGAGTTTTTAGCCCTTAGTCTGTCTGAGATACCAGTAATCTAGTTATCTCTACCTTTTACCAGGTGGGAGAGGTCGCTCTTGTGTCGCTTTAGGGCAGGTTCGATATGGCGCCTTCTTTGCTTTTGGGAAAGTCCTTGTGGGTGGGGAATGGGCGCCCAGGCCTGTCCTTGTGACAGGTCCTCAACGCAAACTCTGATGCACTTTATGTTCTTTTGTACATTTTATAGAGCTCCTTTTGTTATCTATCTGAAGCCGGTTTTAAAGTTTCTAGTTTTTAAAAAGTGTCATGATGCATTATTCTATCTACAGCTTTTAGGGAACCCAGATGTGTGCTTCAGAGTTTCCTCTTTCCTTAAGATGGCGGTTAGGTGCAGGAAATCCATGAAAGGCTGAGTTAGGATTTTATTATCAGTTTGCTTGAAAGCATAACGTAGATCAAATTGAGAGCTACCTGTTTACCCGTGGTTGTGCTCACTTTTGTATATCTTGTATGGTTACCTTGAAATGTTTTTAATTTATTTGTTAAATGTGCTGATGTGATCCTGATTTTACTGTATTATCTTTTATGGTTTTATGCGTAGCCGAATAAAGATCACTTTGACTTGACTTGGAATAGACACTCATTACTACCAGTGCCTGACTGCATAGGTTTTAGAAATGTCACTTTGTGATATGCACTATCTGCCTTACGTTTGCAATTTCAGCATTAATTCAATCTAAGTTTTCTTGGATAAAAGCACACTTCGATATTTAAAACCGACCCTTGGTGGCACATATGTATTTTTCATAGAGATTGAGTAGTAATGTACCTCCAACTGTGTACTATAATGCAGTCATGGCATTGAGTGGTTCTTATGGCTTATAATACCCAAGACCAAAGGTCAAGAATATATTTTCAGCAGTAGAACGACAAGATGACATAATCACCTAACAAGGAACAGTTGGGGTGCTGCTTTGCATGTCCTTTATAGCCTAAGTGAAGTGCTTTCCACAGTGTGGTTTAACAAGAGGGTTTCCTATAGATGTTGATAAATGTTTACTTGAGCACTTCTCAAGCAGGTCTTCAACAGCATTATTGTGTCGCTTTCTTTAACAGTATTTTAGACACTGTGAGATTTTTGCAGTTACTTTCAGTCATCCTACAAGGTTTTATCTGATCATTCTAATTTTATTATAATGTTATGTATTAAATATTTTGTAAAATCTTCGATTACAAGGGGGTTCTTGTCTCTAAAGTACTGAAACAAATACACATATTACTACTAAACTTATTCTTAAAGGGTCATCCAGGGAATGATGGTGTATTGGTGATCGCGCTCCTTCCAGCATTGTCTATTTGAAGGCGCCCAACACCGCTCGTGTGAGCTCATGGAGCGATAACGATTAAATTCTAAAGTTCTTAAGATATACAAGTGGTATATTTTTCTACTCCCATAACAGGGAACAAAGGACAGTGTTAGTGACTATCAGGCATATGTACATTTATTCTATCACCCATTGAGGTGTAACAGGGATCGGTTTTTTGGTCCTGAGGAAGAAAGCCAAGGGGATGGCTTCTGAAACATATCGACCTTGTAGGAGGTGACTCATTATAGTACACCATCTACAGCTCCCCACTTTTACTATTCTCAGCCAGGGAAGACAATAAAGTATTTTCGTTCCACTAGCCAGAGAATTTTTAACCATCTCACATTTTCTTTTCACGATCCCACGCAGTACACATACTCACCAATCACTGAATAAAGTGCTCCTGCGTCTACGTAAGTCGTAGCACGCCCCGTCCCGTAGAGGGGCGGGAAGACCCCAATGATGAAGCATGACACTGAATCAGGTTTCAGTGTGTGAGGGGTATTTTACAATTTTTGAAACATTGCCCTTCCCACAAATTGAGAGAAGGAGCTCTGATCCTTTTGCACCATTTTTCACGTATGACTAGACACTTCAAATAAAAATAAAAATAGCAGCACACACATGGGGGCATATATATTCACATAATACATGGTAGAATCCCTATGTTAGAATCTCGACTCTCCAACTCCCCTTGTGGTTGTGCCAGCCGTTGTGACTCCAGTGAGCTGTGGGTCCTGGCCAAACCTCTAGCAGAAGCAACAAGTAAATTTAGACAAGATTGTCTGGTTTTGAACTTGACACAATATTTTCAAATGCCCTGCTGCAAAACTTCGAAATTATTGTTAAAGAGCATACATTTCAGGATCAACCCTTCTAGTGGTCTCGCCATCATTTAGGTAATGTGAATAACACATGAATTCCCATTGCTTTATGTTGAACACTGCATTTGTGTAGCCACAACATGCGCACGCCAGTCAGTGCTGGTGGACTGCCCAACAAAAAATTGCCTGTTTTTGAATACCACCAAGGCATGAATAGCTTTTAGCATCAGGCGACAGATGGGTGTTTCCCTGGGAGGCTGGAAGGGTGGGGGGGCAGGTTTTGTTAGTGGGGCTGGTTTTATAGAATTGCATCAGTTTTAAAAGAACTGCAAAGTTCCCTGCATATTCAGCATTTTTCTAGCAACAACAAATGTGTCAAGTTAACTCAGGTGATTTATTAATGTACCTGCTGGAGAGAGATGGGAGTTTTGTCTGGTGGCAATTTTCACTTCTCTAAGGTAGTGCAGAGGGTTAATATCCCTGCTGCAAAGAACGTGTACCGTGCATATCAAAGATTTTTTTTTTAGGTGGATAGCTCAGTGTGTTACTACTTTTATCACATCGGTTCTGTTGTTACTTGTCAGTTCATAAGTTACTTTCGTAATCTAGCAGAGTGAGCTACAATCTGCCATCTAAGAGCTGCATGCACAGGTTCGAAAGTTGTGTTTTTCCCAGTCTTTCTATCCTGGTGTTGCCAAGAAAGGTTTGTTTGAGTAGAAATAATTTCTTATTATTAAAGTCAACCCTAAACACTGTATTATGTTCTGAATCCTGAGTTTGTGCTTCTCCAGACCAAGCACTCTTAAAAAGTGCCTACCAGTATGGATGACATGAATACTACACCTTGTAGTCTCCCTTGTCTTATGTAACATTATCTATACACTGATTTACACATGTAAGATTCATTGTCTCTCTATGTGTGTGTTATGGGTTTTGCAAATGTTGAAAGTTTTGCTTTAGGAACAATGATTAATGGAGTCATTTTTAAAAGTGGGCTGTAACATCTGCATTTGTAAAGCAAGCATTCATGCCTTTGGGCATTCTGGCTGTTAGATAAGATATTTGTTGCTAGTAAGGTATGCTAATGCAGAACAAGCATATTATTGATCAATGGAAGTGCTGTACCAGTGATGTGCATGTTATCTGTAGAAGAAATTAATGATAGTAAACCTGGAAGGGTTTAATGGCTCCATAGGTTTAGAAGTATGTATACCATGTCATGGAAAGGAAGGTTGCTTTGAGAACTTCACCTGTATTAAATAGCACTGTTATCTAAGTTCTAAGACTGAGAATTAATTAAAAGGTAATCTTAATTTCTAAAACAAATGATAAAGTGAACTTGTTTTGAACATTATAGGCCCATCCACCTTCCCATTTTATAAGTTATTGGATATTGTTAATGGCTGATTTCAACTTGACTAGCGTATTTTCCATTGTTGTACACTATTTGATAGGTTCTTAATCACTGCTACATTATCTTAATTGTATATCTGAAAATAACTACCTGAAACAATGTATGTAGCTGCATTTTCAATAGGATTTGAAAATGCAGCTACATACATTGTTTCATATCTGTTTATAGGGTACTTCTTTTGTATCTGTAGAGCTTTTCCATCCTCTGTGTGTGATGTAAGCAAGCAAAGGTTAGAAGTATCACTTCCTGTGATAGCACCAAGCCAAAGGTCATGCAGTGTCACTTCCTTTGATTTCATGGGGTACAAAGGAAGTACCCCATGAAATCAAAGGATGTCATCATGTCAAATTCCTTGCGATGTCACTGCCTGTGACATCATCTGGGTGGGTCAAAGCGCTGGTGATATCACTTCCTGTGATGTCATCAGGTCAAAGTTCGTTTGATTTCACTTCTTGTGACATCAGACGGGGGTCACATGGCATGTGGAGAGATCTGCAGCAAAAACTGTTTGCGTAATACTGAAAGTTTGGAGGTTTTTGGGTGGTTTGTAACAACATGCAAGTTTCCTCATTTTTAGTAGCCCTGCCGCACTGCATACGGAATTCTCGTTACAGGGTGTAGCCCTTCATGATGCCCGTGCCCTCTACCAACCTCTAACCATCATCATTGCTGGATATCTGATGGGTAGGCCTTACAAATTCCACTTCCATAGACAAAGGCTTTGGGCCTTCCCAGTGAGCAGTGGCCTAAATGGTTGGTCTTCAAACATGCCCTTTGCCCAGCACCTCTTTTTGTTTTTAACTATTTGTACTACTTTTAATAATCTTAAAAAGTCATGTCTCTTTAAGATCATGCACAAAGGTTGTTCCATCCAGATACTGTATAGAAGATAGGATCATTACACCCACTTCGTGCAACTGTACCAATCAACTGATCTCAGTCCATAGACATTTACCAATCAGCCACCTATCAAAGCTAGTTTAACTGGTGTACCTTGGTTTCCTTACTGCTGCCATTATTCAAGAATACGTTTGTACATTATTAGATGCCTTTCTCACACTAAAGTTTACATTTTGACACCAGTAGTGCAAGGTGGGCTAAGATCTTACTCCCCAACCAGGGGTCCTTTTTGAGTGGTTTTCTGGCCTTATTCTCTTCACCTCGCAGTAGTCCCTGACTTCTGGGAGAAGTCACTCCAAAGTGATGTCAATGGCAGATTCAACCTTCCGGACCAACCAATTATGTTTTCTCTCTGTTTCCCATGAGCATTCAGGGAGGTTTATTATCTTCTCCCTTAGCAATGAATCCCATACCTGAATTGTAGAACCCCTGTTACACCTCTCTTCCTTTTGCATGGAGAGTAGCCCTTCTCAGGCCAAACCATTTCTCCACCTTGTTTCTTCCACATGTGATATATAGACCTCAAGCTGATTTTGAATCCATACCAATACTCCTTTTAGCCAGCTAGCCTTTCCTCTTAATGGGTGGCATCAGACCTATTAAACATGTTTCAGCATTTCCTAATACTGTTCTCTCTGGAATATGCGATGTTACATCGCATGCAATACATCGCATGTCATTACAACGCGGTCGTTACAACGACTGCGTTGTTACATTGCATACCATTGCAATGCAAGTGTTTACAACGACTTGCTGTAGGGGGCTCTAGATGTTGGAATAGTATAATTTACTATTCCAACTCCAGTCTGTGCAACAGTAGGGAAGGTGTTGGATTTTAAATCCAACACCTTCCGCCCCCTACAGCAAGTCGTTGTAACGACTTGCGTTGTAATGGTTTGCGATGTAACAACGGGGTTGTTGTAATGACCGAGTTGTAATGGCATGCGATGTATCCCATGCGATGTAAAGGATGTCTCCCTTCTCTCTGTTGCCTTCAGAAGTACATCTGCTATTGCTTCCCAATATTCTACTGTGACAGGGTATTGTCTAGGATATGTGCCCAGCATCTCTTGTCCCTATGCTCACTGGGCAGAGCCTGTTGCTAGGGCATGGTCAACTGATTCTGCTCCCAGTAGACTGTTGTGGCTTGACATTATGGTCAGTGATTAGCCCTGCCTACTATCATTTCAAAACGAAACCCACCAGTTGCTGTACTTGTGTACACCAACTACTGCTAGCTACACCTTCCTCCAATGTCTCTGTGGAGAGCTTATGTGCTTAGCCCATTAGACACTAGGCATGGTCTTCTATCCTTTCAGTAAGTACCAACTGGGCGTACTCTCTACCTTTGCCAAGTTTGCATTGAGTATTGCCTTGGGCCATGCTATGTTCCCACTACGCTTTATCCCAGTATCTATTGTGTGTGTTGTTAGTCATTGACATCTGATCAGTAGCTATTTCACCAATTACAACTGTATATGATTATACAATCACCACACATTTGATTCATAGTCGTATGTAGCTATATTTATTCATTCATTTCCCATGCTTTAAATAATATGTTGATATAAAGGAATCTCCAAACGTGATCCATTCAGTAACTAGTTTATCCACAATGTTTATAATTTGCATGCCCAGTGCATTTACACAGTGCCTTGAGACCCTTACGGGTGAGTGGTCGCGCTTTACAAGAAACCTGATTGATTTATTTTTATTTTTTAAATGATTTTTATTGATTTTGACAAAATAATAACATTAGCATCCACCTGACGATACAATCCAGCATTGACATTGCAAAATGACAGTGGTTTAAATGGAGAAAGGCGGGATTGATTGATTGATTTAAGTTATGAAACCGAAAATTATAAAGCAATATAAAACAAAAACTTTCAGTTAAACTTTTATTTCAAAAGTAATTTACGCAAACTGATAGTCAAATATTTCATGTCTCTTTGTTCAAAATGGGAAATCCTTGTCTCCTCCTTAAACAATAACTCGAGCAACGAGTTTGTTGCTCATTAGGGATATTTCACTTTTCTTCTAGTATGATCTTCGATAAGCAGCACATCTTTTAGAAATGGAATGCACCATGAATTAAGTTAACAGGAAGTGATGTGGGTGCACATTTCTATCCCACTCTAACTTCCCTAAAACAAGGTTGTCAGGAAGTCGCTTCAGATGCGATGTTCAGCAGACCTGTCAACTCACACTTTGCTACTGTGTGACATACAATAGCGGCCCCCTATATGCAGTCTCCCAGTGAAGAGCTGATATCACAAGATGACACAAAAGGTGAGCTGGAAACCCCTTCACAGACTGGGTTTCCAGCGCGTGTTTCAAGGTTCTGCACAGCCAATGTTCATCATCGGGTGTGAAATGACCCCTGTCCATTATTGGATGCTAAGGGTTCCGAGGACAACAGCACTAGGCTTAGAAGCTTTTGTTTTTAGAGGAAGAGTTGGGGGCGAGTAGAAGTGCTTTTAGCTGTGCTCGGCACTTAGCTCCACCCACTCCAAGGCCCCACCTTCTCCTCGCACACAGGGACTTAGTTTTTAGGTTTCACCTGAGAACTCTATTGTTTTTAATATAAACTTAAAAGGATCTTACATCCTGCCTCTTTTCTTTCCTGGCTTTTCATTGGTTCCTGTGCGTGCCACTTACCTTTCCTCCAATTCTATTGTCTGTAGCATATTTTCCTGCATTTACCAGTGCTTGTTCCTCGTCTGCTTCTCTTATCAGTTTCTCGCTGCCGAAATACTGTTGACATCCGCTTTGGTTAAACTATATTTTCATAAAGTTTTGCCTTATACTCTTGCAGCATATTTACATAACAATTTATCACCCAGCGAGATTAAGTGATTTGCATAGAATCACATAATGTTGCGTGGCGCCACCTAGACTTGAACCGGGATCCCCAGGTCTCGAGTCCTGTGTTATCTGTCAGGGAGCTTTTTCGTTCTTCCGGACGATGATTGATGAAAACACCTCTTTATTCACTACATAGAATAAACCGATGCATTACCAATGTTTGTTTAGAAGCTGGCAGGTCTGGTTTCACAGTCACTTCCCAGTTCTTTCATATACCCACCCATTTCTATGTATAAACACCAAATATATTATCGAATAAATACAAATAAAAGTAGAATTAATATGTAAAAAATGTTTTCTTAATTCCCCTACTCCCCATTCATACATCTTTTAAATTTGTTTAACATGGCATATGTGTTTGTCTCATAGAAAGTTCAAACACTAGTCATATCAAATATCTTAATTAAAATTACTCAAAGGAGACATATTAAAGTCTGCTCCTCATTTAATCCCCGAAGTTACTTGGAGTCATATATTTCGATCCATGTGCATTTTTGCTGTAATATAAATGTTAAACAGGTCCAACATTATTAGCAATACAGAACCGGGTTCGAGTCTCGGCAATGATGCTCAACATCCTGTGATTCTGTGCAAATCCCTTAATCTCCCCGTACCTACAAAAAATGAATGTGTCCTTGTGTAACACAACTGGTGCTCATGTAAAGCGCTCTGATACCTGATACATTTAGGTCAAGTTCGCCTATATAAAACTGCGAAAAACAAAATGAGGCCTAAGGATGTTGTTCACTTACATATACATAGATGTCAATAGCATAAACTGTTGGCACCCACCCATTGGTGCACGGGTTCTTTGTTGTAGTGAGTTGCCATATCCCACAGCAACTTAAAATATACATTGATGACTCGTGCCTGAAATACCTACAGATACATCTTATTGATGTATGTAGGCACAATGGCTGTATTTATGAATATCCCACACATACATATATTTTAAATTAGTTTAGAGATTAATTCCGATTCCTGCAAAAACTCCTGTTTCCGCATGGATAGGAAATTTGAATTACGTGATAATTATTGCACTAAGGTAGCTTTTCTCTGACAGGTTTTGGCTAGTCAAGCCTGCTAAAATGTATTGGGGAAAATGTGTGGTACTAAAGCAAAATTTTAGGATTTGTTGAGCTAAATACCGAATCCTCATGTTCCCCTCTAAAGCTCAGAATAGGTGATATGTACCTTACCCAGTAAATGCCTCACTCTGGAGGATCAGTATTTACGCCTGTGGTAAACATTACACCCAATTGTAATATAGCTCATTGATGTGCGAGTAGGTTATGAAACATCCAGGCGCACGTGATTTGGTGAGTGTGAGACAATGGGTCAGACTGTGTGTGAGACAATGGGTCAGACTGTGTATGAGCCACAGGGTGGTTTCGGGAGAGGAAAGGTTTAACTGAATCCGTTAAAAAAGCACAAACGGAAAGAAAGACATTAAATTGCATTTGCACCAATGCCCGGTTCTCTTGTATGCATGCTAGGCATAATACGTAAACAACCACTATGGGGAAAACAGGGAATTTACTGCATTTGAAAATTAGACACGTTTGTGAGTTGGCCACATATTCGGATGGCCATATTTATTTAGGGGTAAACTACGCACACCGTAGATTGATTTTATTAGCCATGCAGCTAGTTTTTCCATTGCAGACCATCTTACTTTTTTTTAAAAAAATTTTATTTCAAGTGTTTTTATTAAATTTTATACACAAGTAACTTGACTGTATGGACGCTTGGCAGACATTCACTCGTTGGAGAAAATGGGAAAAATGTGGAAATTTGTGAACACTTTAAATTTTGTTGCATTTTTGTATCGAGAACAACCACGAAACTGCTCTGTAGAACTGTCTGAGCAGAATTGCCATATGTTCTTGGAATAACTCATTTACCTCCAGCTTCCTTTTTTTACCGATGGAGCTTCAAATAACACATTTGGCAAACGTAGGGACCTAAAATGAAAAAGTGTGTTTTATAGATTTCTCCGAGCAGCATCAACACCCACAGGTATTGTCTGCAATAAAACAATCACACAGTTTTTAGCTGGTTAGAGGGGGCACAGCATTCCATCTTCACCTGACATCCTCTCTGTTCTGTCAACATCCTGTGCCCCTGCCTGCTACCCACTCCTCCCACGACAATGCTCTCTGAGAGGCTTGTCTGAATGGACACCAATATGAATGTTTTTTTTCTCTTTCAAGCTCCAGGCGGCTTAGAAGTCACATTGTTAAGGAGAAAAAGACCCAGCAAGAACCAGAGAAAGGGTATTTTTAGGATTGATTACTGTTGCTTTTTCCCCTGGTCCTTTTGATGAGCCCTATCCTTAAATTCCAAAGACTTTTCACGTTTAGAGTGTGGTATTCGAGGCCTGAGTGAGTGCGTGATAGCGAGGAAGCCTCCACATAGAGACATTCTCTTTGGAAGCGTCCTCATTCTAATTAGTGTGTGCGTTTGAAAGAGACATTCTCGGCAACCGCCAACGGCTTTCCTGTATTCAAATTCGAGAATGCTCTTTAGCACGGGACACACGCATTCCTTCAAGTTTACTTCGTTGAGTTAAAGAAGGAAGATGTGTTTGGGGAATATACAGACATTTTTGCAGGATATATCTTTGTAAGGATTAGTCTACACATGTGTATAGTATGTTCTCTATGGTTCGAGAAATTGATTTTTGACTATGGAATTTTAGGGGTTTAATTTAGATGCATCTAGTAAACTGATATATACCCAAGGGGGGGTGCTCTTCCTTCATTACAATAAACACAGTTCCCTTTTATCAGCAAACGTGCCTATTTAGTGACAAGATTCAATGCTAAGTTGTATAAATGCAACATCATCAGCATGACAAAAGTATGCGGGCCTTGTTTCTCCTCGTTGCTCTTTGAATGTTTCTACTGTGTTGTTGCGACTGCGAGGAACTAATTTCAGCTTCTGAACATTACTGAAATATCACTGAACAATGGGCACAACATTCGCTGAAACAGTCTGAATTTAGTCAAGATGGAAAGCCGGACCACATTGACCGATAGCAACAGCACATACTTTGAGAGTAACAAATTCAAAATCCTTACAATTTAGACTCAAGCTTCTATCACTTGGGATGGGAATAGCTCTTTCAGCATATATAGGAAAGCATTCTTCCAGTGAATGACCTAACCTGCATGTGAAACTGGCATCCTGAGTTTTTTACCAGTCCAGCTAACATGCTCATCTCGCTTGTGTTCTGTTGCCAAGGCCTGTCCATGATAATGCCAAGGTCTAGAATGGGGTTATGACCTAGAAGGGGGCACAGAACATGCCCTTCTTTGACAACTTTTGCCAGCAAGGGATTACTGTCCATGTTTTGGTCTGTTGACAGTGGTGGCATAATACGATTTTTTGGTTATTAGTAGTCCTGAACAGACCTTTTTTCTGTCAGTGAACAGAGTGGCATACTGACCCCGCTCAGATAAAGAGCCTGCTTTATTCGAACATCCCGACCATTTGCTGACATTGTGAGTGTTGAATACAGGTGTGCATGGTTTATGTGTGGCTCCCATATGACAGCAAGATGGAACCATTGGGATCCATTTTTAATGGTCTCTGGTTTACCATGGCAGAAGATGGAGGGTGGGTGCAGTTTACCCATACAGTGAAAGTGTGTAGAAGGCTGGAGGGTGGAGACCGAGACATTGAAATGAGGGAGGATGGAGGCAGGCCTTCCCTTAGAAATTATATGATGACATTTTTAGCAAGGGTTTGCTGATTAGTTCTTCCTGAGCACTGCCATTGGGTGAATAGTAGGGGATGGAGTTGAGTAAATTCTGTTCTTGAAGGTGAGGAAGTTTCTATGCAGGGTCTGTCCTTTTGTCTGTCCCTGATTGCTACTTCAGGAAGGCTAATGATAGCCAGGTGTAGAGACTTTGACTCTTCTTTGCACCCATGTTTTGGATACTCATGTTTGAACGCAGAATCAACACTACCTGCTGTGAGAGCCATCACCTTGAACAAAGGCCTTGTTTGCACCACAGTCTGAAAATGCCATTTCAAAGGGAGCCATTTCAAACTGGATCACAAACGTTAAGGAGGTAGATCCACTTCCCCAGTTTGTCATGGCCAAGGAAGGAACTGCTCTACAGATTACTTGAAGAGCTGCTGTGAGACATGGACTTGGATCTGCATTACAGTCAGTTTTCTAAATGTGAGGGGGGCTTCACCTAAAGTCAGCATGTTTTGCTCGAGCAGCTGTTGGTGTGCCAAGCACCTAAAAGCTGTCTTCTTCCACAGAGATGGAAGGAGATTGCCTGGCCTTGAGGGTGGAGAAACTGCCCAGCTGTGTTCCTGGCATGTGGAGCACCCAGAAGGAGCTGACTACCAAATAGGAGTGACACCAGCACTGGCCTGAGTTGTGAGATTTTGAAGGTCTCTCAAAATGTAGTTCATGTATTGAGCTGAGTAAAGAAGCTTTAGCAAACAACAGCATGCCATCAAGCATCCCTGCAACATGGCTGGAGGAGAGGTGCTGTTTGTTGCGAATTCTCCCCAAGAAGTCTGTGCCACAGCCAAAGTGGAACACGTTCCTCTGGACCCAGAAGCCACTGCTGCTGAAGACAAGCCCCTGTCGATCCAACTTGCTGTGTTGATCCTTTCAGTGACCTGAGGGAGGAGCATTGCCGCTGGTGCAGACATGTGATGCAGAAGAAACACCTCAATGGTGCATGTCCGATAAGCGCACCATCAAGCATCAGCCATGCCCCTTCTCCACTGAGCAGGTTACACAAGAACTGATCTCAAAATACTGGGGGACTGTATTATGAATGCACATAGATAATCCTGCTGTATGAACTTACCTTTGTCAGTGTGAACTTTTTAGGTTTAAGGACTGTTCTAACTTACGTTCGTTTTGTCAATGCAACATTGGCATAGTGACTGAAGCATAGGGAAGTCACTATAGATATTGGGTACCCCGCAGAGGGTGTAGTGCTTAACTAGAGCTGGTGGGTGAGAACGGTAACCTTGTAGTTGTATCCACTATCCAATTGTGTAGTATTCCATTTTGCTAGCTTTTTCTTTTTGCCAAAAGATAAGGATTAGGCTGGCAATGAATTATGGTGTGTTTGAGATCTGAGTCACTGCCCAACACTATCTTCCTGAGAAGCCTCTGACCACTCACCCCACAATACAGCGAGAGTCAAGTGCTGAAAGGGTGTGGCATAATTTGTAAAGCTATAGTAGGATGGGCTCCAGGACACCAGAGGCAAACAAACCAAACCACCATGGTTGTGCCCCAAAAGTCCCAGTCTGCCCTATGGCCCCCAGAGCTGTGTCCGACATTCTCAGACTATTGCCATCATTTTTTAAAATTATTTTTATTGTTTGTACAAGTCTTGACAAATTAGGGTTGAGTTTTGTAAAGTTAGGCAGGATTGCTACAAGGGTCCTGCAACACTCCTGAGTTAGTGTATCATATTTGGTCAAGTACCATGAAATAATATGTTCGATTTTAGATATGCTTCTTCGTGGAAGTAAGATAGCTGTTTTCCTACCATCAATCAATAAATCAACAAAAAAAGATATGAAATCTTAAATCACAGATGGACACGTTCATTGCTCAGAATGGAAGGCAGAAGAAACACTGTATTCCCACAGCAGGTTTTGGAACAGTACATTTGTAGAAATAGTTAAGACCAAGTATAAAAATCTAGCTCATGAAATGCCACAAAGAAACAGGGAATATTCTTCATCATAATAGACCCTCATGCTGTTATATGAAACGCTGCATGTAGCCAAATTGTCTCGTCAGACCAAAGACCCGCGTGAAGAGCACTTGGAACCGACTCAATCACAGAACATACTGTAAAATGGAAGGATGTGTAGAGGAAAATAAATGTTGCAGCTTCACCAGACATTTGCAACTGCTGAATTTGGAAAACAAATGCACCCTTTTTAAGCTCAACATATGTGACAGGAGCCAGCAACCTCAATCTATAACAAAATCAAAATCAAAGACCCCAGAGATCCAAAGTGAAACTAAAATAGGGGCAGCATCATTTGCAGATAGAATTCCCTACAACATGAAAAATATTTGAACATATAAGCAACATACAACCTTAAATATGTTTAATATATATAGGGAAAGGCGTATTGAAGAATGAGTGGGTGTATAAGTGTCTGAATGGATGATTTAGTACGTGCGTGACTGACTCTACAAGTGAGTGATTAAACGTATCTTACTGAATGCATGGGTTAGTGACTAAACTGTGTGAATGTCTGTATCCGTCTGTTGGTGTGTAAGTGGATGCATGGATTTGCGAATAGCTACATGAGTGTCTATATGGGTTATTGATTGGTTCTATGAGTATCTGTATGGGTGCCTGAGTGTTTGTGTGGATGGGGTGTGTGCGACTGTGCATAGATGTGTGAGTGGGTGATTCACTGGGTGGATGGTTTCAAGAGTGCATCTGTGATAGACTGTATGGGTGGGTAAGTGTGTGTAAGAGTGTGTTAGTGAGTGAATGTATGTCCCAGTGGTACATGTGTGAGTAACTACATATGTGAAAGGCAGTATATATGTGTATTGGAGTATATAAATAGCTATAAGCGAGAGTGAGTGATTGTGATAGTGGCTGTATGGATGAGTGTGTGCTTGTATCAGTGATTGTATAAGAGCGTAACAATGTGCTAGTATTTGTATGATTAAGTGAGCTGGTGTGTGTATAACTGTATAGGTGAGTAAATGGCAGTGTGTTTAATTATTTGCATGACTGACTAGGTGTGTGAGTACCTCTATGGATGAGTGGCGGTGTTTGAGTGTCTATATAGGAGTAAGAGTGCATATGATAGTCCTGTACTGAGTTACCATAAGTATGAGTGACTGTACGGGTGAGTGAGTGGATGTGTGTGTGTAGACCTAAGAATCAGTGAGTGGGTATGTAGTTATTGGTGTTGGAGTGTCTATGGTTTTGCGAATGGCACTCTGTAATTTAGATTGGGTGTATCAAAGGTTATATTAGGGTGTGAGGAGCTGCATCAGATTATCACGTGGATGATGTCATCAGTGATGTCATTTGAGATGTCATCAGTGATGTCATCAGTGATGTCACTGACCATGTCATGAGTGATGTAATATGTGACGTCATCAGCAGTGCATTGCGGGCGCGAGTTATAGTTAGCTGAACTAACTATAACGGGGGAATTTCACGGGTTTTGTACGAGTGCAATGTCCAACTAACTATAACTGTCCCTAAAACCTATGGTTTTTTCAGTGAATTTCAAAGGTTTTTTAAATGCTAATTTCTAACTATAACGTGTCTGAAACCTATGGTTTTTTCAGTGAATTTCAAAGGTTTTTAAAATGCTAATTTGTAACTATAACGTGCCTGAAACCTACGGTTTTTTCAGTGAATTTCAAAGGTTTTTTAAATGACAATTTTTAAATGTATTAATTTTTATATTAATTTTTTCATACTGATTTACTACATTTTTAGAAACAATTTCTTTTACATATTTTATTTTTTAAATTACATCGTAATTACATTATACATTACATTACAAAAAATACTTTCTCAGAATGAATTACTTTAGTTTAAATACTTTGCACATAGGCAATAGACTTTTAAGTACAGTAGTTACAGTTGTTAGAATGGGCAACACATTTTCAAACACAATGCAACATTCAGCTCAATGTGAATTTCTAGTTAAATGCAATTAGTTACTTTATGGATTACTTTTCTAACCACAGGACTGGATCCTAGATTCAGTCCTGGTACATCTCCTGTAAACAGTTGAGTAAAAGCGTTTTGGTTACAGTCGTGATTTTTAAGGAATATTATTGTATTTTAAAAGTTGACACTTAGAAACTTTTTCTCATAGAATCACCAATGTTATCCTATGGAAGGAAATTCACTTAGCAGGTAAAAACTGTTATCGTTACTTTTTCTTACTCAGTGTTGGATCCTGGATCCAGCACTGGTGCATCTCCTGTAAACAGTTGAAAGAATGCGTTTAAGTCATACAGGCGATTTTTAAGGAATATTTGTAGTTTGTGAAAATCGACACTTTGAAACTTTTCTGCTGAAAACCAGACAATGGATTCCTATGGAAGAAAATATAAGTTACTGTTAAGTACGGTTAAAATTACTTTTCAGGACCAGTACTGGGCTGAAAGATACAGCACTGAGGTCTCTCCTTATAACAGGTGAGTAAATCGGAATTCGTATTCCGGCTGATTTTAGAGGAATATTTGTATGTTTCAAAAATCAACACTTAGAAACTTTTTCAGCAAAAAGCAGGCAATGATATCCTATGGAAGGAAATTCAAGTTACTGGTAAGTACGGTTAAAATTACTTTTGAGGATCAGTACTGGGCTGAAAGATGCAGCACTGAGGTCTCTCCTGATAACAGATGAGTAAATCGGAATTCGTATTTCGGCTGATTTTAGATGAATATTTTAAAGTTCCAAAACTCCACACTTAGAAGAATTTCCAAGTGAAACCAGTCAATGTTAGCCTATGAAGGAAATTCAAGTTACCGGTAAGTACGGTTAAAATTACTTTTGAGGATCAGTACTGGGCTGAAAGATGCAGCACTGAGGTCTCTCCTGATAACAGGTGAGTAAATCGGAATTCGTATTTCGGCTGATTTTAGAGGAATATTTTAAAGTTCCAAAACTCCACACTTAGAAGAATTTCCAAGTGAAACCAGTCAATGTTAGCCTATGAAGGAAATTCAAGTTACCGGTAAGTACGGTTAAAATTACTTTTCAGGACCAGTACTGGGCTGAAAGATGCAGCACTGAGGTCTCTCCTGATAACAGGTGAGTAAATCGGAATTCGTATTTCGGCTGATTTTAGAGGAATATTTTAAAGTTCCAAAACTCCACACTTAGAAGAATTTCCAAGTGAAACCAGTCAATGTTAGCCTATGGAAGGAAATTCAAGTTACTGGTAAGTACGGTTAAAATTACTTTTCAGGATTAGTACTGGGCTGAAAGATGCAGCACTGAGGTCTCTCCTGATAACAGGTGAGTAAATCAGAATTCGTATTTCGGCTGATTTTAGAGGAATATTTGCACAATGGTGAAGGGAGGGGCGGGGCCTGAGGTGACATCTGTGCAAACGCGCCCGTGACGCGTTTTAAGTTGGGGGATTAAGTCCCCTTGAATCATGAGGGTCCCTACGGGCCAACTAGCCCACCAGGAACCTCCAGTATGCGCCAGGGGCTGCGTTGCAGAGACATGTACAGAGGCCACACCCCTTTTACACCTCTCTGCAACGCAGCTCTGTGGCGCTTTCTGGACGTACCTGTTGGGCTAGTTGGCCCCAGGGACCCTCAGGATTGAAGAGGATTTAATTCCCCATCTTAAAACGCGCCACGGGGCCTGTTTGCACACATGTCACCTGAAGCCCCGCCCTCCCTTCACCACTGTGCAAACGCGCCCCGTGGCGCGTTTTAAGTCGGGGATTAACTCCCTTGAATCCTGAGGGTCCCTGGGGTGCAACTAGCCCACCATATACCTCCAAAAGCGCCATAGAGCTGCGTTGCAGAGAGGTGTAAAGGGGCGTGGCCTCTGTACACCTCTCTGCAAGGCAGCCTCTGACGCATACTGGAGGTTCCTGGTGGGCTAGTTGGCCCCCAGGGACCCCAGTATTCAAGGGGATTCGTTCCCCTCTGCAAACGCGCCAGGGGCGCGTTTGCAGAGTGGTGAAGGAAGGGGCGGGGCCTATGGGCCCGATCGTTTTTTTTTTTTTTTGATGGGGTCCCCTGTATTGGCCCCGGGACCCCATCCCCGGGGCATGGCCTCTTTTTTTTTATTTGGAGGGGGCTGCATGGCCCCCTCCTCAGGCCATTAAGGCCCCGGGGACCCCATCACCCGGGGCCGGCCTTGCACCTTTTTTTTTTTTTAAATTTTTGTTACTTTGGGGGAGGGGCTGCGTGGCCCCCTCCGTGGCCTCTTATGGCCCCGGGGACCCCATCCCCGGGGCCTGGCCTCTCGTTGGGGACTGTGGGGGTCCCCAAACCCCCCACAGTTCCGCCGGCTCCCCGTGTCCTACGGGAGCCGGCATTGCTTTACACATGGGGAGCAGCTAACATGCTGCTCCCCATGTGGAAAGCAATCAGCTTTGGATATTGGAAGAGGGAGCAGGTTTCCTGCCTCTCTTCCAATATCCAAGCAAGTTTGCAATGACAGGACGGGAGCCGCGAGGCTCCCGTCCTGTCATTGCAAACAGCAGTGTCCCGGGGGTAGGCACCCCGGGACACTGCAGGAGCCGGCCCTGGGGGTGGCGGTCCCCAGGGCCACCACAAGCTCCAGGAGGGGGCCGCGCGGCCCCTCTCCCTACATTTTGAAAGCCCCGGGGAGGTGGTGGTCCTCGGGCGTGTGGGGGCTGGAGCCCCCACACAGGTTTTTTTAAATAAAAAAGAAGCCCCGGGGAGGTGGCGGTCCTCGGGGCTGCGGGAGGGCTCAGAGCCCTCCCGCACCATTATACATAAAGCCCCGGGGGTGGTGGTCCCCGGGGCTTGAGGGCCTTAGAGGCCCCCACACATAAAATTAACCCTCCCCCAGCATGCCCCCGGGACTTGGCCCACCCGGGGTCCACTAACATCGAAGCGCGGAAGACCGCGCTTCGATTTTTTTCGGCAGGATTCGCGCTCCTGAGCGCATCCTGCCGATTTAAAAAAAAAAAAAAAAAAAAATGTTTTGCCCAGGGGTCCTTGTGGGACCCCCTGAGCAGACCTAGGGGGTCAGGGTGTTTCTACCCTGCCCCCTTTGTGCGCTTGCGCACTTGTTTCTGTCCCTCGGTTCTACCGAGGACAAAATGGCTGCCAACACTTCCTGATTTGGAGTGTTGACAGCCAATTAACATAAAGCTCGTGCTCGGGAGGATCCGCGGCCCTAGATATCACTATCTTTTTACTTTTTATTTTCTCAGCAACTACTGAACGGATTTACACCATTTAACAAAAAGGGTTCTTTCTGAAACAAGAACTACCTCTTTGCCAAATTTGGTGTAATTCCGTTCAGCAGTTCGGGCTATAGCCGCGTCTAAAGTTTCCTATGGAAAATTGCATGGGGAAAATGCGTTTTGGGACCCCCCTTTTTTCTCGGCCCCCGCTTGACGAATCCCCCCGAGACTTTCAGGGTAGGAGCGGACCGGAGCGGGCCATAAAGTTTGAAAATTTTGCGAAGATACGTCAACCGGCAAGAGAGTTATTTCAAATAGAATGTCGCGGATTTCCTATGGATAATAGGTTGTAACTATAACTATCTACTGGCGACCGCCAGTAGATAATATATATATATATATATATATATATATATATATATATATATATATATATATATATATGTATATATATATATGTGTGTGTATATATATATATATATATATATGTGTGTGTATATATATATATATATATATATATCCAAAAAAGGTCCAGCCTTGCTTCCGATTACATCCACCAGATGGGGTTGGTGCCGACAGGCAGGCGCTGGACCCGCTGTAATATTTAAATCGCCTCACGCTGCCAGAACGCAAGAATAGTCGCACTCAGGATTTGCAATTAAGGAGTAGTTTGTATTTATTGACTTGACGCGTTTCGACAGCACGGTCTTTGTCAAAAAGTCATACAATGACCCGGAAGTAGCAGTGACGTTTTAAGCATTTCCTGTGTGGTAATAGACATAGAAATACTGTGCAAATTGATCATCTGTCTTAATAGTTGGAAAACAGACTTAAAAACTTTTTTTCATTAGCAACATGATGATTTGACAATTCATGAAAATGAAAATTGAGTTCAATTTGATTCAGTGCAACAGTAATAAAACATTCATTGTGAATTAATAAGAGAGGAGAAAGCAAGTATGCCTAGTGGCAGATACAGCTAGTGCTACAACTTGCTAGGCTTCGCTGGGGCGCAGTGCGCTGAGCGCTATGAGCTTAAATTAAATTCAAATCGAATAAATTAGATTAAATTAAATTAAATTAATGGAGGTACAGGCAAGTGCCTGAGTTTGTCTACTCTTTGTTAGAAACAGGGGAATGCCTGAAAAAAGAAAACACTGGGTTAGGCCCACTCCGGGTCTAATCAAAAAACAAAATTGACGGTTTCACAGAAAAAGAGGCGGTGAGGGGGAAAGCAGTATTGCTTAGAAAAGGGGCAGACCATCATTGGTCTGCAGAGCAGCCGCTCTGTAGATGTGGTCAGCTGAGGTGCTAGGAGGAGTGTTGGAGAGGTGTGGGGAATTGACACTAGGATACAATGAAAAGGTGCGATCTTAATATAGTTCGAGTGATGTTAAACCAGCGGTGTCAACAAAGGGATTTGACAGTGCTATAACGGTAAACAATCATCATCACCCCCCTAGCCTAAATGCACGTGGAGGTTCTCCTCATGGTTGAGGCCTCCCGGGGTCTTGCTTTGTATTCTCACAATGTATTCAGATTCCAGGCGTCGCAGATGACGTTCCCGATCTCCTCCTCTTGCTGACGCTGGGACCCTGTCAATGCCAAAGTATGAGATTTTAGTACTGATATCTTTGACGTTTGCATGCATAAGATCACAATGTTTGGCTATGGCATAAGACATGTCATCATTTCTGACTGCGCATAAATGCTCTAGGATGCGCATCTCCACCGGGAAGATTGTGCTCCCCACATAGCGTAAGCCACAGATGCAGGTTAAAACATAAACAACAAAATCAGTGTTGCAATTGATGAAATTATAGATCTTCCCTGTTTTCCCATTACGAAGGTTGAATGTTTTCACATTGGTACTACTACTGCACGCTTTGCACCTCCCACATTTATGGAACCCCGGGAGTTCCCTCAACCAGGTGCCATGTGTCCAGGGCCGGACTGGGAACCAAAACCGGCCCTGGCAAAGTGCTCGGCTGGCCCCCCCGGGGGTTGGGGGTGCGGCCGAGCACTTTGCCAGGGCCGGTTTCGGCCGATTTTGTTACAGGGGGCGATATTGCAGCTATGCTGCAAAAACGGCCCTGTAACAAAAACGGCCCCCCAGGGGCCCAAAACCGTCCCCCACCTTGGCGGCCCACCGGGGAAATGCCCGGTGCCCGCTACGGCTAATCCCTGCATGTGTCTTTTTCTTAACGGAGAGATGGCTATGCACTAGCATGTCCTTCAAAGACTGGCATTTTCTATATGTGATGTGGGGTGATGGACTAACCAGTTTGCCTATTATGACATCGTTCCTAACTATGTGCCAGTGTTTGCGCACTATCTTGTGGACATCTTGTGAGGCATGGTTAAATGTGGTGATGAGTCTGACTTCTTGTTTTCCACTGTCCTTACCTTTCGGGACGAGTAGGCTATTTCTATTTCTGGTGGCGGCCTTTTCAGGGGCTAATCTGATGTTCTTGCCAGTGTAGCCCCTACTTTTAAAACGGCCCGCATGTTTTTGGCTTCTATTTCATAGGAATCAGGGGAACTGCAATTGCGCTTAGCTCTTAAGAGCTCACCGTAGGGGATGCTCCTCTTCAGACCAGTAGGGTGGTGACTATGTGCGTGTAAGATACTGTTACCGGATGTAGGCTTCCTATACAGGCTGGTGTGTAGTGTCCCGTGTTTTGCCTCGACCAGAATGTCTAGGAATTCAATGGTGGTGGGGTTCGTCCTACTGGTAAATTTCAGGTTTAAGTTGTTTTCAGAAAGACCCTGGATGAAGTTATCTAAGGCCTCCTGTGGACCATCCCATATCAGAAAAATATCGTCTATGTAGCGGGTCCACAGGATGACGTTGTTCATGTAGGTTATATTCCCATCATGCCACAGATGCTCCGCCTCCCACCACCACATGAACAAACAGGCGTAGCTGGGAGCGAAGCAACTTCCCATGGCGGTACTGGTGTACTGTTCATACCACTTATCCTCAAACAGGAAACAATTATTGTGTAGGCAAAAATGTAGCATCCGCATCAACAACAAGGTATGATCGTACATGGTCAAAGGCCTGTCCCTGAGATAATATTTACATGCTTCTAGGCCCAAATCATGCTCAATGCAAGTGTACAAGGCAACAACATCTACTGTTGCCAGGATATATGACTCCTTCCATGGAATCTCCTGTATCTTTGACAGGAAGTCCAAGGTGTCTCTGCAGTATGAAGGTAGATTGAGGACGTATGGGCAGAGAAAGTAGTCCAAATAGATGGAAGTATTTTCAAGGAGGCTTTGATTGGCTGAGATTGTCGGTCTGCCTGGGGGGTCTGTGGGGTGTTTGTGCACCTTCGGCAACATATAGAAAACAGGGGTCACTGGTTTCTGTGTCAGCAAGAAGAGAAATTCGTTTTGACTCAGCATATCTTGCTCACGCCAGTCATTCAATAAGTTGTGGTATTCCTGTATCGTTTTGTTGTACCTTGCCAAACTGGACCTCAGGTAGCTTCCTGAAAATTCCAGTTGTCGCTTGGCCTCGGTTCGATATTTGTTGATGTCCCAGAGGACAACATTGCCCCACTTATCCGAGGGTTTGATCACAAAGGTCGTCGCTTGCTTTAAGGACTGTAGTCCTGCCCTTTGTGATGGTGTTAGGTTCCTAGCGAAATTGTTGCCCTGTTTCTTCCAGAGTTTCAACAGATCCGACATCAACCATGAGGAGGACCTCCACGTGCATTTAGGCTAGGGCGGTGATGATGATTGTTTACCGTTATAGCACTGTCAAATCCCTTTGTTGACACCGCTGGTTTAACATCACTCGAACTATATTAAGATCGCACCTTTTCATTGTATCCTAGTGTCAATTCCCCACACCTCTCCAACACTCCTAGCACCTCAGCTGACCACGTCTACAGAGCGGCTGCTCTGCAGACCAACAATGGTCTGCCCCTTTTCTAAGCAATACTGCTGTCCCCCTCACTGCCCCTTTTTCTGTGAAACAGTCAATTTTGTTTTTTGATTAGACCCGGAGTGGGCCTAACCCAGTGTTTTCTTTTTTCAGGCATTCCCCTGTTTCTAACAAAGAGTAGACAAACTCAGGCACTTGCCTGTACCTCCATTAATTTAATTTAATCTAATTTATTCGTTTTGAATTTAATTTAAGCTCATAGCGCTCAGCGCACTGCGCCCCAGCGAAGCCTAGCAAGTTGTAGCACTAGCTGTATCTGCCACTAGGCATACTTGCTTTCTCCTCTCTTATTAATTCACAATGAATGTTTTATTACTGTTGCACTGAATCAAATTGAATTCAATTTTCATTTTCATGAATTGTCAAATCATCATGTTGCTAATGAAAAAAAGTTTTTAAGTCTGTTTTCCGACTATTAAGACAGATGATCAATTTGCACAGTGTTTCTATGTCTATTACCACACAGGAAATGCTTAAAAAGTCACTTCTACTTCCGGGTCATTGTATGACTTTTTGACAAAGACCGTGCTGTCGAAACGCGTCAAGTCAATAAATACGAACTACTCCTTAATTGCAAATCCTGAGTGCGACTATTCTTGCGTTCTGGCAGCGTGAGGCGATTTAAATATATATATTTATATATATATATATATATATATATATATATATATATATATATATATATATATATATATATATATACACATCGAGTATACTCCTAATTAGCAAATGTAACTAAGGTATAATTCCCTATTATATGGTACAACATGTACTATTGGACTGCAGCACCCATTGACAGTGACGGTACAAACATGACCGCATGCCTACCATTGTAGCCTGGCTTTGCAGTTTTAACATTGCAGATTTGACCTGTCAAAATGACCCATTTTGACAGGTCTAAACCTTCCTTTTAAATATATTCAGTTACTCTTAAATGAGCCTTATTGTTAATAAGGCATTGTGCATGGCAATTTAAAAGTAGGACATGTAAGTTTCATGTTCAACATGTCCTTATAGTGAAAAGGCCCCCAAAGCAATTTCACTGTAGCAAGGTTGACTGTTCCATAGGAAAGCACTGGGATACTATATTAAAATCAATAATGTTATGCGTGGCTAGGAAACCGGTGGAGATTTCATTGTTGGACTTCTTGAAATATTTCTTATAAGCCCTATTCACTGGTGAAGTCAGATTTACAGATATTTTGAAAAAGGGTACTTTTAGAAAGTTACATTTTCCCTACCTATAGCCTCTGGGGACCATTTGCATGAGCTCCAACTGTCATCTGGCAACTGAATAGCTTCCTTGATGAGGTATGAAAACTGCTCCGAGAGCAGAACAAAGGCCTGGCTGGAGGGAGGTGTTTCTGTTCCTCTAGCAGGATTGCCAGATGTGCCCAGGAACTAGATTAGCTTCAAAAGGCCTACCGTGTCACAGGGAAATGTTAGCTGACACCTGGGCAGGGCCGTTCTTTGTTCCCCCAGCCAAGCAGGCACCAATTCCAATGGGAAAGGGTATGTCCCCAGAACTGGTTTGAAGAGATCACATAGGCGGAGTTGCTCCTTTCCCTAGCCACATCTCTGGGGTGAGCAAACAGGCTATGCACAAGGGGAGAAGGGTTTCACCATCTTGGATTTGGCGGAGGGGGCACTGTGGGATTGTTTGCAGTAGGGCACAAAGGAACTGCTGCAAAATTGGGTAGGGGTGTCCTTGGTAATTTATTTCCCATGGGTTAGGGGGAGGTCAGGAGTCGCCCTTACCCACAGGCTAGTGCCATTCATAAATGTGGCGCCCCTGGGCATCCCCTTCAGAACACTACTGAACCTGTGGAAGACAGAAGAAGGACTGCGCCTGCTGATGAGACTTGTGAGGAGGTCTGAAAGGCTGTAGCTGTTCCCACTTGTACCAGGACAAAGAAGCAGACTTTAAGGGTCAGATGGCTGATTTTCTGTTAAGCTAAAGGGACACAACAAGCTGCAAGAAGCCCCTTTTCATGAAGAGCCCAGCTGACCAGCTTCAACCGGACCTGCCCTGGGCCCTGCTGGTGGCTTCTGCTGGAGGCAGTCTTGAGTACCAAGTGATGCTCCTAAGATCTTGGGACCCTTTCCTGTGTCAAAGTGTACTCCTTCTAACATCCTTAGAAACCTAGGACTTAGAAATATTTTGTCTCCAAAGCCCTCCAGAGGACTGGGACAAACCTGCCCAGTCAATCTGACAAAGATGCATTGCCACTGCGGCAAAGATTCAAGTTGCTCCTGCTCAGAGCTTTTCTGCAGCAAAAAATCAGTTTCAGCGGGACGTCATGTAGAGGGTATCCAGCCTCATGGAACCCTGTTTGGCTACAACTTACAGCTTACAGCCTTGCCCAACTGGAGGAATTTGAGCTCTAATAAACTGACTAAGTCTGAAGGTAGACATTTTCACTGGGTGAAGGGAGCAAAGTATCCCGCTGTGAGGGACCCTGCTTGAGAGCAAAGTTTATATTTCTCCCACTTAGATCTTTCCAGCTGCAAGTCAACAGCTTCACTGAGACCTCGTCTGATGGCTATCCGACCTCATGGAACCCTTCGCGGCCAAAGGCTGCTGCTTTGCCCTGATGAGTATTTTAGACTTTCATTACAGAGACTTCATTACAGAGACTAAGTCAGAGATAAAACTTCAGACTGGGACGAACCTGGTTTCTACATCCAACCCGCACTCCTTAGTGGTCTGCCTTAAATCGTGCCTAGGTACTAGTCAAGCGCAACTAGTTGAACGTGGTTGGTTGTTAACTTTTTTTGGCTCTATTTTTCTTTAAATCTTTCTTTTCTGTTCTCTTTTCTATAAACATTCATATCTCTGGCTCCCCTAATGGATTTATGTTGTTTTATTGTTGTTTTGTTCATTAAATTATTCTCTGTTTTTTTAAATTGTGGGAATTTTAGGGGCAGATGTACGACGGAAAATTGCATGTGCAAACAGGTTTGCGACCCGTTTGCGCATACAATTTTCCTCTGGGCCATGTACTAACACTATTTTGCGACTCGCAAATAATTTGCGACTCACAAAATAGTGTTTTTCGACTCCCCATTAGGAAAAGGCGTTCCCTTCCTAATAGCGACTCACAAGCAATGTACGAATGTTTTGCGACCGCAATTGCGGTCACAAAACACTCGCAATTTACCGCCCTTTTCAAGAGGGTGGTAATCCAATCGCAAAAGGGAAGGGGTCCCGAGGGGACCCCTTCTGCTTTGCAAATGCAGGGGAAAATATTTTTTGGGGCAGGCAGTGGTCCCAGGGACCACTACCTGCCCTTAAAAAATGAAACGAAAACGTTTCATTTATTTTTTTTAAAATGCATCCCGTTTTCCTGTAAGGAAAACGGGCTGCATTTAAAAAAAAAACTGCTTTATTTAAAAGCAGTCCCAGACATGGAGGTCTGCTGAGCCCAGCAGGCCACCATCCCTGGGAGGGCCAGCCATTCCCAATGGGGTCGCCAATTGCGAGTGCCTCATTAATATTCATGAGGCTCGCATTTTGCGACTCCACTGGGAATCGCAATCAGTGTCTCAGACACTGTTGTACATTTGAAATTGCGACTCGCAAATTGCGACTCGCAATCGAGCGCAATTTGCGAGTCACAATTTCAAATGGTCGTACATCCGGCCCTCATTGTGTTGTGATATCAACCCTTTCGCTGTTTTGAAACTTCTAAATGCTTTAAACATTTCTTAAGTTAATCCTGTCTGCTCTGTGCCATATCTACCAGGGATTTACTTGACCAAACAAAAATAGTGACTTTATTCCTTGAGGTGGCCTACCATACACCCCAACTAATAATCCACGTTTCACAGGCATCAACAGTTTGTATAGGCCTTTTGTGTTTTCTGGATGGTCAGCCAGCTTGGTGTCAGTAGAATGAAACATAACAATCTGTGCATTTGTAAAGTGTATGTTTACTCCTTAGTGCATCTAGGTGCAGAACAACATGTTTATGTTACTTAAGTCAGTGGTTCTCATTTTATTGACATTGTAAGGTTGATATGTTAGGTGGATCCATCAGTATTTGAACTTGTGACCACAAGGTCAAACACAGATTTCTGGAGTGGATCTATTGGTCCACTGAGCCACCAGACCCATGTCTAAGGAGCTTGAAAAGAATTCCAATGCGTGGAATGAGTATTGTGCATAGCCCACTAGAAGACTGTTGCAGTAGTCAAGTTTGCAAAGTACTAGTGCATTGACGAATGTTCCAACTTTGTCAAACATAATCAGTGAGTGGATATTTCATATGGTTAATAGCTTGTACCCTGCTGCTTTAGGGTAGTTGTGGTAGTTATCAGTGGCGGTCCAGGCAGGTAAGCGCTGTGGGGCGGGGGTAAAAGTGACATACGACGGGCTAAGGAATATAAAATAAATAAATCATTAAAACCACTTACCTTGCGCTCACCGCATCGCCGAGACCAGGGAGCTGATGGTTTCAGTCTAGAACATGTACAGTATATAATAGGGGCTAATTCATTGACTTCCCTCGGATCCAATTGTCTAAGTTTGTGGTGTCTTCTTCCCTCTTCCACATCCCTGTGCCACATCGAGATATGAGGGGCCCTCACAGCTTTCCAACCCATATCAGTGTGCCACTTTGCGAGTACCAAAGCCAAGTCCTGGAACCCAGTCAGCTGCCTCATCTGCTTTGTCACTGTTCTAGTGCTGAGAATGCAACGAGCAGCGTCCTGAGTTAGGATAGAGGTCGTGATCTCTGATATGCATTGAGTCACCTCCCGCCAATAGTCAACCAACAATTTGCATGCCCACAACATGTGCAGGAAGGCTGCATTAATTTCTTGACCTCTAGGACAAACCGCTACTATATACGCGAACATCTTCCCAATCCTGCCCGGAGAGAGGTAAGTATGATGTATGTAGTTGAACTGAATAAATCGGAACCGAGTGTTCCTCAAGATCGTCCTGGCAGAACCCAGGCACCTCCTCTATGCCGGGTCCTGGAATTCCTTCTCCAGCTGCTCCTCCCACTACGTCTCAAGAGCTCGGATGCTGGCATTAACTGAGTCTCCAAGCTGCACACCATATTTGCAGGACATTACCCGACTCATGCCAGCAGAAGCTATCAAGAGGTACCGACTCAGGAGGCTAGTCACCCTTGGGCCCCATATCCTGTCAGCCACTCCCCGCAGTGCTAAATACAGCAGGAACTGCCCTGGGTCCAGTTCCTCTGTAGCCACCAGGTCGTAAAATGTGTGCAGTCTCCCCTCTGCCACCACAGTACCTATGTCGTCAGTCCATTGACGAATTGGATAAATCAATGTCAGCTGTTTACCGAGCAGGGGGGCCCATAACAGCAGCCCCAAAGCGTATGGCACCCCTCTCTTACTCATATGAATGTGTTTCCGCCAGAAGAAAATTGCAACCTTTAGCAATACATTTGGGATATTACAGAAAGGGGGTATTCCAAGAACCACTCCAACAGTGTTTCACACTCAAAGTCAAAGCCCAACATGTCCTGCTTAGAGTTTGTAGTATGTTTTAGCCATCGTTATGTCCGTTAGAGCTGGGCTGCGGGGTAATGCAGCTCACACTTAGGCGCCCCAATGCCCCCGTCATCTAACGCGGCATATAAAGTGGCTGTCACCACCATGTGTCTCTTGTTACCCCAGATCAAGGAGGCTAACAGTTGCTGCAGCTCTCTGAAGAATGGTGGCCTCAGCACCACTGGTAGTGTTGAAAAGAAGAAGGGTAGCCAGGAGAGGACCAGTATTTTTGCTATGGATACTCTGTCCATGGGAGACAGGGGTAACTGCGTCCAAAAGGGTAATGTATGACATATCAACATCAATGCTTTTCCCAAATTTCCCTCTACAAGATCAGGTTATGTATGATAAATCTGTATCCCTAAGTATTTGATGGTGCCATACTTCCAGGGCAAGGGGTCAATCCCATCAGGGCAGCGTAGCAGTACAGGCGTGTGCAGCAAAGGGAAAAAAACATGACTTTTCCCAATTAATGCAGAGGCCAGAGATGTGCCCAAAGTTATCTAAGGTACTCAGCATCCACGGGAGAATCAATGGGTCCTCCTTCAGATATATCAATTTGTCATCAGCATACATGGACACCACGTGGTGATGACCTTCAACCCTTACTCCCCACTGATGAGCCCGAGCATGTAGAAAGCATGCTAGTGGCTACATAGCCAGGGCAAACAGCAAAGGAGAGAGAGGGCACCCCAGCCTGGCGCCCCTGCCATTGGTAAAACTACCAGAAAGGATCTCACCTGTACGTACCCTGGCCAAGACCCCTATCCACCTGCGGAACTCTGGCCCCATTCCAATTTGAGTGACATAGTTTGGAGGTAGGCCCACCCCAGGGTTACGGACACCTCCTCAATATCTAGGGAGGCCACCCAGCACTGTGTTCCTGTCCTGCGTGCCCAATCCATGATGGAGAACAGACATTGCAGATTCAGGAATGTGTTTCTTTCTGGAATGTACGCATTTTGGTCTAGATGGACCACATTCTGAAAGAACTGGGTCAATCTATTGCCAAGACCTTACCCAATATCTTGTAGTCCAGATTAAGTAAAGATTGGGGGTGATGAGAAGAAACCTCCAGGAGATCCCGCCCGGGGTTTGGAAGTACTACGGTCAAAGCCTCCCTCATGGTGTCTGAGAGCCTACCCCGAGACCTAGCTTGTTCAAATACCCACAGGAACAGGGGGGCTAGCGGAGTTTGATAAGCGGCGCAGAACAAAATGGGGAACCCGTCAGTGCCTGGAGTCTTGCCCCTGGTAATTTGTTTGAGGGCTAATTTAATTTCTTCCAAAGTTAAAGGGGCATCTAGCTCCTGTCTTTGTAGTGGGGTAAGAGTGGGGATTTCTTTCTTGCTCAAGTAGGACACAATTGCTTCCTGGTCCACCGACCTTGGAACCCCATACAGAGCCTTATTGTAGGTCTTGAATTCCCCATTGATGCTCAACTATGAGTTTGTCAGGAACCCTGCATGCAACTGAATTGCACCTATTTGGATGCATGGGGTCTCAGACCATAAGAGCCAGGGCTACTGGCCTTGTCACCCAACTCATGCTGACGTTTAACATATGTCTTGTAATCTAAGGGTGATAAGCATTTCAGTGCCTCCCTGTAGTCTGCTATAACGCCTACCATTGAGGGATACAAAGCCAGGTTAGCCTCCCACTCTCTCTCTCTCTCTGCCGTTCTCATCTTCTTCTCCAAAGCCATCACCTCTGTCCGCAGTCCTTGCCTCTTTCCATACTGTGTGGCCATACGTACCCCCGCAGTACCACCTTAAATACGTCTCATTCCACTAGTCCGTCTGTAGCAAGGCCCTCGTTATCAGTGAAATACTGATCCATGTGTTCTCCCCACATGTGTCCTAAATGGGGTGTCCACCAATGCTAGCAGTTGTGACTGCCACATGGGTATCAGCAGTCAGGGTCTTCCCCACGAGAATATGACCAGCAAAGGACAGTGGTCAGACAACATTCTGCCTAAATACTCTGCTCCCAACAGAGCTCCACTGCCATGTATCAGATCAATCCTTGTGTGGAGAGTGTGTAATGCTGAGTAATGGCAGCCGCGGCCCATGCAGGTAAAAGCGGTGGGGCCAGGTTGGGGGGGGGAGGGGATTTCAACGGACGATGACGAGGGAAAATTAAATAAATAATTAATTTTCCCTCGTCATCGTCCGTCGAAATCCCCCCATCTTGCCACACCGCACTCACCTGCACGATCCGCTGCTGAGTAATGGGAGTATTCGAGTGGGTGAAGATTGCCCCATATGTCCAGCACCTGTGTATTGTGCGCCATTGTTGTAGCTGCCTAGTGGTTGTGTGCGATAGTGCTCCTGTCACTGGAGGTGTCAATCAATCGCTCAGTAAATCTGGGATGCAATTAAAGTTTAAAGTCTCTGCACCAGAAGACAGGGGAAAGTACTGATGTAAAGAGGGCCGGGGTTAAGGTAGTTAAGAACAGGGGTTGCCCCACATTTGGAGCATACAGCGCCACTAAAGTGAGAGGTTCACCATAAGGGGTACTCTCCACTATGACGTAGCAGCCTTCTGGGTCTACCGAAGTGTCCACCCCCCCACAAAGGGAACCCCAGGAGCACTGGCGTAACGAAAGTTGAGGTGGCCCCCCTGCAAGGTACATGGAGGGGCCCCGATCCAGATTGAATCCGGAGCTCTCAGGCCCGACTACTGTGCCGAGGGGGCCCCCTGAAGCTCGGGGGCCCCCCGCACCACGGGGGATGCGGGGGCCTGTGTTATGCCACTGCCCGGGAGCCACCTATAGCAGAACACCCTTAGCGTAAGCCGAGTACGTTGTGCCATTTAACTGGCCACACCAGCGCTTGTGCAATCTAGTAAGTTTGTGCAATCTAGTAAGTTACTTTGCTACCATGTGTGTTTCCTGCAATCACGCATGCTGGACCCGACGCCTTTTCAAATATGCCTGAGCCCTGTATCATTTGCTGTATGCTCCCAGGCCCCTAACATTCCACGTCAAAATGCGATATTCACCTTTCGCCATATGTGCTGCGTGTGTCGTGAGCCCACAAGATCTGTGTACCCGGAGGGAGAACGGTGTAGGAGAGAGCACCCAGATCCAAACTAAACTAAACTAAAAAGCAGAATAAACAACCAACATATTGACAATCCGGTAACTTGGGTGTTGCAGATGGTCCAACATTTCACTGCGCAGTCTATGACCACACTGCCATGGCAGCAGAAACATCCCCTTTACACTGTGCTTCAGGAGGAGCTCCTGTGCCCCCGGCCCCCCCCACCCCATCCCCCCTATCCGCCAGAGCACCCCCTGCAATGGAGTCATCAACTAAGGATAGGTCGGTGCTTAGGTGCCCATCAGTAAGTCTGGTGTCATGAGCGTGACCAGCGGGCCTCCACGGAATTCCTCTGGCAATTTGTGTCCCGGGGATGTGTCCACCATCAGATTCCCTTCTATCCAAACTAGACAGTGCCGAGTGTTCCACCGCAGCAAGCGCCTCGGCTCTGCCTCTCGTCACCTGGAGACTGGTGTATGTTAATGTGCTTATGGATAAGTTTAAACACTTTGAAAGGAGACGTGTGTTATTCTTTTTTGTCAGTTTTCATACTCTAACAAATCTTGTGTGTTCATATCCTTTGGTAACAGAGGGCTTTACCTGAGATCATAGGAGTAGCAATGTGCTGATTCCTTTGGCTGGTGACTATTGGTTACGCTCCGCACACTGTGTAGAAATGTTAACTAATTGGATATTTTATTAAGAGTTCACCATATTTTATAACACCTTCAACAAATGTATTTCTCTCTTTTTTTTTTCTTTGCTCAATCCATAGCACAAATACAATTATACATAGTCAACACAAAGATATTTCTTCAAATACACATGATAAGACAGAAAAAGCAAACAAAATGAAGACAATAATCCAGCATCGATAAAGATAGTTGCCAAGATCAAACAGTTAGCTCATATGTTCTATCATTGGGTCCCAAATCTGGATACCCAGTTTTTGCCGTTTAGGTGACTTCAGACAATAAAGGCTATATTCGAGATTGAAAATATTATAAAATTTAGCCCTCCACAGCTCAAACGAGGGAGCCTCCCTCTGTAACCAACATGAGGCTATACATAGCCGAGCAACCGCAGTAGCAATAAATGTCATATATCTAAACTTATATGCCGGTTGATCATTTAGGATATTGCCCCCGATCCCCAATAACATCACTTCTTTTGTTGTATGAATTGTTATCCCTGTGATTCCTGACAAAAACAAATCTATTTGTTGTTTTAATTGAAAAAGCGCGATGCAATCATAAAACACATGCACGATATCAGCTCTATCCATACTACAACTAAAACACTTCCCGTCGTTATTTCCACCCCACTTCATAATCCTCTCTGGTGTATGATATAAATCAAATATGGTCCTGAAGTGTTGTGTTTTCAGATTTGCTGACATCAAAATCTTCCCTGCAGTATCAATCGATCTCTGCATATACTCACCTTCCTGCCCTAGTCGTTCACTCCATTTACCATCTTGAACAGCCAGATCGTCTGATTGCGTCTCAATTAACATGGCATATAGTGCCCCTATCCTAGCCCTTTTTCTAATAGCCTCAACTATCGGTACCATAGTTATTCCCGCATGCAAATGATGTTTAAATAAAAAGTCGCAAATTTGCAAATATTTAAAAAATTCATGTTGTTGAAGTCCATATCTATCAACTAGCCCTGCAAATGAGGCTAATACTCCCCCATCAAATAGATCACCTAACTTTCTAATCCCCTTAAGCCTCCAGTCCAACATCCTATAATCCCAGAATATAGCGGGGAATTTAAAAGTTGAATTTAACGGTGTACAATAATTAATCTGTGAAATAGCTAGCTTTTTTCGTACCACCTTCCATATCTTGTATGCTGCGATCATTACCTTGAACCGTGTTTTTTTTAAATAACTTGGCTCACAAAATTTTATTAACGAATTTCTGGCTTCTGCCCCTAACAACAGCTGATATATAGACGGTGCTTCTGCAGTCAGCACATCCTCCCCTGTCAGCAAAATCCGCATATTTTGCAGTAAGCAAACATAATAATAAAAAGTAAAGTTAGGAACAGACCACCCCCCTATCATATGGTAACATCATAAATTTGAATGCTCGCTTTCCTTTGTCCCCATATGAATCTATCACATATGGATTGTACCCTCTGCAGTTGTTTTTTGGTTAATTCGAGCGGTACCGCCCTAAAATAATACAGAATTTTGGGGAGGACAATCATCTTAAGCACATTGCATCTCCCCACCAACGTGAGGTGAAGACATTCCAACCGGTCCAACTGCTGTTTAACCCCAGAGACTATACTACCCTAATTTACCTCTATCAAATCTTGCAGGGACATTCTAATTTTAATACCTAAATATCTAGCTTCATCAGTTACTTGTGTCTCTCCTGGGCAGGCCATATTAGTACATACAATCTGTGTTTTGGACGAGTTTAATTTATAACCAGAAACCATACCAAATTTTTCAGCTAATCTTTCGATCTCCATTATTGCTTGTGCTGGGTCTGCCGAAGCTACTGCTATGTCATCTGCATAGGCTAAGACCCGCACCTGGAAATGCCCACAGCTCATAGATCTAATATGCTCACTTTGTTCTAACATAATCAGAAATGGATTGATATATATAGCGAACAGCAACGGGGAACAAGGACATCCCTGTCTTGTTCCCCTGCTAATATAAACTTGCTGTGATTCCCTGCCCATCACACAAATCCTCGCTCGCGGTGACTTATACATACTTTGAATAGCCCTAATATAACCCTGCCCAGACCCTATCCTACGCATGATACCCCATAAAAATGCCCAGGAAACACGATCAAACGCTTTTTCTGCGTCAAGAAATATCAGCCCAAGCCTTCTATGATGCGCATTAGCATATTCTATAAGAGTAACCACTCTATTGATGTGGTTGACTGTACTTCTGCCAGGTATGAATCCATGCTGACATATAGACACTAAAGGCGTAATCACTGGCGCCAACCTGTTAGCTAGTATCTTCGCATATATTTTACCATCAGCATTTAACAGGGATATTGGTCTATATGCTCTGGGCATATTCGGGGGCTTATCCTTCTTTTCAAACACTACTATAATAGCCTCATCCCAAGATGGAGGCGGATTCCTGGCTTGAGCCTCTTGAAAGGTATTCAGCATGTCTATTTTCAATACTTGAAAAAGTGCATGGTATACCTCGAGTGGTAATTTATCTGGCCCTGCGGCTTTACCATTCGCAAGCGACCCCATTGCCTCCTCCAACTTCTCCATTGTTATTAACTCATCTAATATCCCTTGCTCTTCTAAACTTAGCCTACTCAAATCCAATTCTTGACAAAAATTCTCTCTCTCGTGTTCATCAAACTCACTCTGCGTATATAATTCTTGGTAAAAATCATAAAACACCCCCAGCATACCTTCCACTGTTTCGACCGTATTCCCGGCCACAACCAACATAGCGAGTATTTTCTGTGAGGACTGCCTTACTCTTAGCCTCTGAGCCAGGCATTGACCCGTAGCTTCTCCATATTCATATCTATCCTGTTTATAAATTTTATATTGAAGGGCAATTTCCTTGCACCAGATCGCATTTATTTTAGCTTTGCAACATGCAATCTTAGTATGAATATCCCTACCTTCTAGTCCCCTCTTAAGCACTTGTATCAACTCCTGTTCCGCGTTCCTTAACTCCCCCAGAAATCGCTGTATCAGAATTTGTCCTTGTTTCTGTTTGGCCAGCCCAAAACTAAGTGCTTCTCTACATATTCCCGCTTTAAGAGTGTCCCATACTATAGGACTAGAGGAGGATCCCCTATTAACCTCCAGAAATTGACCAGCCCAGCTAAGCATGTGATCAATAAATGCTTTATCCATTAATAATTTCCTATTGAACGTGTACGCCCTTCCGACCTTCACCTGACTGAGACTATATAGATCTAACAATAATGGACCATGATCTGCCGTTATCCGGGCCATACCTGCATTTTTGCTCCAACAATATATGCCCTAGACATAAATACATAATCAAGTCTCACCAGTTTATGATGAGCATATGAATAAAAAGTATATCCAGGATCTACTAACCCATGATCCTTCAACAGTTATTTTAAAACTCTAAAAACCTTGGGTTTTCGACCCGTATATTTGTCATTTTTATCGACTAAAACTTGCCCATCCGTGTGTATATTGAAGTCCCCACACAAAATTAAGGGGGTAGCCCAGAGAGCCAGTTCTACATTTAAAGTCTCCAGTATATCCGCTTCATCAAAATTTGACCCATAGACTGTACAGATTGTACACTTAGTCCCCCCAATAATACATTCAGCAATTGCCCATCTTCCATAGTTGTCTATCATTATCCTTCCAGTCCCACTAATCCCACCTCGCATTAGAATAGCGACTCCCCTGCTAGTAATAGTCTGGCTGGTCGCAGCCAGAAGTGTATATCCCAGCTCTTCTAGCACACTGCGCTTTGCCCAAGGTATATGCGTCTCTTGGATACACAAAATGTCCGGTTTCATTAAGCGCAGATCTGCAGCTACCCTTCGCCTCCTATTATTATTATTCAGGCCACATACATTAAATGAACATATGCGTACCCCACTAACCATCATTCATCTATCCATATATCTTACCTAATTTGCATGGCTCCTTGCTGATCTTGGCTACACAAAAATGTACATAATTTATTTTGGCCAGAAATATTTTGCTATGGATTGGTTTTTCTGTTTTTGATGCCCCCCACACTTCCCCTTCCCAACCCCGTGCCCCACCCCAAAGCCCTCACTCAACACCCTCGTGCCCCCCACTAACCCCTGACCCTCCCTCCACCCTTTCCCCAATTCGCAGGCAATAGGGCTGATAGCCCTGGTGATGGAAGGTGAGTATACCACCCTGTGTTCACCGATCCCCCGACTTATACCTGGTTTAGTTTAAATTAACACAAAATCTTTACCCCCTTCTAGGAAGCACTGCTAACTAAACCATGAATCAAATCAAAGAGACTGCAGATACTCTTTAGCTTGAACCTCCGAAATAAAAAATTGTGTTTGCCCCTTACAAAGAACCTTAAGAGTGGCGGGGTTTAACAAAAAGGCTTGTGCCCCCTTTGCCTGAAAGGGGGTAATCAGTTGACGCAGCTGCCACCTTTTCTCTACCGTAAAATGACAATAGTCTGGTCTGACAAAAAATTGCGTTCCCTTTCCCACCCTCTTCTTATCTGGTCGTGCCAAGTCATATAACGTCTGCCTCGCCAAGAAATTGTTCAAGGAAATCAAGATCGCCCAAGGTCTCTGTTCAGATTGCCCTTCTTTCGCCACTCGTTGCTTAAACGGGAATCTATGTGCCCTTTGTACTTCCAAAGCCCAGTTCCACTCCTTCAATTCAGGGAAAGCCTCTTCAAATAATTGCACCACAAATTTACGAACATCTTGCCCCTCAGTCCTCTCAGGCACTCCCAGTATTCTGAGGTTGTTTCTACGAAGCCTGTTTTCCAAGTCCACGAGTTTAATCTGCACATCATCTTTGTTGGCATTTATAGCTTCTGTGATCCCCTTCTGTGCCTCCATTTGATCTTCCAAAGCTGAAATTCGCGTCTCAGCTTCAGCCATTCTATCTGTGAAATCGTTGCATGTTTTGGCTAATCTTCTGACAGTATTTTGAAGCTTGCGGCAGGCCATATGAGTTTTCTAATTCTCTGAGCGCGTTTCCACCCTATGGTCTGACAAACATCTATAGATTGATTCCAGCGATATTTCATCCTGTGGTTTTTCGACCACCCCACCAGCTGCTTGGTCGGATAGATTAATACCTTCCGGGGTCATTTCACCTGAAGAGGAAAAATCCCACTGAGGAAACTTCGTTGCTTCTATTCCAGTCCCTCCTTCATTGGTTACTATTTGCTTGCGCACTGTAAGTAGCTCTGAATTTTCCTCCTCCAAAGCAATACTATTCGAATCACTACCGACTCTTATTAATGACCCCTGCAGAGAGCCATTTTTATAACCTTGATCGCCATCCTCGTCAGACATATCCGAAGGTTCAGAAAGGGAAAAGAACTTCTCCCCTGAGTCACTTTCCTTACTAGTGGCATCGATCCTATCAGCAATTACACCAGCATCTAATTCTATTGAATCTAACAGTACATTATCCTCATTAGTTCCTTGTTCCTTGTTCCTTATTCCTTGTTCCTCCATTGTTCTGTTAAACCCCTGCAACAAGATCGATTTTTTCCCGTTTGCAGCCTGGAATATCTGTGGGATTTTTCTAGAAGCCCGTTCTTGCTCACTACTTTGCATGGTATTATCCAAATCTTCTCCTCCTGCGGCCTCTCTAGCACTACGCCCCGCTAGCGCTGCTCTAGTCCCCACCGAGGCTTCACCTGCAGCTTTTGTTTTCCCGCCACGGGCAGCTTTGGGCGCCATCTCGCTCGTTACTGCTATTGCGGGTGTCCAACAGTGCAGGAGATTAGCAAACACTTACGTCGCAGCGCCAGGAGTAACCGCTGTTATACACCACCACTTCGCCCAGCCGTCCCTACTCCAGGCTCCTCGAGCTCCTAGCTTCTTCTGTCGGCTCTGCCGATCCCGCTCACCTGGCCGCACCTCTTCCCCTGCCTCAGGTACGTTGCTGCTTACACACAGTTACAACGCCACCGCGAGCCGGGGGGTTCCGAAGTATGCCGCCTAGGTTTTTCCGCTTTGCCTCCACTTCACCTGGTCGTCCCTGCTCCAGGCACCTGAGGCCTCTCTGCTTCTTCCGCCGGTTCTGCCGATCCCACACACCAATCCACTCCTCCTCCCCTGCCTCGGATATGTTTTTACTTTCACGTATTCGCGCTGTTACCGCGCCATCACCGGCCAGGGAACTCCGATCTTTCCTCTTTGACAGTCCACCGTTTCTAAGATTTTTGGAACAGCATCGCCGACACCTCCGCTTTGCTACAGCTCCCTCGGCTTACTGCTCACCAAACAGTGCTCCAGTCAAATCTTCAACCACCGCAGGTGCACACTATAGGTGAGCGTGCCTTACCCTGCTGCATGGAGCCGAGTCCGATATATCTTGTGACCACCGCGTTAAGAGGTTTTCTCGCTGCTTTCTTTTAATTTTCTTCCGCGTACACTGTTCCATCTTCTTGACCCTTACATAGCAAAAGGTGGAGGATAGGTGAACAAACACGGGAGCCACTCACTCACACATCCAGCCAGTGGACGCCATCTTGCCCGACCAAAATCAATCTCAACAAATGTATTTCTATTGTAAAACACAGCATACAAAATTATGTCCATGCTCGACAGAAATGCGTAAATAAGTAATGGAAATTAATGACAAAAGATTTGTTTGTGTGTTATCCATCACTGATTTAGGATGCAAAATTTCTTAGCTTTTGCATCTGAAAGTTCTCCTTTTACTAACGACACGGAGGCAAGGCCTATCCTTTTTACTCCTCTTTTACTCCGAATAACAGCCCATATAACTAACATTATTAAGAGACTACAATGTTTTTGATACTACAGGAAGCACCACAGTCACATGCACCAACCAACATCCTGGACAATAATTTCTTCCTGCAACATGGCCAGTTTGGCCCCTTTCTTTGCTACTTTCCACCAATATCAGATCTTATGCAATTCTTTTGTGGTCTAATGTCATATGTGCTATCGATTTGACAGTACTGCTGTTTCACCGTGTTTGTGGGGCCCTGTTCTAAAGAACCCCCCTGCCTGCACCACTGTTTCCCACACATTTCTCACATCCACTGAGTGCACATCCCTGTGAATCTGTTTTGCGGGTTTGGTTCATTCACAGGCACCTGGAGTTCCCCTCTTCTCTCTGGGTATTGCTGACACCTGACCCTTGCCGGGTATAAGAAGGCTCATGGCGTCACCTTCATGACCGCTGAGACCAGGGACAGAAAGTCCAGCGTCAAGAGTACGCAAGGGCAAGCCACAGGCAGTAGCTGCTAGCCTGGCTACCCTTAATTGATGTTCACGCACTTGAGTTCATATTTTAAGAATGCTGCATCACCATGTAAAACTTCAGCCGTTAATGACTCTCACCCCCAGGAGGCAGTGTATCATCAGTCCGAATATGTATTATTTTTGTATGTGGAAATTAGCTCCAGTGAGGCCTGTTGGACGCGTATACCCAAATATTGTAGATTATGTTGGCCATATCCTGTCATGTGCCACAAATACCCAGTATTGACTGTGTGCCAATGGTGTGATAGAAACTTCCATGTTTCCGTGCAGGACAACTGAGAGGTGTGCCTGGACTGCCTCCACACTGCTAAGTCATTACCGCCTGCTTGCACCTGGGCTTTTTTTTAACACCTTATAATTTGTGTTATTTAGGGGCATAATTCACACTCCGAATTAGCTGTTATTTAGCACAGATGTTATTGTACGCCTTGCCCCTAATTTACATGGATTTGCATTCTTACACTTATTTACGCATGACATAAAATTACGCTGCACAAGTCGATGTTTACTTCTGCACTATGCAGACTTGAAATGCGTTTGTGTATTGAATTGCAACATTCCATAAATCATGTAATTGCTGTTTACCTCTGATGTTAAGTGACACAGAATGGATGCAGTACCTTTATCAACAGAGAAAATCTGTTCTAGGATTCTGAGTCGATTGCATTAGAGCAATGATACTCTTCAGAAAATGTTTCCAGTGCTTCTCGTCTTTCTTTCTTCTCTGAATTGATCCCAAGTGTTACCGCAACCCCAGCATCAACAAATAGCTAAGACATTATTCTTGAGTTCACAGGTCCCTGTGAGCAGTATCCGTATCCTCAGACTTTAACAGAGAGGAACACCCTCACTGCAGGTGGCTGTACAACAGCAACAACCCTTTACTAGCTGTAAATTCATGTCACAGCATCAGCTAATAATAATTCTAAGAAGCCTATTCAGTAGCGCAGAGAAGGGGGTGGGCAAGCTGTGTTTGTCGACTACCACCATCCCCCCTGTCGGCCGCCAGCCCCCACCCGGAACAAGTCGTCCGTCGGCCGCCAAACCCGCCCCTCCCCTGACCCCCCTCCCCTCCGCCGCTCTTACCTGTACCGGGTGGCAAACTGCCCCGGGTGGCAGTAGGTTTAGCTACGCCACTGAGCCTACTAGAAGAGGTCCCATTGGCAAGGTCAATAAGTTTGGCTTTAAAGTTATAAGGCTCGCAAACACAGGCATGCATAAGGGCATGCATGCTATTCATACTTTGTAACCTGTTGCATCGCACTGCAAGCTAGGGGAATTCCAAAAATTGTAACATAATACACAATGAGGCAGCTTTTAGATGTAGAGAGACACCAGGTTCATGGATTATATGCTTGTTTGTGTATGCCTCGTTTGTCTATCTCAGAATTCAAAACTGGACATTTTGGCTTTGGCAAAGTATGAGAAGAGATAACGATTTTTAACAGCCTATGCAACAGGAAGCAGAGTACTAACACTCTGTTGGGGTCATGGTGAACAGAGAGTGTTTTCATTGTAGTGCCACAAGGATTCATATGAGGTTTCATCTTTTTTAATGCCACAATGTTGATGTTTTTGAAGTATTGCAATGGAAAGTTGGTTCCACTTTGCAGATGACATGAACACTGTTTCTGTATGCTGGTGGGCAGGACTGGCCCGGAACATCAGCGGAGACATGGCTTCTGCTTCCCTGGCAGAGGACTGTCTACCAAATTCAGAAATCCCAGTAAGGCAGGTGGGGATCTATGCACCGTCAACTGAGTTGTAGGTACGATGACTCCAAGGCAGTGCTATTAGCTATTCCAGACGGCAGGTTTGATATGCTTTCCTGGCAAAAGTGTATTTTTCAAGAAAGAAACTCCCAAATCAGGAGTTTATTTAAAAAAACACAATGGTGGTAATGCAGAAAGTTTTCTCCCTGTGTTGTTTTCCATGATGATCGCAGGTAGGGAAATCTGGTGATGGCCACCTGTTGGACTTGGCCCTTTCCACACGGTCATCCCCAAGCTTTTTGCCTTCGCCCTCCTGTTTTCTGAACCCGTTTTTGTTGGCCTTTAGGACTGTGTGCACTCTACCAGTGCTAAATGTCTTGTACTCTCTCTTTAAAACATGGTAGAATTGGGTTACACTCAATTGGCCTATATAATTTACATGTAAGTCCCTAGTAAAGTGATATTACATGTTCCCAGGGTCTGTAAATTAAATGCTACTAATGGGTCTGCAGCACTGGTTGTGCCACCCACCTTAGTAGCCCTTTCAACATGTCTCAGGCCTGCATGTCAACCTGATAAGAAAAACCTCTTGCCGGCACCAAACCTTCCTTTTTAGTACATATAAGTCACTCTTAGGGTCGGTCCTACACAGCCTAGAGGGCAGGGTGTAGTGTATTTGAAAAGTTGGGCATGTAATTCTAAGTTTTACATGTCCTCGTAGTGAAAAACTCCTAACTTCGTTTTTCACTACTGCAAAGCCTGCCTTTCCCAAGGTAAGATTAGGTTACCTTATTACATTTAATAAGCGATAACTTTCAATTGCAAGCAGGCAGACAGATCGAGTTTAGTGACTCAAGAATTACTTGTAATTAAAAGCCCTCTTTAAGGTCAAGTCAGATTTTTTATCACAATTCTGAAATTGCCGCTTTTAGAAAGTTGGTTATCAATGTCATTAGAGGATATATGAAATAAATTATCACTAAGCCCTGAAAAGTGGCTTAGTACAAACAAATGTCAAAAAATGAATCATTTGATTAAACAATGAATCAAGTGCAAATCTCAGATATATATTGAGTAAGAAGCACAAATCAGATTGGGGGTATACTTCAAAAGTCAAAATTTACATAAAAGTTGTATTATATAAAGGGGTACAAACTACAAATCACATCAAGGCAAAAGTAACTGAAATAGACATTCTTTCATATACATTTTTCTATCATGAGTACTTTTGCCATAACCCATTTCTTATCACAAAGAAAATGGGTCAAATTGTCGACATTTCGGTCTTTATCTACTAGATACGAAAGTGAGGACGTGTATGAAGACACAGGCACTTTTTTAATTAAGATGACAGCGTAGACTCCTGCAATTTCGGTTGTCGCTATGAAATAAAGACTCTGTGGTGAGCGTTTGCCCCACACTGGCCATTTTTCAATTTAACTTGATTCTTGGTGCGCCCAATACATTTCTGCTGCGGTCTAATATGACTTTGGAACTTATGACAAAGTTCCCAATTTCTCAGGGTCATCAGTACACATAAGAACTTGCGTCCTGAAGATGGTCTTACAGATGCCTTCACTATAAAGACCAAAATGTCGACAATTTGACCCATTTTCTTTGTGATTAGTGTTCTAGGAAATGTTCATTGTATAGTCAATGATGTTGTTCCTGTTTTTCAATATGTGAAATGGGTTATGGCAAAAGTACTCATGATAGAAAAATGTATATGAAAGAACATCCATTTCAGTTACTTTTGCCTTGATGTGATTTGTAGTTTGTACCCCTTTTATATAATACAACTTTTTTATAGAAATTTTGACTTTTTGAAGTACACACCCGTGCTGATTCTTACTGAATATATTTCAGATTTGCGCTTGATGAATTGTTTAATCAAATAATAAATTTTTGGACATTTGTTTGTACTAAGCCACTTATCAGGGCTTAGTGATAATTTATTTCATATATCCTCTAATGACATTGATATCCAAAAGAATCCCTTGAAGGCACTATTACCTGATCGTCTAGATTACCCAAGCCTCCAAGGGTTTATTGGGTTGCCCATTTTTTTGTGCGCTTTTAGAAAGTTGGCATTTTCTTGTCCTAATCATTTGGTGCCTGCAGCCTGATCGTGGGTCACATGACTAGGTGTAGCTGGCAGTTAGTCTTTGTGTATTGCTACCAGACAGTGACACACAGGGAAGCTAGGTGTTGGCAGGATTCGCCACTCTGAGTTAACGAGGGGGAAGAACTGTCACCTACCACACTAACACATCACAAAGGCTCTGCCTGAGCACTCTAACAATGGTTGTGTCACTACTCTAGACAAGCTGGGGCCAGGGCAAGAAGGAAGGGGAGACCTGATACCTCAGGGGGGTGGAAACCTCTAGAAGCTTCCTCAACTTCAAAGTGGGCACAAGGCATAAATATTGGACCCTTAGACCCAACTCTTCAGTACTCTTGTGGACCTGTGGACTATGTCTGAAAGAAGGACTGCTGTGCTGCTGAAAGGACTGCCACTCTGCTGTACTGTTGCCCAGAAGGGCTGCTGCCTTGCTTTGCTGATGTGCCACTCTGTTGCCCTCTTGCCTGGGTAAGAAGGATTGGACCTACATCTCTTAACCAAGAACCCCAGAGTAACTCCAAGGACTAGTTGGCTGGTCTTCTGATCAGAAGCCTCAGGGACAAAACAGGCTTCCAAAAGCCTTAAACCCAGCACCTGGACTCGCCATCTGTGAATCCTGCCCTCCCAAGTGGTGCCACTCCAGTCCTGGGCCCTTGGAAGTGGGTCTGAATGTGCTCTGCCAGCCCATCTGTGGATTCAGTGTGAGAAAATAGTTAGCATTTGGTTGTAGAATTTCTCCAATCACTGGCCAGAGTACAGGATAAAAGTGGCACCTCAAACACCATTTAATGAGAACATTTCTAGACCTGGGAAGAATACACTGAAGAACAAGGCCTTGCTGGAAGCAGACTCTTGACTCCTGCAGGAGGAAGAGGACTCACACTAGGACTTAAGGACTCCTGACTGCTACCATTGGACTGGAACTCCTCTTCAATGGTTAAGTGGTTGGTCTCCTGTTTGTGTGCCTCAGCAACACAAAAATCAGAAGGACTACTGATTCCAAGAGGGTCCAGATGATCATAGAGGACTGAAACATGGAAGAGACTGCCTTGGAGAGCTAGGGTCTGCAGTACTGACCAGGAAGAACTTTTCCATTTGGAAGAAATTAGGACTTGGGTATTATTTTCCACCTCCAGAATACTGGAATAAGGGGCTGAGGTTTGCTCAAAGGGGTTGCACCCAAGGCTGACAAGTAATTCAGATTTGTCAAGCTCTGAGCTTTTTGCTGCTCTGAAAACTGGTTCGGTGGGACCCGACAGTGAAGGTATCTGGAATCACAGAGCTCCAGTTTCAAGAATGCAGTTTTCAGCTTTGCCCCTCTGGAGGATTTTGATTTCTAAAAAAGTATCAAAGCATGAAGACAAAATTTCAGACGAGGGCAAGATCGAAAATCTGTCCAACCCGCATACAATCTTGACGGCTATGAAGTCCAGATTTATTCCACTCTGAGTTTTTGCCCCCAAAACCAATGGCTTCTGAGGGAGTCCGACGACAAAGTATCAGACTTCGAGAGACACTTGTCAGCCACAGCCTTCGACCCAACCTTGATGGAAAATTTTGACTTCCATTTCAGAGACTAAGTCCAAATGTAAAAACTGTGACCGTGAAGAACAGCTTGGTGTATCCACCCTACGGTCCATCACAGTCATCCTGTATTTTGACTTTTGATTCACGTTTTCCTTTTTTTAAGGTACTTTTTGCCTTAAAACCTGAAAACACCATGGGCCAGATGTAGGTAAAATCAGTTTTACGAGTCCCTAATAGCGATTTTTAGCGAATCGCTATTAAGGACTCGCAAACTGCTATGTAGGTAGGAATCTGCTAATATTTAGCGATTCCTACGCATTCCTTATTTGCGACTGCATAAGTGCGAGTTACAAATAAGGGATGGCCTCCCAATCATTCCTATGGCCAAGAGGCCCATAGGGATGAATGGGAATAGCGTGCGCAATTTGTGAGTACCTAATAGGTACTGCATAGTGCATACTCTACTTCAGGGATGCAAGGGTTCCTAAAGGACACCCTGTTGCACCCCTGAAATGTGCAGGTGTGCACATGTGGCGCACAAACATGCCCAAAGGGCATGTATGTGCGCCACATGGCACTTCGAAACATGCATAAAATTGCATTTTTAAAGGAAATTGCACTATACCACTAACCTGAAGTTGGTGGTAATTTGCGATTCCTTACAGCAAAATCGCAGTTTGCGATGTCTCCCAGAATAGCATTTAGGGAATCGCAAATTGCGATTCTCTAAATGCTTGCGCAAAATAGGGAATCGCACATTTTGTGATTCCTTATTTTGCGAGTGGGTTTCTACTTACCTGCATCGCACACAGCTGAATTGCGATCGCAAAAGCTGAAATTCTGCGAATTTCAGCGTTTGGGACCGCAATTTTGCTTGCTACATCTGGCCCATGTCTCTGGTTCCCCTTAACTTATTTTCATGAGCTTGGTGCCTTTCTGCTCATTAATGTTTTCCCTATTTTTCTGAATTGGTTTGAAAATTCTATTGTGTTGTGTTCTGTACTTTAACATTGTTGGTACTGCTTGAACTTAATAAACTGCCTGCTGCTTGTGTCATAGCTATCAGGTGTTGAGCATAAAGTCTCTTACAACTGTGTTTGACCTAACCAGAGTGTTTTTTTTGAGTTGGTATGGATACTCCATCCATGTTGATGACCACATTTCTGACAATGCTGATACAGCATACGATGTAGTCCTAAATCAGAAGGGCACCAGTTACATTGTTCATGATCATGAGAATTTAATATTTGATTGAGAAAAGATATTGTGGGCCATTGAAATGAGCAGGATCTAGGCAATGTCTTATGAGATGAATGCAAAAGCTGCTTGACATAATTGTGCCGATTGAACCAATATCGTGGCAAGTTATTCCAAATCTAATGAGAGTGGTTCAAAGACTTGCATCTGTATTTTAAGGAATACAGAAGTTAGATGCTAGATGTGGTAGAAACATTTCATCACCTATAGTATAAGTTCAGAAAAGGCTGTCAGCCTAATTAAGTGGGAGAGTGACTCTAGAACAATGAATCTTGAAATGAGACAATAAGAACTAACAAAATTAATGTTTCATAAGATGGGCTAAAATGCCTGGAACTACTGAACCAGTAATTGGTTGGGAGGATAACCAAGCCTATATGGCATGTATTGATATCACAGAAGCCCTGAGCTGGGTAGCCAAAAATCATAGGGCCAGTCAACCAGTTGATTCCATAAAAGTACACTACTCTGAGCTTGGCAGAAGATATTGAATTAGACATTATTAATCACAGTCCACATTGGTTTATGCATTGGTTTGTATTGAGCTGAGAAAACAATTTACCCAGCATAGAATTGCAATTGTAGAAGTATTGCCCATGCATATTTTTGGTTGACTTTAAAGCTGAATTACCCTAAACACGGTCAAATATCACAGCCTTATGACCCCCCATCTGTCATACCCAGGGGTAAGGTCCCACAACTGGATCCCACAAGATAGATAGGAATACTGAAACATGACCAAAAGGGGCATGATTCTCCCTGGATGTTTTATTTAGGGGTGAGATGATGACCTGCATATCATGAGTCCTCTTTTGGGAAATCATCCGACACTTATTGGAAATGTTTGCAACCGTATCCAAAATAGAGACATGGGAGGAAGGGGGGCACTAGAATAGAGAATGAGTTTCAAAGGGACCTAGCCAGCCAGCCCAGGGTTTGTGATGGAAGGAGTTGAATATATCCTCGCAACTTTTTTTTCTTACCCAGACAATTGAGATATATTTTTTAGAAGGAAGTGAAACAGAACATATTAAGGCAGTTAGTCATGAAGAGAGAGACACTGTGTGTTGTGTCATATATGGAGACACTAAGCCCTATTTAAGAAGGACAGTTTCAATACATGTAGTTCCCAAGAATGGCAGATAACGTAGGGATTTTATCTCAACTCACAGAACTAGGAGTTTTGGGAATTGACCTTCCAGTGTTTCATGAATTCCTAAAGGACTCTTAAGCACTAAGAGAGTTGTTGAAATAGGCTCCATATTTATCAGTAATTATAATAGCAGCAGACATAAAGCCACCAAAGAGACAAAGGGAACGAATGATGAAAAATGCATCGGTTCCCTTTGAATGTGGAAGAAGGGGAAGGCAGTGACTACCATTTAGATATAGACAGGGTGACCAGGCATCCCAGATTTACCAGGACACACCTGTTTTTTCAAAATCTGTCCCAGCATATTTCAATATATATATTTTGGTATTTGTAGAGCACAAAACTAGCTTGAGAATAACAGAGTGCTGAACAGGGGACATGACCCTCAAGAAGATACAATCATTAGGGGAAAGTAAAAGGTAGACCAGCAGGCCAGGGGTAGTCTCCTTTAAGAGGTGTGTATTTAGCTTTATTCTGAATTGTAGGAGAGCCGTTGCTGTTCTGATGTTGACAGGGATGCTGTTCCAGATCCTTGAATATGAAGGGGGATAGTTTTGCTTCTGTTTTGTATTCCTTCTTTCAATGTGTTCTCTCTACTCTGTTGATATCCTTGCTCCTGGTCTGACGTTGGCACCCAATGTGGTTAGTCTGTTTGCCAGGTAAGCTGGGGTCTTGTTGTTGGAGACTTTATAAGTGATGTAGCTAGTCATGAAGACTGTAAGGAGAGCCAGTGTAGGTCTTTTAACATGTGGGTGATGTGGTTGCTTTGTTCTAGCCTTTGATGAGATATGCTGCTGCATGTAGGGTACCTTTCTGGTGTGCTAGGGTGGTATTGGGGAGACCACTGAGCAGGGCATTGCCTCTATCCAGATGGCAGAGGACTAAGGTGTTCTGAAGTCATCTTGAATGAGAGGTCTATGTTGAGTGTGAATCCCAGATAGTTTGCATGGACCGTCAGCTTGGAGGTGAATTCTGGCAGTTTTAAGTTAGAGAGCAAGGCTTGAATCTGGGGTTGTTTGGTGTTGGTGGGAAACAGGAGGAATTCAGTCTTTGTGTGATATAGCTTTAGGATTTGCCACCCAAGATTGGATGAGTTCAGGCAAGATTTGTGTATCTGTACATTGTTGCTTGAGGATATTTGTAGGAAGAGCTGGGTATCATCTGCATGTTGATGGACTTGATGCTGCTGTCTACAACAATGGACTCGAGGGGTTCCATTTTGAGGTTAAAGATGATGAGAGTTTGGACAATGCCCTGAGGTACTCCGCAGAAGACCTGGATTATTAGTGATCTTGTAGAACCTATTTACATGAGCTTGGATTGGTTGGTGAAGGAGGGTTTGAACCATTTCAACATAATGCCTGAATATCCCATGCGTGTTTTCAGGGTGTTGATCAGAACTGAATGGCCGACTGTGTTGATGAATGCAGAGAGGTTAAGCAGGACCAGGAGGCAGGGGTTGTTGCTGTTGAGGATCAGCTACTTGGATGTGGCTGTCTCGGTGCTGCAGCATGAAACCTGATTGGTACTCTTGTAGAAGATTATTCTAGCTAATGTGCTACTGTAGTTGGGTGATAACTGCTTTCTCTATGGTTGTCCCTAAGAATGGAAAGTGGGTATTTGCGCGGATGTTGGTAATATTGCCTAGGTCTTGGAATGGGTTTTAAGCAGGGAAAAAAGACTGACTTGCCATAAGGGCATCTGGGAAAGTTCCTTAGGTAATGGAGATGTTGACAATGTGGAAGGAGGGGTGTGAGGACCTCTCTTTTGAGAACAATAATGATGGAAGAAGGAAGGGTGTTGTTTTCATAGAAGTTTGCCTTAAGAGAGTTTAGGATATAGGAAAGGTTCATGTGCGATACTGGAATGAAGGAGGTCCATTTTGTGGTGAGATGATGAGGAATAGCTGGAAGTGAGGGGGCTCTGGAAGTGATAGCGATGTTGGATCTGATTTTGTTTATCTTCTCTGTGAATTGTATGTTGATGGTGGTTCATTTCTAGGGACTATGGATTCTGGGAGAGGATTGGTGCAGTATCTGGCAGCATTGAAGAGGGATTTGCTTCTGTTTGTTGCTTCACTAATGATGGTCTTGTAGTAAGAGGCTTTACTGGCAAATAGAGCAGAGTGTTTTGAATACAGTGAGGTGATCCAAGAGTTGTGATCTTCTCAATGTATTCTCCTGTTTTGTATGGTATGTTTATTTTGTGGTCTTGAGTGCACCAGGGTGCAGGGGGCTTTGGCTTGGGGGATCAGGTTTTCAGTGGAGCATATTCAACATGTGCTCTCATATTGGTCTTATAGAATTCAAGGAAAGCAATGGCATCTGTAGTAAGCTGGAAGTGTTTTGGCAGGTTGTAGTTTTTGTAGAATTTTAGCAGATGGGTGACTTTGATGGAAGGTTATTTTTTCTCAAGTCAAGGGCTATGTTGTCAGGCCGTGAATATTAGTCTACACAGATGGGATGAGGTCCAGTGTGTTGCCTTTGCAGTGGGTTTGGGTGAGTTATTTTCTTTCCAGTGTGTTGAGCAGTGTGTACAATGCTCCCTTTATGCATTTCATGTAGAAGTTGCTGAGAAGATTAAAGTCTCTGAGCAATGTGTGGGGGTGTTTAGGATATAGGCAGAGGAGGACTGGGATTTCTCCCAGGAAGTGCTTGATTGGTCTGGGTAGTCTGTAGGTCAGACGAAAAGAGACAATTTTGTAGAAAGGGAAGTGTAAGGAGAGGAGCTCAAAAGACTTGGGTATGGTAAGGTTGCTAAAGTGCAGGGCCCGGAGGTCCTTTGCACAATTGCAAGCTCCCCTCCTGTTTTAAGTGTGGGGGTCAAGGTGATGTTATAACCATTGGAGATGAGGACATCCATAATATATGTGGCCGAGGATGTGAGCCAGATTTCAATGATGAAGAGTGCATCTGGATCGAGCTGGGCGGTGATGTAGGTGATACAGCATGTATGACTGGGGAGTGTGCATTGATCAGAATTATTTGAGTACGATGTGTTGTGGGAAAGGTGTGTGTTCTAATGATTAGTATGTGGATAGCAGCGTTAGATGTGCTGATTGAGTGAGTGTTTTGCCATGTCTAGTTATGAGTGTGGGAATTGTGTTGAATGTGGTGTGTGCGAGACACATGATGACTATAGTTTACCTGGAGCAGGAATCCTGGCCACTGACCTTATTTGTGCTGCTAAAAAGACCACTATTTTTCCATGGGATTCAGTTACTTTGAACTTTTATTTAGCAGACTGCTCCAGAGCTTATCAGATGGGCCTCTGGTGCAATGGGAGGAAGAATCAGCAAAGCTTAGGCTCTTAGACTATTTGGCTTATTCAGAGTCCTATAGAGAATATGTCATTAGAACTGCCCTGGGGCAGTTAGAAATCCCGTTTGTGAGTTTCACACATTGAAATGGGGAATAACTTGCGGTTTTGTTTATACACACCATTGCAACCATGTGATTCCTCTTTTTCACTCATTTTCTCCACAAAAAGTTCCTTTAGAGAATACCTAGAGGGATTTGAAAATGACAAAACCAAGGCCAAGTGCAATTTGTGCCAAACTCTGAATGTGAAATCAGGCACATAAACTGTTTGAATCAGGGAAATAGCTTTTGGCAATCTTCAAAAACTCAAAATATATTATAATCAAGGGGCCAAGTTAAACAGATTCATTAAGCTACAATAATGCACTGTTTGAATTAGAGAATTAGCTTTTAACAATCTTTGAAAATTTCAAAATATATTAATATCAAGGAATCATGATAAGACCGCTGAGGTAAGAGATCAAAGTGTTAATTATAATAGCAATATTGAAACTCAAACTCCTGGGATAATAGCGCAGACCTTGCATTATTGTTTAGCCCATTGGAAATTTTCCTATAAAGTAAAATAGCCATATAATAAGCATGGCTCCTAGCACACCATGCAGTTTGTTAAAAGGCAGATTGATTCAGAACCAGAAAAAGCAAATGGTCTTATATTCAACAAACAAATGGATTAAAAACAAAATTTAAACAGATTTTTATTGCATTTTTCCAAACAATGCAATCAACATGTGTTAGGTCAAGGAGTACAGTATGCAACGATCATATGTACGCCAAGGTACAGATAATATGAAAATAACAAATGGTTTAGTTGAGGGTGACCAATCAGGCAATGAAAGGCAACAATTACTGCAGACCTACCCATTCGATACACAAGTACCCCCCTCCCAAGCCCCCAGCATACCTCCCATCCCATCCACGCCAATAACTCCTTGGTAGACCTGGCATCATTGGCGAGGGTTTCCCCTGTATTTTTGCCTTTGCCTCCTGTGTATATTGCTGTGTGTTGGACTTCGTTTTAGCTGGATTAGATGCTTTGGGCACTTTGCCACTGCTGTTCAGTGCCAAAGTGCAAGTGCTCTCTGTAAATTGTTGTTATATCTAGTTGATTCCATGATTGGCATATTTGATTTACTAGTCAGTCCCTGGTACAGTGCACTTTGGGTGCCCAGGGCCTGTAAATCAAATGCTGCTAGAGCGCCTGCAGCACTGATTGTGCCACCCACATAAGCAGCCTGTAAATGTAACTCAGACCTGACACTGCAGTGTCTGTGCGCAGTTTGGTACTGCCCTGTTGACCTGGCGAGTACACCCACTTGCCAGGCCCTAACCTTCACTTTTCTTACATGTAAGTCACCCCTAAGGTAGGCCCCGGCTACACCTGCGGGCAGGGTGCAGTGTATGTGAAAGGTAGGACATGCCCTGATGTGTGTGGCATGTCCTGATAGTGAACTACTGCCAATTTTGTTTTTCACTATTGAAAGGCTATCTGCCCCATAGGATAGAATGGGAGTTCATTTATAACATCTTATTGTAGGACTTGGCCTTTTTGGCTAAAGTTCCCTAAAACTTTTTGCTTTCCCCCTAGACCATTTCCTGACATAGAGTGCCAATTTAGATGCTTTGGGTACTTTGCCACTGCTGATCAGTGTCAAAGTACAGTAGTTCCCTGTGTAAAGTGTAATGCTAATTGGTTGGCCATGATTGGTATGTTTCCCTTACTAGTAGAGTCCCTAGTAATGTGCACTGTGTGTGCCAGGGCTAGTAATGCAAAGGGTGCACGGAGAAGGGAACTCAGGCCTGCAGTGTAGGGCCTGCGCGCAGTTTGCTAAGTTAGCATGTTGTCCTGACAAGTGCAACCACTTGTCAGGCCTTACTTTCCCTTTTGCGTACACAGTGGGCACCCCTGTGGTAGGTCCCAGGTAACCCCTGGGCAGGGTGCCATGTAAGTAAAAGGCAGGACATATACTGAGGTGTGTGTTATGTCCTGACAGTGAAAAACACTCCATTTCGTTTTTCACTGGTGAAAGGCCATTCTGCCCATAGGACAGAATGGGGGAGGCTGGTTATTGTGTTTGTTAGCCTAGTTTCCCATAAGTTTAAAATGGAGAGGTGAAGTTTGGTATGTATGAACTCACAGCGTCATAACCCATCTTTCTGTGAAAGTGGTTTTGTCACTGTGTGTTCAGAAGCCGCTCTTTTAGAAAGTGGCTGAGTTTTGTGCTTTAGGCATTTCTGTGTGTCTCTGTTGAATGTGGATTGACTGTCTGGATCTGAGAGGGAGGGGTGAGATGGCACCAGGCTGACCTGCAGCTGGAGAGTATGCGAGGAGATGCCCCGGGAGGTGAAGAGGCCTGGGTTGCGGCTATAAAACAATTGACCCATCTCCTGCTGAGTGATTAAGGATCCAGACCCCCAGTATCAAAGGGAGAAAGGTGACACTGGGAGGGAGACAGCCAGAACTGATTTAGGCAGGGGTCAGGGACCCCTGAGCACAACAAACTTCAAAGACATTTAGGGGTATATCTATGAGAGCTGAAACCCCTGAACGTTGGAATGAAACAGAAATGGATTGAGACTGAAAAGGCTTGGACCCATTCTGTGGTCAAGAGGAACCTCTGCTAAAGAAGGAGCAACTGAAGAGACTGCTCTGGAAAGACCAATCCTTGCTTCATGATCTGGGGCTGGTCTGCAGTTTGCTGTTCTAACTAAGGGAGAGGCTGTTGGGACTGTGCTTGGAGGCGCTGGGTCCCCCTGCTTGAAGAAGACTGTGCTTTGTGCTGTGTCTTGTAACCCCAAGGGCCCGAGGTGAGCTGGCTCCCTGTTTGGAAACACAGGAACATAACAGGTTCCGGAGAAGTTTCAAGCAACGCGGTGGGCGCGTGTTGTGGCAGCTTGAGACCCTCAGAAGGTGTGCCCTGTGATCTTGGACACACGGAGGAGAGGCGAGACTCGGACGCGCAGGGTGCGTGTCGAGGTGCACCGAGGCGTTGGTGAAGAGCGCCTGGTGTTCGAGTGCACCGGAGGAGAAGCGAGGCTCAGACACGGTGAGCGTGTCGAGGTGCGGCCGGAGGTATTGGTGAACAGCGCCTGGATATCGGGGCACCAGAATTGGAGTAAGTCTCAGTGAAGCAGTGTGCGTGCTTTGTTGCAACCTGGGACTGTGGAGGTGATCGGCTTATCATTGTGTGCACCGGAAGAAAGTGAGTCTCTGCAGCATGGTGTGCGTGTCTTGGTGCGAACTGAGACCGCAGGAAGGAGTGCCGGTTGAACGTGCACTCGGACTCGACGTGAAGCCCCATCAGCGCTGTGTGTGTGGCTTCGTGCCAGAAGAGACCCGGAGGGTGCGGTAGTGAACGTGCACCCGGAGTAACGTAATCTCAGGGGCGTGGGGTACGTGTGCCCTGTGGCCGCCTGAGACCTTCCTAACAGTCGCGGCCTGGACCGGCAGCCCCGGAGGAGCTGAGCTGCCGGCCGAGCGGCTGAGGCCCATTGAGAAAGTTCTGCACGAAAGGCCTACTTCATTGAAGGAGGAGAGGAGAGTGGGGTCACGACCCCAGGTAACGTGGATCACTGCCTGGGCAGGGTGCGGGCTCGGAGGGACACTCTCTCGGCCTCTCCGTCCTTCTGACGACGTGAGCCTTTGCTTCGGCTCAGATTGGGGCCCGTACTGACCAAGGAGTGGTGGTACTGGGGCCTGAGTGGGAAGCTGTACTTCATTTCATCGTGAATACGTGTGGGGGGCAACTGTTATCGAAGAGGCTGACTGTCGTAATACACATGACGCCTGACATTATTTCCGCCTAACGAAGTACACGATTGTAGCGCTACGCATTGCATTATTTCTCCCTTGCAAAGTACAGGATTGTAGCGGCCCGCATTGCATTATTTCGTCATTGCAACGTACATGATTGTAGCTACGCATTGCATTATTCCTTAATTGCAAAGTACATGATTGTGGCGGCGCGCATTGCATTGTTTCTTCATTGCAAAGTATGTGATTGGGGTGTGACGCATTGCATTATTCCTTCATTGCGCAGTACATGATTGTAGCGGTACGCATTGCATAATTTCTCCCATTGCAGGTACCGGAGTGTATCGTTACGCATTGTATTATTTCTCCTGTGCCCGGCACAGGATTGTATCGTTACGCAGAGCACTATTGTTTGACCATTGCAACGTGTGTGATTCTAGCATTACAACCAGCATAGCGTTTGGAAAGCGGTGCTTGGGATTTGAACCTACCAGCCAGCCGGAACGAATATTACCCGTTATTATATGTTGGCTTTTGTAACGTGTGGTCTGATCGTATATCTTTCTATATAAAGTTTATACTCATTTTATCAAACTCATGTGGAGTCCATTTGTGGTGTCACCAGGGGGTTGCTGTGGGTGTGGTTGCACATACTGTACACTCGTGCCTTGGAGATAGGCCTGGCTGCTCGTGCCAAGCTACTAAGGGGGTGAGCAGGGCTATCTTAAACGGTGTCCTTACTTGGCCTAACGTTGAGTGGGGAGTCCCGGGTCGCGTATTTGTGACAGTGACGCGTGGCGGGGACTCCGGCTTCCAACACTTATAAATATAAATTCCCATTGGGACAAGATAGGAAAGTAAAGTTTAGTATGCCTGAACTCAGAATGAAAAGATGCATCTTTTAGTGAGGATGATTTTTACATTCTGTGTTTGAAAATACCACTTTTAGAAAGTGGGTATTTTCTTGCTTAGCCATCTTGTATGCTTCTGCTGGGTTGTGTATTGACTGTCTGGTTTTGGAGTGACAGGGGTTGGGGATGTGCATCCTGTTCAGACAGCCACTTGGTGGGGGGGGGAGTTGAGGTGTGTCCTTCCTTTCCAAGGTGAGTCGGGGCTGGGCTGAATAGACCTGGGCTGCATTTATAGTAGGGGGAGGAGATTTCCTTTCACCTGAATGGGAATGCTCTGCCTTACACAATGCTGTCTCCACCTCCTGCCGGCAGCTGCACTAGAGAGGACTGAACTGGTTTTGACTGAGCACAGGGCTTCTCTGCCACTAGAGAACAAAGGATTTTGTGTTATAAAAAGTGGGGCTCAGACTCAAGACTTTTAGATTCTGGAATTCAAGAGGAACCTTTGCCAAGGAGAGGAGCTGGAGAAACTGAGGAGAAGTACTGCCCCTTTGCTGTGTGCTGTCTGGGGTTGGACTGCAGTGGCTGTTTCTGCCAAGGAAAGGACAACGATGTTGCTGTGTGCTGTGTCCCCTGCTTGAGGAAGATCCCCAAGGGCTTGAAGTAGAGCTTGACTCCTGTTTTGAAGTCTCAGGGATACAAAGACTTCACCCCCAGCTCCCCTGAACTCTCTTGCTGAGAGTTCTGACCTGCCAAGAGGTGCCTGCTGCTGTTCTGGGCCTCTGGAGGTTGCTGATGGAAGCTGAAAAGCGACGCATCCGCACCTGTTTCTGCCGCATCGCCGTAGTGCATGAAGAATTTCGACACATAGTTATCGTGCCGCTGAAGAAACCGACGCAGTGCCTGCCCGCGGCTCGAGAAATCGCCGCACTCTGCATCGAGTGCACCGATCAACAAAGGCCGAGATCACCGCACCGATTCTGACGCAGGCCCTGCTGTGCGGCTGCAAGAACCAACGCATCATGGGACCGTGGCCGTCGCCGCATCAAGAACCGACGCAACACTGATTCTCACGCATCGCAGTGGGCGCCAAGTCTACAAAGGACGCTGGGGCCGCAGTAAGAAACCAACGCAATACCTCCCCGCACAGTAAGAAACCGACGCATCACCACCCCTTCAGTAAGGAACCAACGCATCACCTCCCCTGCATGGCAGTAAGGAACCGACACATCACCTTCCCTGGAGTAAGGAACCAACGCATCACCTTCCCTGCAGCTGTTCTTTCTTTTGACGCATCCAAGGTACTTTGTGTTGAAAGTGTCGCATTTGCAATTTGCTTTGAACAGAACTATTTCTACCTTTTAAAAGTCATATTTTTATTACTGTATTGTGGATTTTTGTCGTTTTAGTCTTGTTTGGTTTAGATAAAGATTACTTATTTTTCTAAACTGGTGTGGTGTCCATTTGTAGTGTTTTCACTGTATAACTGTATGTGTGCACAAATGCTTTACACACTGCCTCTGAGATAAGCCTGTTTGCTCATGCCAAGCTACCAAGGGGGTGAGCAGGGGTTATTTTAGAAGTGTATCCCCCTTACCCTGACTAGGAAGAAGAGTCCTGACTTGGACAACGGTGCAAACCATTGCCAACTAGAGACCCCCATTTCTAACACTGCTCATCCGGTGCACCTTCCCAATTGGCAATGTTAGGAGTATCTTTGGTATAGGATGTCCCACGTGCTCCGCTTACGGAGATTTAGCCATGTTCCACCACTGGTTCATCAATGGGTACAGGAGAGTGTGTAGGGGTATCCCAATCCAGCTCATTCAGGCATCAACAAACACATTGATTACTTTTTTCCTGAACAGTATCAGAAGAAGATCTGGAAGAAAATGGAGGTAATCTAGAACAGATTGGTAAATTCTATCTAATCAACACAACCTGGGCACAATATGTTCACCAAACACTATAGACACACTAAGAAAGATGTAAAGGTACATCAGTGGCCATACGGGATTGCACAAGCACTAAAAGATGCATTACAGCTTGAGGTAGAGCAAATGCTAGCAATTGGTATAAGTGAACCTCTCAGAAGAAACTGATGCCTGCCCCTTCTGTTTGGATCAATATGTTTCAGCAGTGATTTCTGAAGAATGAATTTGATATCAATATGTGGGTCATTGCCAATGCCAAGAGTTGACAATGTATTTGAATGAATAGGATATGCCCAGTGCATTAAGTATATTAGATCTAAAGTAGGGGTACTGTCAGATTACGTTTTGAGGCCAGTGCTAAGGAAAATGGATTATTTCACGTTTGCATCCTTCCATTTGGACTACATGATTCACAGAGCATCTGTCATATGTTATAGCAGGGTTTTTCAAAGTCGGTCCTGGAGGGTCGGATCTATGGCAGATTTTTAAGATAACTACATTTATCTAAATTGGGATATGCTAAAAATCTGGCATTGATGCGGCCCTCCAAGTCCGACTTTGGAGAACATTATGCTATAGGATAACCTCTTAAGGAGCCATCAGGGATGCTGGGTTGACATTGTACTATTCAACCCACACCTTTAACACCTCGAAAACATCTTCTACACTCTAAAAGAAATTAGTCTTTAAGCAAATCCTAGAAGGTGAGTCCAAGCTACAAATCACGTTCTATATAAGCGTTACCCTTCGTGCAGCAGACTTACAAAACCACGGATAGACAAATAGAGGCTCTTAAAAATGGCTATTCAAAAGCAGGAAAAAGAAGTAAGTTCTGTTCTGGGACTTTCTGGGTGCCATTGCCATTTTATACCCACATTTTCAGACATTTTTGCCCCCTTGTCTCACTTTCTAAACAATACTATGCCAACATGTGTGAGATGGACAGAAAAAGCAAATGATTATTTTCGTGAATTAGGGTTCCTTCTAGCAAAATAACCAATATTGACATGTCCAAATATTAAAGCTCCATTTCTCCTAGAAACAGATGCCTTGGGCATTGGATTCAATGTGTTACTATTTCAGTAGAAGTCTGATGGAATTCGCCCTGTCCTGTATATTGGCTGTAATCCCTTCTACATGAGCTTTGGCACTCTGTAAGAGAGGCAATGTGTTTGGCCATAAGGTTGAAAGTCATATCCTAAAAATATTATTTCTTAGGCAGACATTTTGCTCCCTTTACTGCTCATGCCCCTTTGATTCATTGACTTGGTATAAAGATATGAACTAGCTTGCACTGAAATGGTTCTTGACCTTGCAGCCCTTCTTTTTTTCCTCCACTGCATAGATCGACTACAAAAGTTTACAGACATTTTATCAGGTTATCCTATATCCCAACTGACCACATGTCATGGCTTAGGGGTGAAGAATGGGTTGGCAAAGACCCAAACCCATGCTGCATATTCTGATATCAGACCTGTGATTTTTAGCCCAAACTCATAGGCTTAGTTCACCACTCCAAATCACAAAATAGCACTGCCTTTGGGTGCTACCTGCTTCATGTTTGATGAAATAAAGTAAATAAGAAAAAAAGTATTGACTCTAGATGAGGTGTGAAGGTCTAGTTAAAAAGGTCCCTTTTCAAACATAGGATAACAAACAGTGCATGCAAAAGCAAAAGCTATCACTCGGGAGCCCCCATCAACCCCTGCCCACACCATATCTACAACTTAGGAAGAACCTTGATCAGAGCCTTCCTCACCACTATCATCAACACTTCCATCCATAGCACAACCTTCCCAGGCAACTGGAAACACACCAAGGTCAAAGCTCTCCTGAAAAAATCCTTGCTGACTCATAAGAACTCCTTAACTACAGACCCATTGCGATCCTACCCTTCCCTTCTAAAGTCATGAATAAAGCGATCAACAGGCAACTCTCCAAACATCTAGAACAGCACCACCTCCTCGACATCACTCAGTCAGGATTCCACAGCAACCACAGCATGGAAACCACCCTCATTGCAGAAACTGACCACATCCAAACCATCATGGACAGAGTGGAAACTGCTGCTCTCATTCTCATCGACCTCTCCGCAGCTTTCAACACCGTATCCAACAGCACCCATATCTTTAGACTCCACAACTCCCTGAGATGGATGACCTCCTTCCTCTCCGATAGAACCCAGTGATTCAGACTCGCACCGTACATCTCTAAACCCAAAAAGCTCATCTGCGGAATCCCTCAAAGATCTTTTCTCAGCCCGACCCGTTTCAACATATATATGGCACCTCCCACCAATGTAATAAGAGCTCATGGAATCAACATTTTTTCCTACGCAGACGACACTCAGATCATCCTCTTCCTCACAGAGGATAACAACACCACTAGGACAAATTTCACAACCTGCATGACCAACATGGCAAACTGGATGAAAGAGAACTGCCTAAAAATCAACACAGACAAAACAGAACTCCATGGGACTCCACTTGGTGGCCAGCCAAATTGGGACCCATGCCCTCGGAATCATCCTGGATGAAATACACGATGAACAAACAGGTGAACGCCGTGACCTCTTCCTGCTTCCTCATACTGACAATGCTCCACAAGATCTGAAATTGGCTCCAAACCAACACAAAATGCATGGTCGCCCAAGCCCTTATAAACAGCAGACTGGACTATGACAACACACTCTACGCCCGCACTTCCAACCAACTCACCCAAAGACTTCAGACCACCCTGAATGCCATTGCCAGAATCCTGGACATCCCCCGCAGCGCACCCATCATTCCACACGCTGGAGAACTACAATTGCTACCCATCCAGAAATGCTGCCAGTTCAAGCTACTCATCCACGCCTACAAAGACCTCGTCAACGCCGGACCTGCCTACCTCAACCACCGCCTTCACTTTTTCAGTTGAGCCAGACAACTACGCTCAGCCTCTCTCTCTTGCACATATCCCTCTCATTCGCAGAAGCAAAACAGGAGGCTGATCATTCTCCTACTTTGCTGTCAAGACCTGGAATTACCTTACCCAACACATTAGGCCCTCCCTCGCTCTACACGACGTCCGCAAGAAACTAAAGACCTTCAACTAGGAGTTCAGCTCGGCCTGCACTCCCCCTACAGCACCTGGATACCTTCACGGGTGATAAGTGTGCTCTACAAATCAATTTAATATAACATAAGATAAGATAACATAAAAACTGAGCCAGAAATGAAAGCCTACATTAGAAGTGGGCCCCTAATACTGATTTGGAAGGAAATGGGTGAGACGCAATTTTACATGCAGTATTCCAACATTCGAAATTACAGAGGACAGCACCAGGGACAAATTTAGCAGGGTTGGCCGAATTTGTTAGTGTAGAAAGGCCAATAATTTGAAAATAACAAGTGGAATTAGGTGCAGCAACCCTGATTTCCCTATTTTATTCCCCATTTCATTGGAGGTGTATATGGGATAACTTGTAAACGTGGAGAAGTGTGGCTCAATGGTTAGAGCGGCAGACCCTGATGCAGAGATCTGGCCCGGGACCAGGGTTCAATTCCCGCCTCGGCGGGTCTTGGGCTCAATTTCCTCGGACCTGATAATTCTCGCCTCGGTGCCTATTCTAATCATGGGTCCCACTCTGCAACTCTGGGCAATAGCTTGCTTAATCTCCACAACGGCCCCAACAGCGCTGGGATACCTGGCTTCACCCTGGGGGTGCCCAGGAGTGGACATTTCACAGGGAAAAGCCAGGAAGGGTTCCACAGCGGTATGCGTACAGCGCCAGGAGACCTCTTTGGGGGTATAAGTGCGCTTTACAAGTACAAATTTCATGGTAATTCTGCATCTTGAGAGTACTGAAACCTGCAATATCGGTAATTCCAGGAGTAAAATTATGGCACCCGAACTACCACTGAACTTGTAAAAAAGAAAAACTATGAAAAATCTATGCCTATGGGCATTGTAGTCCATATCTTTTGCTTCCATTTATCTGGCTTTGCATAATTACTTTTAAAGTATGAATTTTACCTCCATGGAAGTACTAACTGGAGTATTACATTGAGTGATTTGGGAACTATTTCTATTTTGAACTCAAATTTTCTTTCAAGACAAATGTGATTTAACATGGTACCACAATATAGCACTTTGAAAGCAAATTTAACATAAAACGATGAAAGCAAAATGTGAAAATATAAAATAAGGGTGTTTAGTACTATGAAATAGGTTTGAAATCATTCAGAAGAGAAGTCTGAACAGAGGTAGTCCTTGTGGACAATCGCTAACGTACAAAAGGTATGCCTGTTCATTAAATCTGTGGTGTCGGGGCGCGGCCTGCAGCCAACGAAGATGGCCGCAGCCTAGAGGAGCTCCGGATCCCCGGTGGCTAAATTCAACATCTGAACAGTCATCCGTGCCCAAAACTCAGCGTAATTGACGGCAGAGGTGCCGGGACTCCTGCGGCACCTATCGGATCCGCTGCGGGGGTGAAGAATCACCGGCCGCGCGCGCCTCTAATGACAATGCGAGGCGCGGCCTGTGACGCGAGGCGGTCGGGGCCTCGATTGCCAGCTGTGCCCGGCGGCCGCTTCCAGCGCCCACGGTCCCGAGGCGCCGTGAGACACGGTGCGCCGTGGGCCGGTCCTCGCCTTGGGGATCCCCTCCTGAGACAGCGTGGCAGCAATCTCGTTATCCACTGAAGCGGTGGGACCCGCGAGAAGTGAAGCGCGGGGGCCCACCGCCCACACCAGCCTCAGTTTGCGGCGGCCGATCGGCGGCCTACAGCGGCAGTAGGTAGGCAAAGGGGAATCAAGGCACAACACCACATGGGCCGGCGTGGCACGGGAGCTGGCCGACTCCCGGCTGGGGGTCGGGGCGGGGATCGCCCCGGTGCACATAGGACGGTCACAGCTGCGGCCTATCAAGGAGTATAACGAGACCGCGGGGGCCTGTGGTGGGAGTCCCCCTGGCCCACAAGCTTGCCAACCGGAGCGCTGTGGCCTGGCAGCGCCCTGGATCCCGGCGTTACACAGTGGGGCCCACGCTCGGAAGCCGGCCCCCAGGAGGGTGTTGCCGTGGACCGCAGACACCTGCTCAGAGGCGTGCCGCACACCGACTCCCCACGGACGAAGGGGGGCTCCATCCTTACTGCAGACACTTGTCTTGAGGGCCTTGGTGCCCAACGGCTGTAAATCGCCCAGGAGGACGGATTTTGAGCGAGAAAGAGGGACAGATACTCCGCATTTACCAACGACGACGCTGCAACGGCAGCCGGCTGGTGGGAAACCCGACAGGCCGCGTGCACGGTGAGGTGGCACAGGCAGGCGGTGGTGAGTACCACCAACTAGCAGCTAGCGGCCTTGGGTCATTCCAGCAGAACAAGACACAATGGGGGGTCGTGGCCAACGAGTCACCCACCAAAACAAACTCGAAAAATGTGCCTATTCCAAACCGGATCAGGATCAGCACGACCGAATCGACGCCGAAGCGGCGGCCGGCAAGGGTCCCTCGACCGGAAAAGAGATCACACTAGCAGATATCATGACCACGCTCAATAAGGTGCGTACATCATTGGAATCCCGCATAGACACTGTTACCACTGAACTTTCCCTAATCCGCGCCGATTTTAGAAACCTCAGCTCCCGGGTGACTGTGGTGGAAACCACGACTACTGAGCTGAACTCGAACACAGCTGCCTTGAAGAAACAAGTGAAACAGCTAGAAATGGAGAGTAAGGCCATGGCGGCAATACTGGATGACTACGAAGGTCGCTCCCGCCGCAATAACGTACGTATAGTGGGAGTGCCGGAAGGAGAAGGGGACCCCGCGATAGACCTCTTTGTAGAGGACCTGGTCAAGAATCACCTGCAACCCAGAGGACCCTCCAACTATTTCTCGGTTGAGCGGGCCCACCGGGTCCCCGGGGGCAGACCCCGGCCGGGTGCCCCCCCATGGCCCATACTGGCGCGTATCTTCAACTTTCGAGACCGCAACATCATCCTCCAGACAGCCAGAGCGGCCCCCCCGATCCGCTACCAGCAAAGGACGATCTCCTTCTTCACGGACTATACGGCGGCTGTAGCCAAACAGCGACGAAATTTAATCGCAGTAAAACAAGAACTCAGGCAGCGTGAACTCAAATATTTGATGCTGTTCCCCGCGAAGCTCAGAGTGGAGGTGGATGGGAAGACATGGTTCTTCCCCACTCCGGAGGAAGCACAAGACTGGCTCGAGGGCTGGCGTCAGGTTCCACCTCGTGGCAAGCCGGGACGAAACATCAACCGAAGAGCGGTGGGATCACAATCTCCAGGAACGTCGGAGCAGACGCCGGCGACGGAAACCCAGCAGAACAAAGACTAACTGGACCCTATAGACATTGTACCCACCTAATATGGCGTGATAAGGACCTATTCGTTAGCCAGGATATATTGAAAAGTGGCGAATCATTTGGCTGCACTATAGGTACTTGGTTAGATGAGACTATAGATTCATGCGGTACCCTGCGGCAGCAGTGGGGCTTGTGGGCCTGATCGCTGCTGGCCGACCTGCGGCCCCGTATTGACAGACAACTTTCGAAGTTTCGCCAGGGTTTACTATACCTGCTGAGAGGGTAATAGCATTTACCAGATAGCCCGGGGGGGGCCACCACAGGAGCTCTCTTTCCCTGAAGGTACCGGGTAATGGGATTTAGGCGCTCTGCAAAGTTGGGGTGGCGGGTAGTTCTGAAACCGTCTTGCAGGGAGGCAGGGAAGGGGGAGGAAGTAAGGGTTTCTTGGGGTAACTTTTGTTTTAATTGGAATGTTTGTTGTTATTTGTTCAATGGCACACCTCATATGCACACACATGGTTCAGGTACGATTGTAGAGATCTCCGCGTCATGCAGCACACATCTCCAACACTGTCTATGACAGGGCAGCCTGACCCCTCCGATGTAGCGACTACACGCTCACAGCAACTGCCTATAGTCTCCTGGAATGTCAACGTTCTCCGGGATAAGCTCAAGCGGGGATTGGTCCTGCAATACTTAAAGCGTAAGTCACCAGCGATAGCCCTGATACAAGAGACCCACTTAACAGGAACGACCTGTAAAGCTCTCGATAGATGGGGCTTCAAACTGGCGGTACATTCAGAGTTTACGTCCGGTTCCCGGGGGGTAGGGATCCTTATTAAAAAACAGCACCCGATTATTATAAACCACACATACACAGACGATCAGGGCCGTTTCGCGGCCCTGTCATGCCAATGGGAAGGTCGGGTTCTTAATTTAGTTTCGGTATACATCCCCCCCGCACTCCACTCGCTGGCGTTTCCGGCGCTCAGCGCATTCCTGCTTCAGCTCCCACAGGGTAATTTAATCATAGGCGGTGACCTCAATGCAACACTGGATGATACCCTAGACCGCACACCCCCTCGACAACAGCATCAAACTTACACTAACTTAGCGGACTTTCTGGACGCCCTGGGTCTGGTAGATGTCTGGCGACTCCATTTTCCACAGGCACGACAATACACATACCACTCGGAAGCGCATAACAGCCTGTCTAGAATAGATCACATATTGATACCGGCGGGGGAAGTCGTGAACTTCCTCGACGTTGCGCACTTCCCGAGGGGCATCTCAGATCATTCCCCTGTCAGCGCTCTGTATACATGGCACACTACAACACAGCGACGAATATTCCCTATCTACCCGGGATACCTCAAGAACTCAAAAATTGGGAAGGGGCTGACTGACGCTACCAAACTCTACTTCAGCGAGAACACGGCCTCGGTCACCTCCCCACTAGTCCTATGGGAAGCCTGCAAAACGGTGATCCGCGGACAAGCGATCTCCCTTATCACAAATCATAAGAGGGAAAAAGCCCAGACAGTGACAACACTTGAGCGGGAGGTGGGCGACCTGGAGAGGGCCCACGGACAGGATCCCTCCGACTTGACCGCCCATTCGCTGCTTCTCAAAAAGCAGGAATACAGGGACTACTTGTGGGAGGAAGCGAAGATGCGAGTCTCCGCTACTCAGCACACTGTATACGAAGTCGGCCATAAGGCCGGCAAGCTACTGGCATGGCTTGATAAAAGGGAAAAGGCAAACAGTTGGATCGCGGAACTCCAACTTCCCACGGGAGAAGCTGTAACAAACCCACAAGACATAGTAGACCTCCTAGCGCATCACTATGAACAGGTTTACACCTCGGCGCTTACAATAACACAGGCGGATGCGGAGGACTTCCTCCGCGATATCGGACTTCCCAAACTTACGGAGATGGAGTCCCAATTATTAGAGGTGGAACTTTCCACGGAAGAGATAGCGATCGCGATCGGGAATCTCCAGTCGGGGAAGGCCCTGGGCCCAAATGGTATCCCCATAGAGTGGTACAAACGACACGCAATGACACTCACGCCCCATCTCGTGGCAATGTACGAGACTGCTCTAGATGGAGGGGAACTTCCACGAGACCAACGTATAGCGACGATAGTGGCCATTCATAAGCCCGGCAAACCGGCTCAGGAGTGCGCCTCCTACAGGCCCATATCCCTGATTAATGCCGAGGCCAAAATCTTGGCTAAATCTCTGGCCAATCGACTCACGCCGCACCTAGCCACATTGATACACCCAGATCAATCGGGGTTCATGCCAGGTAGGAATTCAGCCCTTAATCTGAGACGCCCCCACAGCGTACTGGGACGCAAGCACACCATACAAGAGGACGTCATCGTGTTATCCCTGGACGCCCGAATGGCCTTCGACATGGTCGAGTGGCCTTTCCTATTTGCCGTCCTCGTGAAAATGGGGTTCGGGCCCAAATTCTGCGCGTGGGTTAGGTTGCTCTACACTGCTCCCCTCGCACACGTTGTAGCTAATGGACATATATCCAGAGACTTCCCACTCCATCGAGGCACCAGGCAGGGTTGCCCACTGTCTCCGCTTCTTTTTGCCCTTATATTGGAGCCCCTGGCGGCCTGGGTGCGACAAGACCCTGTCATTCACGGGCTCCGCTGGACGGAGAGCTGCGAGGATGGAATATCCTTGTATGCTGACGATGTTCTCCTTTATTTGGCCTCTCCCAAACATTCTCTCTTGCTTATCTTGGACATTTGTGACTCATATGGCAGACACTCAGGGTACACAATCAACTGGACCAAATCGGTGATGTACGTCCTGAAGGGCTCTCCGCCGGCATTGCCGGCTAGATGTGCTATAACACTAGCCGGGGATACTTTTAAATATTTGGGAATCCACATCACCCATGACCCGGGGGTCTTTATGACTCTGAACCTCCAAGCTCCCTTGCGACGGCTACAAAGGGACACAAAATACTGGCAGTCGCTCCCACTAACACTTTTAGGAAAGGCAGCACTTTTTAAGATGATGGCGCTTCCGAGGTTCCTGTATGCCCTGCAAAACACCCCTTTCTTGGTCCCCCAGTCCTACTTCCAAGCAATAGAAACAGAAGTCACAAAACTCCTTTGGAATAACAAACCAGCGCGCATAGCTATGAGAAAGTTGTTCCGAACATGGTACGATGGTGGTATCGCACTCCCAAGTATACAAGTGTACTATTGGGTGTCTCAATTAACGGTCATCAATCACTGGCTCCATGTCCCGCACACGGATCCGGCCTATGGCCTCGACAGATTAGAACTGGGCGAGGAGGGATTGTATTGAGCGCTCTATAACAAGACACGGGCCCTGACAGACCCAACGAACCACGTACTCCAAGTATGGAACAGAGTGCGCAGAAAGTTGGGGTGGCATAATAAGATCACACAAGCAACACCCCTCTGGGTCACGGATAAACTAGGTAGGCTGGGTAAGAGCAAAGGATTCAAACACTGGGACAACATAGGGATATCTAGGGTCAGGGATCTCTGGGTGCGGGGAAAGATGGTCCCCTTTGAGCAGCTCCAGACTTCCCAAACAACAGAAGCAATATGAGATGGCACCGACGGAACAGTTCCGTTATCGCCAGATCAAGCACGCACTAGAGGCAGTGATTCCCCCTGGCACTACTCCACCCGAGGCCTCTCCGCTAGAGGATAGACTGCTAATGGATCATATGACAACAAGAGCAATCTCCATGACTTACCGTAAGATTTTCAACAACATGCCTGGCACCATGCAAAGGCTCCGAGACAAATGGCGGGAGGAGGTAGGAGACCTAGATGACACTGAGTGGCAGGAAGTGCTTGCGTCGCCCAGAGAGGTAGCGATCACATCCAAGCTGCGATTAGTACAGCTCAAAATACTCCACAGAATTTACTATACTAGACCCACGCTCGATACAATAGGAAGAGCTCCTACCCAGCTCTGCCTACGACAATGTGGGGCAATTGGTACCTTCTTCCATACACTCTGGGAGTGCCCCGCAATACAGTCATACTGGAAATCTGTCATGAACATCATTACAAGAGTCAGCAGAAAACCAGTCCCTCCTGAACCCAAACGCTGCATTCTAAATATTTGGGAAGCAACAGATCTTAACTCCATAGCGCAAACATGAGCGACATTGGGAAGGATGCTGGCTAAGAGGAACATTGCTCAGTATTGGGGGGGAGCAACTGCACCCACACACATGGAATGGTGTAAAGATATGGACAGGGCCATGGTGGCAGAAAAGACTGTATATGTGCGTAGGGGTTGTCCAAAAAAGTGGATTAAACTGTGGGACGGATGGAACACCTACAGAGGGGGACTATGTGAACTACCAACAGTGCCTCCTGAACCGGAACTGCCTTAATGTAAAGGACACTACAGTATGTGCTGACATGCACACAAACGCAACAAGTGTGAGATGATATGACGATCCCGATAAGTGATCTGTACTGTATATGACGATATGTACTTACTCTATGTGATGAACCTGAATGACGTTATTGTGCCACGTATGTTCAATAAAAAGATTTATTAAAAAAATCTGTGGTGTCCACCTCGCTGCGGCCCAGCTTCATGCATGAGATCAGTAAATTTCCGAGTGGTTTAGAGATTGAGGATGGCTGGTGTTGTGAATATTCATTGTAATGAAAATGCGCAAGGTCTGTTGTAGGACATTTGCATGCTCATTCTTGATCCTCTGCCTGTCTGTCATGATGTGTTCTGTATCAGACTAAAGACATACAGCACACCTGAGTGATTTTCAGGTGATGAAAAGGGTGCCATGGCCTACATCTGGTCAGTAAACTCTTTTACATCAAGCAGGGTCTTTGCTGTAGAGCAAGTGCAGTGCCTTACTGGATGCTATGCCTGTGCGTGTGTACCTTGGATATGCCTCATAAGAAGGTGTATGTGCTGCCAAACGAGGAGCGTGACTTGGTTTCTTACTCACTTCAGACCGAATAGGCTCTGTGGTCATTCAGTGGAGACCGTGTCTGGGATCACCGCTCCTGTATACTTGAAGACTGAGGAGGATGTGCATTGGTAAAGAGCAGTCTCTTACCAGGGACCCAGTACAGGGAATAGGAAGACCAAGCTATTGTTAAGTCATTATTATCTTTGATGCATCCATGGAAATAGAAATAGTAAAGCTTCCATTTCAGAGGACAATTAAAGGACTAGGAAACAGTGACACGAGGCCTGTGAACCTTGGATCCACAGTGGGGGTGTAGATGGAACGTCCCAAAACGCGAGATGGCTACCTAGCATCACTCCAGATGATTTTGGACATGTTTACAGCTGTGCTCCTATGTTTTTATTCTGCCACAAATTGAAATAAGAATTGGTACATTTAAAGCTGCATCAGGCAAAGACGAGGAACATTCAAGAACGTATCTTAAAACCATCGAACGTGGTAGTGGGGCACAATGAAAGAAAATCTGTCATCTGTCTGTGACCCATGAATTTTCTCAACGCCAGTTTAGAAGTTCTATCGTCTCGGAGAAGGACATTAAATTAGATCTCGGTCATCTGCTTCCTGTCACTTCCTATTATGATCTACTTGCTCATCAATCCTTCGGGGAGATGAAAACCTGTGTGACTCCATCTCAATTTGCATAATTCTAAGTGATGGCTCGGTCAGAAGCGGCTTCTCTCTGATATTTAAAAGTCTGCCATTGAGAAAGCCATTAACCCTTTAAAAACATGCACATTCCTGTTCTAGTTGAGAATTAATTTAGCTTGTCAAAAAGATAGAACAAAAAAATCACTCTGAATATAAATCACATTTGTACCACGGCAGATCTGAAAAAATGTCTTTACCAGTACTGTCATTTAGAATTCATGCATTGTTGAAATACACATGTAGTAATGATATTGTTTCTAGATTTCTGATATGTGTTGAACTTTGCTGGAATATAAGGATGCTTGTGTGATTTTGTTGTGGATGCTCTTCTTGCTACAAATAAAAAACAAGTTAAATTATATTAGTACCCCAGGTGATTTAAAATAAATTCATGTGCCAGAAAGGCTATCTCACAGTGATGCATGCTTAAAAATTGTATTCATGAAAGAGATTGTTTTTCAGATGACTGCTACTGAAATGCAGATGGTGTTTAAACTTATACCGCACTAGTGCAGAGATAAAATATTGTTCAATGTTTGTTAACAGAGCATTTGAAGTGAATTAGGAGCACGTGCAGTACGCAGGTGCAGGCCCAGGTGCATGCCCACAAGCAGTGGATTGCATGGATGTACGGAGTAAGTCGGCTCATTGTAAACAGGAGCAGTTTTGGAAAGTGCGCCTATATTTCTTTGGCTAATGAACTGTTTGTGTGTCAGGCAATGGTAATAAGTACTCAAGTAAAACAGTGAAAAAATCCCAGTCGTACTCCAACTATGGTAATTGTATTCAGAATTTTAACCTAGTTTTTAAAATTTAAATAATTCTATTCAGGTTGATTCACCATCATAAAGTATATGCTCTTTCTTGGATAAGGAGCACGCTGCATTGCTGTAATGGAAAGAGATCTGTCTGTCCTACTCTATTATTAGTGTTTTGGTCCATATTTGCCCCTAAAATGAGTAACTGTATGCTCTGGGCTTCCTGCTCAACAGCCCCTCTTTAAGCCATTAGCCAAGGAAGACTCAGGGTTCAGTTACTACTCTGAGCAGCAACTAGGCAAAGGTCCTCTGGCTTTCCAAAGCTCAAGCATACACACATGGGTACACGGACATGCACACTCACAACATACACGCCCAGACAAACACACTCCAACTCATCCTCACGCTCTTGACAAACATCCTCTGTTTCTCACTCACTCTCATGTAATGGAGACATATTTGTCAGGCACTGATTAACTTGGCTGGACAAGGAATTCTTTGAAGAATTCCAGACACCACGGCATGTGACATCTAAGTGAGTTTTCCCAGGTTGGAGGGTTATGCCCACACATGTGTCCTGGCCTCTCTGTGCATAGCACCCAAGCTTTACCTCACTGAGTGGGCCAAATAAGGCCAAAGCTGGTTGTAGTACATGCTTTGCGGGCTAGTCATTTAAGAATGTACCTGCTTATGTATTCTATGTATTCAGGATAACATTGTGCTCCTCCACAGATTTCCCATATATTAAAATGCCATCTTGGAAATAAATTGTGTAGTTGATTCCTTAAAAAATGTCAGTAACCATGCGTTGGAAAACACTAGCAGCTGAAGTTAACCCAAAAGGCAACTGCGTGAATTGAAAGGTACCTTCAGGGGTAATGAACGCCGTGAGATGTTTGGAGTCATTGTGCAGTTTAATCTGATGATAAGCGCTCTTGAGATCGACTTTAGAAAATACCTTAGCATCCTTAAGAGTAGACACCAATTCAGTGATATTCGGAAGTGGAAATGTGTCAGCCACAACACACTGATTCAAAGATCTCAAATCTACACAGAATCTCATTCTGCCATCAGCCTTCTTGGTAATAACCACAGGAGAAATCCAGGGAGAAGCCTCCACTGGTTCGATCACTCCCGCGTCAAGCATTTCCTTGTTAAGATTCTTAACCTCCTCCTTAGTTACGATGATTCAACTCCACTGTTGGAAGTAACAGGTAACCTAGAAGAAATAATTAGCAAGAATCTAGAATAAAGTACGCTCTTTATTGAAATGATGTGGATTCCAATCTGATTTGAGGCCATGGAGGTGGTCAGCTTTAAGTTGGATTACATAGACTAATATCAGACCCAGGGCCGTCTTTATGGTGGTGCGACTGGTTCAGCCGCACCTGGCGCTGACCTCTGGGTGCCCTGTGTTTGGAAATAGAAATACCTTAAGGGTTACCCTGCTGCATACTTCATTGTGTGTCCAGCCGTTTTCAGGCAACAATAAAAATGTCAAGATAAATCTGGTGATTAATGATTCTGCTGTAGAGAGATCGGAGTTTTGTTTAGTAGCAATTTCGACTCATCATAAAGTAATGCAAAGAGTTAATGTGCCTGCTGCAAAGAACGTGTATTATGCAGATCACAGAACTGTATTTATGTGGATAGCTCAGTGGGTAATTGCTTTTGTCAACCGAGATCCCTTTGTAATTTACAGTTCATAAGTTACATTTCTAATATAGCAATATAGCACAGTGACCTATTAACTGTCATCAGAAAACTGCATGCAAACTGAATGGTATAGGTTAGAACGCTATGTTTTCTCCCTTCTTTCATTATCCTAATGTCACTAAAAGGTTTTTTTTTTGTTGGTAGAAATACGTTGTTATTAGTAAACTCAACCCAACCACTGTGGTACGTTTTAAATCCTGAGTTTGTGCTTCTCCAGACCAATATACTTCCTATAGACTGATGTACACATGCATGATTCATTGTCTCTATATAATGTGTGGTTGATGCACAGCACTCTGACAGCCTATACTGGTATGAAAACAAATTAAATGTATGTGAGAGAAGGGCTATAAAGAGATAAGGGGCACTTTTGGAGGGGGGAGTGAGGGAATCAGTGGAGAAGGAAGTCATTTGAGAAGGGGGGGCACCAAAAAAGATTGTCGCACCGGGCGCCGACAGTGCTGAAGCCGGCCTTGCTCCGACCAGCTGTTTCCAGGTGGGTCGTGCAAACAGCTTTGAGTACATAACTGAAGTTTAAAGGTTCTAGATAAAGGTGGTACTTCAGACGACCCTGGCAGCTTAGCTTTTTTATACATTATCTGTATATTGATGACTTTGGCATACAACATTGAACAAGCTTTTGTAGATGTTTAGTACATAGTAAAATAGGGTAGTAGCTTAATTTGTGTTAGAATGATGAAGTAAATGTGTAGAAAAACATTAAATGTAACTCATTTTGTGTTTTAATTTAATTTTGTTTATTTTCCACCAAACTGCAATCAGGATGCGCACTCACACCACATTCTAAGGGGAAAGCTATAACCCAACTACCCCTTTGTAAGGGCTCGTAGAGAGGAGCCAGCATAATCTGACAGTATACATACTCCTTATGTACATGTCATCAGAGATGACCTCGCTACCAAATTGGCTTGTACACACTCGGGCCATATTACACATTGTGCCTGTGACTCAACTGACCTTTACACATGCTGTATGTGCCCCTAGGGCACTTGGGAATTAAAGAATGAGCTGTAGACATTTGAGCTGTAGAAACCGGTCCCAGAATGCTTGTTTCCGGTCCAGGGAAGACATGGCTTGGCAGTTCGGGCTGGACTGTTCCCATGAGGCACAGGGTCAAGACTGATTTGCATATAGCTGTGTCTGAACTGGGGTGGCGAAGTGAGCTAAAGACGATGATGGATTCAACCCAGATCATGTACTGGGGTGAGTGTCTGAAAAGTTTCAGCGCTCTGTCCATTATCTCCTTGTGTTTGCGACATTTGTGCAGCCTCTTCAGTAATCTAGATCGTGCCGGTTCAAAGCACATGCTGGCACATCACAGGGTGTTGTAGTCCCATGCAAATGAAGGAACGCTTTGCACCCATACACTATTACAGAAATAGATTGTAAGAAATTAATGGTTAATAGTTGTGAGGGGTGGAAGCCCTACTCAAGCAATGACCCACAAAAGTCACTAAATCAACCTTTGCATAACCCTCTGGTAGCGTGGCATAAAAGCATTCAGGCTTAACTTAGAGGCAATGTGTAAAGTATTTATGCAGCACACAAAAAGTAATAAAATGGAAACAACATACAAGAAAAGTCCAAAATTAATTTAGAAAAAGAGATACAATTTTAGTAATTAAAATGATACCAGAATGACAAAAACCCAGTCACTAGAAATTAAAATATTGATTTTTAAAGTTGTTCATGAAAATAGCACCAAAAAGCAGAAAGTAGAACTCAGAGTTATATGGTTGCGTTGATCAGGGGGAAAGTCACAAGTTCAGGCCAAAGGTGATGGAACACGGGCCGGATACAGGGACCAGATTAGTCCCACTATAAAGCTACCTTTTCAAGTTTATCAATCAAAAAGATATGTTTATTTAGACCATAGGCCTTTAAACAATACACAGACATATCCATAACATTATATACAGTTTCAATTCACTTTAAAACATTTTAAATAAACATAAATAGCCATCATTGAATTTCATCTAATAAAATCATACATAAATCCACTCATTAAAATGTGCTTTCGAGTATAATACCTAGTACAGTCCAATAAATTACAAAAAGCACCATTCCTACTAAAATTCAATGATCGTAATTTTGACTGCCCGCATGAATCTCCCCATGGCACATGCTATATCCAGAAAACACATATCAGTTAAAAACTCTGCGATTTGCCCACGGGTCCTCATTCCATATATTAAAAATATTGGGGGTAAAAACTGTCTCCGCTGTGTATAACCTTTGAACAATCTAGCAGGATGTGCAACATAACACATTTGGTATTCAGACCACAAGTACAAGTGCCTCCTGGTTGGATCATTTTACATTTTACGATTTCATTTATCTTACTAGGATTGATTCCATCCCTTATTCTCAATACTTCACTTCTTAGCAGCTGATTTGGTAATATGTCTACATATGAAAAACTCTCTTTATTCCGCCAAGATTTTAACATAAACTATACCGATTTTTTCCCACCTAAACACTGATAATCACATTCATGGGACATGTCAATACCTAACGCCTTTAGCTTACTCTTTGAGATTTCGATTTGTAAATTCTGTGGGCCCAGCTTTACTTTCATATCCTTACAGACCGCACCCAAGTTTTTCTCAACAATTTTTGCCCATTGTAATTCACTTTGCAGGATTTCATTATTGCACACTGAGAGACTTTCTGTACCTCCTCCTCATTCAATCTTTTCCAGAATCTTATTAGCGCAATTGCAGCTAATATACTCCATGATGTCATGCCAGTTTCTATTCTAATTGCTTGAATCATAGCGGAGCCGTGTAGTGACAATGGACTCTTCAGACATTTCCACTCCTCAGCATCCCACCTGATTTTGCCACTAATATATAGCAGCTCTGCACCGTATTGCAGCTGGGGGGGGGGGGGATCATTGCTGCATAGGCTTTTAACACAGGTTTGTAAGACATTTCTCCAAGTCCCTATCGAATGTTTTCAGGCTACTCACCAAAGCCATAGCCCTGGTCTTCAGTGCCTCCAAGTGTGTTTTTTATTTCAGGGACTTCTCAAACCAGACCCCAAGATACTTATATTCATTAACTAATTCAAGCTTCCTAGGTACCAACTAAATTTACTTTTTGTCTTCCCAAAGAAAAGCACACTACTTTTATCCATATTTACCACAAATTTTTTACAGCTACAGTATTTACGTCTAATTTCCTTTGCAGGCCTATTTCTGTTTGATCTAAAATCACAAGATCGTCTGCATACAGAAGGCATGCCACATGTTTGCCATTTATTCTGGGGCTGAATCCTTTAGCGGATGCTAGGATCATGGGCTAATCTGCAACGAATAATGAGAAGTGTAAGGGGGAAAGTACGCCTCAACCCATTATTAATTTGTATGTTTTGTGTTAAGGTCCCCTCTGTGTCCATAATGACCTGAGCCCAATCATTCCTATGTAACTCTTGAATTAGTCTTAGGAGATCTTTTGGGATGTCCTGTTTTTTCAATGCATTCCATAGGCGATCCCTGTCTACCAGGTCAAAAGCTGTGCAGAAGTCTACGAAGCAGCAGAATAGATTCCCCTCTGCTCCACAGACTTACGCGTAATCGACCAGGGTGCAAAGCATTGGTCTATTGTAGAGTGACCTTCCTTAAAACCCCCTTGTTCTGGGGGCACTATATAATTCAATTCAGCACATTCCTTCAACATTCCTAAGAGTATTTTTGCAAAACCCTTCTCTGCCACATCTAAAAGATTAATCAGCCTAGAATGTTTGAACATTTTTATATCTCCCTTTTTATGAATCGGCCTGATAATTGCTCCTCTCCAATTTTCACGTATATTCCCCGTATCCGAAATCTCAGAGAACAACTTGTACAATAGCTCAGCCCACCAATCCGTGCAAGTTTTTATAATTATTGCAGGCATAGTACCCAATCCAACCGCACGAGTCAGAGTTAATCTTGCAATAATACTGCTGATGTTACTTAATGAAAATTCCAACCTCACGTCCTCATCCACTATCTCCCAATGGGTTACATGTCTTATTTCTAACTTCTTTTTTTTTGCCATATATCTCCTCCAGATAATCCACCCAAGCTTCTTCTTCTACCACACAATTCATCGTACCCTGCATTTTTTCTGACCCTTCTTGTACCAATTTCCAGAAAAGTTTTGCATTTTTGGTTTCTATTGCTTCTAATATATGTCCCCAACACCTCTCTTTTTGATCTCTTTTCTGGTCTCTAATTAAGGTTTTATACCTTCTCCTTAACTTCATCAGGGGATCATAACTTTCTATTTCATATCTTACTTTGAGGTTTCTTTCCCCTTATCCTTATCTGCGCCTTTAGATTCTTACATTCCTCAGTAAACCATTTGTTTTTCTTATTTCGGTTATTCAGAACTTCCACCTTTCTTGTTCCCTTTACTTTTAGAACTACTCTACTGTCTGATTATGTTGTCATACTACTCAGGATGTTCTGTTGAGGCATCCTTCGGTGTTGTATTTTGCTGAAAATTACTCAATTTTTCCATATGTTCATCTGTTAATCTAGTGGTCAGTCGTTTTGGATACTCCATCTGAAGAGGGATCACCTTTTCTCTCGGCAACCTTTTACCTCCTGATAATCTTAATTTCAGCGGATGGTGATCGCTTCCTTCTTCAGACCCCAGTTGAAAGTCCCTTATTTTATCAAAGTTTCAAGCATGCATGTATATATAATCAATTGGGCATAATTGCTGCCCCACCTTAAAAGTCTGTTGTGCTGGATAATCCTCCTCCATCCTACCATTCAGACAAAATAAGCCCCTTGAACCCAGGTATTTTCCTAATTCTATATTCCGTTTAGACCATTTAGTTTTTGGGAAACATGCCACCTTTATATTATACGAGCCCAGTATTTCTTTAGACCAGATATCCACTTTATTTGGGTTTAGTTTATGGTTCAAATCTCCCATCAGTATTAAAATATCTTTCTGGTAATTCTCACGCAGATTATCAAAATCCTCCTTCATTGATCTATTTCTGACCTATATTCCTCAGAGCGCCTCTCCTGTATATATGAATTTACTATTATCAGCTTTTCGTTCTTGTGGTATGGGTCCCGAAGCTCCACTTTACAGACCACCAGCCATTTACATCTAACTAATAATGGTGTCACCTTCCTGGCTATTTTGGTGGATACCAGAGTGATTAACCCCCCTGCGGGACGTCCTTGCTGTCTTTTTGTGGCAGACTTTTGTACCTGCACATACGCTTCTATTGTCAGGGTTTCATCGCACAGCCATGTTTCTTGCAGACACACAATCTCATCCTTTTCAAGCCCTGGCGTGAAGAGTTCTGCACACGTTGTAGGAGGCTGCGAGGATGAGGCTTTCAGCGTGAAGAACAAGTCGAGTGTCGCGGACGCTCATTGCTGAAGTGTGAAGAGTCCGTTGTCGCTGGAGCTTTGCATTGGCAGTCCCCGTGGGCAGGGGTGGTTTATCCCTTAGGGCGGCGGTGCGTTGCCCCACTTATATTTGTCCCCCTCCCCCGCCTCTGTAGTAATATTATTAATAACTAGTAAAAATAAACAAGAAACTGTGTTTACTTTAATAAAGTCAGCCCGCATGAGTCAGTCAGCCTTCCGTGCAGTATCAAGGGGGTGGGGCAGGCTTATGGACAGCGTCACGTGACTGGCAACGACGAGTGAACGCACTGCACCTAGTGAGCAGAGTGCGCATTTTGGTTTGGCCGGCTGCCTTTTACCGGTCAAACCGACATGCGCACTACAGGCTTCTCAGTACTGCACATTGAGTGAGTGGGGGTTGCTCAAAACCGCAGACCCCCAGTCACGTAATGAACGGTGAGTTTGCCTGCTCACGCCAATCCTGCCGCTGCTCTCGACAAGAGAGCAGCGCCTGGATTGGCTGCAGGGCGCGGTAGCCAGGTCTAGTGTAGGCCTTTCTACACATGGCATTGCGAGGGTGGGAGGGTCTGCCCATCGGAGCAATGTCTAATCACTGTAATGGCTTATTGTACAGCCGTGCAGTGATAAGCCATTTCTGCCGTTGCTGGGCTGATGGGCCTGCCTCTGTGTCTCTTCCCTCCTCTCTCGGCGAGTGGAGCGAGACCACACCAATGCTGTTGTCATGGCGAGGTAGGCTTGAATCAGTTAGATCTGGAGGAGTTAACTAGGAGTGCTGAGGACAACCACACACGACACTAGTCGATCAACAACACCAGCCAGCCACACTTTTGAGTAAAAGTAGGTTGGTGGCAAGTGCAACCCGTGGTACAAAGTGGTAGGAAATGAGACGGTCGGCAGACGGCAATTACGGTTTAGTGGGGGAAGGGGGAAAATTAGAAGTGGGATTCTGAATCGGCCTGATGACGGAGAGGTGAGGTTGGGTTCTGTAAGGGTTGCTTTACATTAACAATAGTATCAATCCAATCCCCGAACCTTACCGAAACCAAACTCACCTCTGTTAATGCGTTTCCTCCCTAAAAATGTCAATTACCTCCCGTCCCTCCCTCGCCTTCCTTCAGCACCAATGAGGCCCCGCCTCCCACCCAGACCCACCCCCAGCATAAAAACTCTGCCCGCCCCCACCTCCACCTGTTTTTTTCTGTCTCCCTAGTGAGACTTACCTTCAGTTCCTCCCTGTGGCGGTGCCGGGGAGTCTTCGAGTTGGTTCTCTGCGACGGCGGTGCCCTCGACAGCGTTCTCCTTGCGGTGCCTCCTCTCCTCGTCTCCCTCGTGGTATTAGGGCGGACCGGTGGCTCAGGAAGCTGCTGCGTTGTTTGGCGGTCCTCCTGTGGCTGGGGCTGTGTTTCCGGGTCGGGCTGTCTTGGCTGCCTCATCTCGGACTGCACTCTTCTGGGAGACCTGGTAGGACCGGTTTGTGCCCGATCTTTTATTTTGGCTGCGTTTTTGTGGTTTATTTCCTGTTTTTGGCAGTTTCCTGGCCTGGGCTTTCATTGGATGGTTCCTGGTGGGTTTTCTCTACATTTAGGTTACGGGGTGTTGCTTCTCCATTCCTCTGCTGCCATGGGTCGCAAAAGGGTGTTTAAGAGGAACAACCTGGTTTCTTCTTCCTCTTCTTCCTCTCCTGATGGTTCTCCTGTTCCCCCCAAGCGCCCTCGGGGTCGGGGCCTTTCTGGGGGTGATGTGCCTCTCATGTCCAAGGATGAAGTGCAGGGCATGATTGAGGCTGCGGTGGCTAAGGCTCTCTTGGCTCGTCCGGTGCCTGCTGCTCCTTCGCGTCCTCGCTCGCTGGATCCTGCTGGGGCTGTTTCCCTGTCGGACGAGGAGGGTCCTTCTACCTCCTCTGGGGGAAAGTATATCTCCAGGGAGGAGCGCTGGGATGTTCTGGCTCATGTGCGGGACAATTTGGGGTTCCCTCCGTTCCAGCTGGGGGAGAGGGATGGGAGTCTTTTCCTCAGTATGCTTCTCCCTCCCAGTTGGGCATGCCCTTTCAGGGTCCGGTCAAGGACATGGTGTTGAGGGAGTGGCGTGAGATCGATAAGTTGCAGGTCCCTCGCTTCCTTCAGAAGCTGTACCTTTTGGAGGGGGAGGATCCCTTGCCTCACAGTTTGAAACTGGACTCTATCCTGGCCACTCTGATTGGCAAAACTGCGATTCTGCCTGAGGATTGTACCCCGGCGGATGCTACTGATAGGAAGGTGGACTCTGGCCTTAAACGCTCCTTTGCTGCTGGGAACCTGGCGCTGCGGGCTAGCCTTTCTCTGCCTACTCGGCGCAGTCTCTGGTGCAGGATTTCGAAAAGTTGGCTGCCGCGGTTCAGGAGGGGTCTGAATGCTCTGACCTCCTGGCTGCTATGGAGCAGCAGGCTCGGCTGCTGGCGGACATTTCGTCTGACGTGATCAAGTCTTCCGCTATGTCCACTGGAGCTTTGGTGGCGGCGTGTCGTTCCCTCTGGCTCCGATCCTGGAAGGCTGATCCTGGTGAGAAGGCGGCTCTGTTGAAGTTGCCTTTTGATGGACTGGCTCTGTTTGGGGAACAATTGCCTGCCCTGATTTCGAAGGCTTTCAAGGAGCGGAAGCATGCCTTGCCCTATAAGGGCGGTTCGGCTCCGTCTGGCAGGCCTTGGAATAGGGCCCCTCGTTCTTCCCCTAAGCGTGATTCTCGTCAGTCTTTTCGCAGGCGGCGTTTTCAGCCCCGTTTTTCTCCCAAGCACGCTGCCTCCGCGCCTAAAGGCCCTGCCAAGAAGGGTCCCTGACAACTACTGTCTGGACGGTTCACTGCCGGTGGGTGGCCGTCTTCGGCATTTTCTTCCTCGGTGGCAGCAGGACGTTTCGGATGGCTGGGTCCTGAGCACTGTGGGTCATGGGTACGTGATCGACTTTGTGCTGGTTCTGCCGGATTCGGGGGTTTGGCTGACTCCGGTGCCTGTCTCCGGTCCCCGCAGGGTGGCTCTGCTGAACGGGGTGTCCTGTTTGCTTGCCAAAAATGCCATCTGCCGGGTTCCTGCCGCGGAGATGGGGATGGGGACCTACTCCATTCTGTTTCTGGTGCGGAAGGTGACCGGCGGCTTTTGGCCTGTCCTGGATCTCAAGTGGGTCAACTCCTGGGTTCGGCCCGTTCACTTCCGCATGTTGACCCTTCAGGCCATCATTCCTCTGGTTCAACCTGGCGACTTCCTGGCTTCCGTGGATCTCGAGGACGCCTATCTCCACATCCCTGTGGCCGCTTCTTCTCAGCGTTTCCTGAGGTTCGCTGTGGGAGACGCCCATTTTCAGTTTTGCGTGCTTCCCTTCGGCCTCAGGTCCGCGCCCAGGGTTTTCACCAAGGTCCTGGCGCCTCTCATGGCTCTCCTTCATGCAGATGGGGTTTTCATTCATCCTTATCTGGACGACCTCTTGCTGCATGCTGCGGGGGAGTCTTTTTTGCTCGCTCACATCGGGAGGGCCTTGGAGGTTCTTCAGGGGCACGGGTTCTTGGTGAACTGGGGAATGTCTTCTTTGGTCCCCTCTCAAGACATGGTGTTCATCGGGGCTCGTTTTCAGACTTTGCTCGGCCTTGTTACCTTGTCCGACAAGCGCTTGCTCTCTATTCAGTCCCAGGTTCGGGCCTTGATGTCCCGGGCGGCTTTTCCGGCGGTCCAGTGGCTGCGGGTGCAGGGGCACATGGCTTCCGTGGTGTTTCTGGTTCCTTGGGCTCGTTTTCATCTCCTCCGCCTGGCCAACTGGATCCTGTTGGGTGGGTCTCCGGGGTCTCAGAGTCTCCTGTCCCTGCTGCCCATGTCGGACCGGATCCGGGGGGAGCTCTCCTGGTGGCTCTGCCGGCGTCACCTTCTGGCCGGGGTTTCGCTGGCTCCTCCGGCTCCGCTTGTGGTGACTACGGACACCATCCTGTCCGGATGGGGTGCTTGGCTGGGGTCGGATCAGGTTCAGGGGTGCTGGTCCCTTCTCCACTCACGGAGGTCCTCCAACTGGCGGGAGTTGAGGCCGATTTGGCTTGCCCTGGTGCACTTTCAGGACTTTCTGCAGGGTCGTTGGGTGTTGATTCAGACAGACAATATGGTGGCGAAGTCCTATGTCAACTGTCAGGGGGGGACCCGGTCCCGGTCCTTGAACTTGATTGCCAGCGTCATCTTTCAGTGGGCTCAGGTCTGGGTGCTGGGTCTGTCGGCTCTCTACATTCGGGGGTGGACAATGTGAGGGCGGATCTGTTGAGCAGGGAGATTCCGTCATCTCAGGAGTTCTCTCTCCTTCCCGGTGTGTTCGTCCAGTTGGTGAGTCGTTGGGGCCTCCCTGTGGTGGACCTGTTTGCGGATCCGGGGAATGCCAAAGTGGTCCGGTTCTGTTCTCTGGGCAGGTGTCCCGGGTCTCTGGGGGTCGACGGCTTGACCTGTCCTTGGCCTCGGGGTCTGCTGTATGCCTTCCCCCTTTCCGCTGCTCCGCTCCTTTCTGGTGCGGGTCCGCAGGGACTGTGCTCAGGTGTTGTTGGTGGCTCCCTGTTGGCCGCGGGCGAATTGGTTTCCTCTCCTGTCCGGGCCGTGTTGCGACCGGGAGTGGGTCCTTCCACTGGTTCCGTCCCCTTTGGAGTTTCCGGCCCTTCCTCTGGATTCTCTGCGGAGGTTGCACCTGACGGCCTGGCGGTTGAACGGCAGGGCTTAGCTGGGTTGGGGGTTCCTGCCCCTTTGGCTGTTACTTTGCAGGCTTCCCGTAGATCCTCTACTCTGCTTTCCTATGCTAGGCATTGGCGGGTCTTTTCGGCCTGGTGTGCTAGCAAGGGTGTTGATCCCACGGTTGCTGACCTCTTTGTGGTGATGCAGTTCCTGCAGGATGGGGCTCTTCTGGGGTTGTCGGTGGCTTCTCTGCGGGTGCAGTGGGCGGCTATTCAGGCTTTTCGGGGCTCCTGGCGTAATTTGCGGGATGAAGGGGCTCTGATGCCGCGTTTTTTCAGGGACTGTTGAATTTGTTTCCCCGCCCTGTTCGGTCCTTCCCTTCGTGGGATTTGCATTTGGTGTTGGATGTCCTGTCTGGTCCTCCCTTTGAGCCCCTTGAGGGTCTTGAGTTGCGTCTCTTGACTTTTAAGACTTGTTTTTTGGTCGCTATCACCTCGGCGCGGCGCTTGGGGGAGTTGGGGGCCTTGTCTTGTAAGTTTCCCTTCTGTAAGGTCTTTTCGGATCGGGTGGTTCTGGTTCAGGTTCCGTCCTTTGTCCCTAAAGTCAATTCGGCTTTTCACCTCAGTCAGGAGGTGATTTTGCCTGAGTTCTGTCCTGCTCCTTCTTCGGCTGAGGATTGTCGCTTGCATTGTTTGGATGTCCGTCGGGCTTTGCTGTGGTACCTGCAGGTTGTGGAGTCCTTCCGGGTGGGGGACTCTTTGTTTGTTAACTTCGGTCCAGCTAGGAAGGGTGTTAAGCCTTCCACGGCTACTTTGAGTCGTTGGATTCGGTCCACGGTTTTGATGGCTTACCATCTTAAGGGGGTGGCTCCTCCTGTGGGGGTTCAGGGGCGTTCCACTCGCAGTATGGCGGCTACGGTGGCTGAGTTGCAGGGGGCTTCGGTGGTGGAAATCTGTAGGGCGGCGACCTGGTCTTCTCCCTCTACTTTTGTCCGTCACTATCGAATTGCGAGTCTGGAGCGTTTGGATAATGTTCTGGGCCACAGGGTTTTGTCCTCTATGCGGGACCAGGGATGTTGATCTGCTGTGTTTGGGGCACTGTATTACATTTTGGTGTTTCTTTCTCACTCAGTTGTCCGTCTCTGTTTTCTTCTGCCTGCTATGTCCTCATTGGTGCTGAAGGAAGGCGAGGGAGGGACGGGAGGTAATGCTTCCATTTCTAACGATAATGGCATTACTCCTAGTCCTACTCCCTCGCCTTCCTTCGAGGACCCTCCCTCCCGGTGCGGTTCAACTGAGTGCTAGCTCTGCTTGTTTACGTACAGGTGGAGGTGGGGGCCGGCAGAGTTTTTATGCTGGGGGTGGGTCTGGGTGGGAGGCGGGGCCTCATTGGTGCTGAAGGAAGGCGAGGGAGTAGGACTAGGAGTAATGCCATTATCGTTAGAAATGGAAGCATTTTTATTCCCCTCGTCCAGGGCAATGTATGCTCCCTCTTTCACTGCAATATCAATCTTGCTAAGTAAGGTGCTCCTCCAGTCACCTTTCAAAACAAGTGTCAGCAGAAAATGTGGCCCGTTTAATTTTGCTGCGTCTGTAACCTGGCCCGGTCTCCATTTGGCCACTCTCAGTCGGGTCTCGCTTTCGGTACACAAAAAAATCTAACCTCTGATGCATACATTCCCCTTTTTTAAAAAAAAACGTTTTTTACTATACTTTAGCAGCCAGCGATATTTTTGTATGCCTACAAGCTGTAGACATTGTAATGCACTGCTGTTATGTACAAGGTAAAGCATTGTCGTTTTATAGGCTGGCGACCAGCCTATAAAACGACAATGTGTTACCTTGTACATGATAACAGCAGTGCTTTACAATGTGGCGCCCTCGTAAACATACTGAAATTAGTGACTGTAGCCCTATTCCCTTTCTGTCTAATCGTCGTAATGTGCAAAAGCCATGTCTTTGGTGTCTTGTCAGTGTACACGTGCTGCAAAAACAGTTTTTTTCGGGCCACTTTCCTTGTGCTTTCAAGGAGGCCCTCCGACCCCACACTGCGTGAAGGGGATTTCTGAATTCAGTGGTCTCCTCTCCCCTGTGAAAGTCCAAGAAATGGAAACGCATTGGAATGCCTTTTGGTGTCCTCGCGTCAGACTTCTAGCCGCAGGCGAATACAAAATGTGTCCTGTAAAGGCCACTTCTGAGCAGTTCTTTTTATAACGTTTGGTGTTCCCAAATATCTCTCTATCACCAGATCATGTCAGTCCAGTGCCTTCTGGGAGATGGAGTCCTCATTTCCTTTCATTAGATGTTGCTCCCAAGTTTTGCATTCACCATTCCTTTCATGGTTAATACCATGTACTCGCCCAGCAGGCTCTACACCCCTCGCATGCTGCCTGACAGGCCTCTGATGCAGCATGTGTTATTCTTCGACCACAGCACTGCTGAAAGCGGGAGCTGGTACACATATGGCGGTTCATTGATATTTTCAGACAAGACATGCACTATGTCTTGAGCCTACCATGTGCTAGAACAGCAGGAGCAGGAACGAGGCCTTCCCAGTGCTTATTATGATATCATATTGAATTTTATTGACCCCCCTGATCTCTGCAAATCTGCAGAGACTTGGTGAAAATGAAATGCCTTTCTTCAGATTAGGGGCACTGCCCTAATATGTTCAGGCCCAAGGTCATGCAACATTTTCTAGTGAAACAATATACATATGTGTGGTTTTGAAACTTGAAAAATATTACCTTTTTGGGTCACAGAATATTGTTAAGAATGCTATATCTGTTGGTCTGTGTTTCAAAAACAGTAGTTGCTCTGTGTGCCTTTTGTATATTAACACACAGCTGAGGGAAGAAGTGTGTGGCTTCCATGACATGTGACACTATCATTGTTGTTATTCATTTATCTTTAGCAGGTTACAACCATTTACAAAGCCAATTGTACTGACAGGTTTTAGGTGTAGATCAGTTGTTGTGTTACATATCTGGGTGCTATTACATCTCATAGAGAAACCAAAATACCAGTCAGGTGGCACACTGTGGGAATCAGAAATGTATTTTACATCTTCCCTTTTAGAAAGCCTCCACTTTTTTCCTCCCATTTAAAGACCTGTCTGCACATATTTCTATATGACTGATTGTAGGCAGCAGCTGTGGGTGCTTCCCAAAGCCTGGTTAGAGCATCTTCTTCCAAAGATGATGTCGCATGTAGTGCAACACACTGGGCAAGCACACACTTTAAAGGAATGAAGTTGTTGTGCTTTCCAATTTGCACATTACAGTAACTGTTTAGCATATTAATACAGTAAGATAAGGGGCAGTTTTTAACTATTTCAAGACTATATGTTCCCACTGCTTTATAAGCTTTGCTTTATCAATAAATTAATTTGCTTTAAAATGCACCATTTGCCAATCCTTTTTCAATTTTTTATTGGGAGGAGGACCTATCCTGGACCCACCAGGGACCCCACGTTTGTCCATTAAGCTTGCTCACGTCGCTCACTTACATAAAAGTCATACCCAACTGTTACGCTCACCACTTCAAAATGTCACCAGCCGCCTCTGCCCGTGGGCTGCCATCGCTGTAGAGTGAAGCGCAGATCTTACATTGTTGGTTGTGTTGCCACTCACTGTCTTGCTGTGAAAGGGCCCATTTGCGGTTGTGAAGAGCCAAATTCAGGATTTGCACTTTTTCTTCTTGGAGCAGCTTCCATTGATGCCAGTCAAGGGCCCAGGACTTGGGGGCCACCTCTTGGGGTGAGGACTCACTCCAGCAGAGGTCAGCAGCAGGGCTCAGGCAGATCCATGCAGGCCCATTTGCAGCTGGTCAGCCTCTGGAAGCTTCTTGTGTCATTGTAGTTCACATAGGTCAGCCAACTAACCCTTGGGATCTCCCCGGGTAGCCTGGGAAAAAAGCAACTAGTTCCAACCGTCCGTCTTCAGGCAGCAAGGTAGTCCCTCAAGTAGCAGCTCAGTCCTTCTGGCATCAGGACAGTCCTTTTTCTGAATTTTCCACGAGTCCAGGAGTGTTCTGAAGGGTGGTTCAGAGAATGCCACTGTTAATCACAGTCTCAGCCAGTGGGTGGGGTATGACACATTTGTCTAATCATCCCCTTTCCTGGATTTAGCTCCAAACTGCATATGTTCAACAAATGACAGACAGGCCTAAGTGTGAGCGGTATGTACAGTGGCTGGGCAGGGAGTCCTTAGAAGTCCGGATGGGGGTGGGCAAGCCCTGAGGCTGTCCCTTTGAAGCTCAGGAAGGTTGAGTGCTACCTCCTAAGGGAATCTGCTCGGGGAAGCAACACCCTGCCCCACACCTGTTGGACCTGGCCCTTTTGGCAGGGCTATCCCAAAACCTTTTTCCTTATTCCTCCTATTTCTCCTGACCTTTTTTTGTTTGCTTTCGGACTATGGGCCTTTTACTACTGCTGACCAGTGCTAAAGTGCATATGCTCTCTGTCTAAATTATACTGGTTGATTGGTTTATCCACGATTGGCATATTTGATTTATTATTAAGTGTCTAGCAAAGTCCACCAAGTGTGTCCAAGGCCTGTAAATCAAATGCTACTAGTGGGTCTGCCACACTGATTGTGCCACCCACATGAGTAGTCCCAGAAACATGTCTCAGACCTGCTACTGCAATGTCTGTGAGTGCAGTTTTAAAGTGCAACCACTTGCCAGGCCCAAACCTTCCCTTTTACTACATGTAATGTAACCCTAAGGTAGGCCCAAGGTAGTTCCATTGGCAGGGTGCAGTGTATTTGAAAGGTAGGACACGTACTGGTGATAGTGAAATACTGCTAATTTCGTTTTTCACTATTGCAAGGACTATCTCTCCCATAGGTTATCATTGGAGCTGCCTTATAACATCGTACAAGTGTAACTTACAATTGGGAAGAGACAGAGATTTGGAGTTTGGGGTCCCTGAACTCACAATTTAAAAATACATCTTTTAGTGAAGTTGGTTTTTAATTGCGTGTTTGAAAAAAAGCACCACTTTTAAAAAGTGGGCATTTTTTTGCTTTACCATTCTGTGCCTCTGCCTGTGGAATTCACATTTGAGGGAGGGTGACAGTTGGGCTGTTTGTGCGTTCACTTCAGACAGTCACACAAAGGGAGTTGAGGTGTGCCCTGCATATCCTGATGGTCCATCACCAGGCTGATGTGTCTTCCTGAGCTAGAGTGGTGGGAGGAGTTGTCGCTGACAACTGAATAGGGCTGTTCCTGTCCTCTCACAAAGCTGTCTCCACCCTCCTATGGTGTGTGTCGGGTGCCAGGTCAGGGAAAGACAGGGTCTTGTGCACTACAAAGACTTTCCTTTGAAGTTTGCCTACTTCAAAGGCAGAAACTGGTATAAGTACTGGAGCAGTGACATCATAACTACAGAACACTTCTGGACTAAGACGACATTCTGCCAAGAAGAAGAGCTGGAGAAGCTGTCAGGAGGGACTACCACTTTACTGTGTGCTTTGCTGTGTTGGCCTGCTGCGTGCTGCTTCTGTCTTGGGTAGTGAAAGGACTGGACTTTGCTTTCTACATCCTGCTTGCCAATGTTCTCCAGGGGCTTGTGTGTACTTGCCTCCTGGTAAGAAGTCTCAGGGCCATCAAAGACTTCATTTGCAGCCTCTGAACTCCTGTGCTGGGAGTTATGACCTGCCAAGAGCTGCCAATTCGAGTTCTGGGTCCTTGGAGGTGGTTTGGCTACTAAAGAACCAAGACATTCCATGCATTGACTCTCAGTGCCTGTTTTTCTTGACGCAGCACCGCCGTGAGGTTGAAACACCAACGCATCGCTGAAGGGCGACCAAAGAATCAATGCAGCACCTGCCATGCGGCTGAAAGATCGCCGCAGTTCGAGTCCCGAGGACAGCGTCACCACGCACTGACAGCTGTGCCGCATGCTCTGACTCTAACGTGGGCCCTGCTGTATGGCTGAAGAAATCGACGCATCACCTGCTTCACGGCTTGGAAATCGACGCAGAGCCTGTTCTGCCGCCGCCGCATTGACCTAGCACTTCTGGATTTCGACTCATCGTCCCTGTGCGCCAGATTCTTCATCGACGTTGCCCAGCAGTAAGGAACCGAGGCCTCATGTCTAGAGATCGACACATCAACTCCCCTCACAGTAAGGAATCGATGAATCGCCTCCCCTGACAGTAAGGAACTGACGCATTACCTCCCCTGTGCTGCAGTAAGGAATCGACACATCACCTCCCGTGGCAGTAAGGAACCAATGAATCACCTTCCCTGGGAGAAAGGAATCGATGCATCTATTTGCTTTTCTGGTGCCTCACCTCCCCTGCAACAGTTTTCGTCTTTGATTTTGACCCATCTAATGTACTTTGTGATAAAAGTGACGCATCCATAGTTTCCTATGGAATTAACTGTTTTGAACCTTTTAAAAGAGATCTCTTTATTTGTGTATGTTGGATTTTTGCCGTTTTGGTTTTGTATTATTCAGATAAATATTGGCTATTTTTCTAAACTGGTGTGGTGTCCTTTTGTAGTGTTTTCACTGTGTTACAGTGTGTTTGCACAAATGATTTACACATTGCCTCTGAGATAAGCCTGACTGCTCGTGCCAAGCTACGAAGGCAGGGAGAAGTGGTTATCTTATCTGTGTAATCCCCTTACCCTGACTAGAATAAGCATCCCTACTTGGACAGGGTGCAAAACACTGGCAACTAGAGACCCCCATTTCTAACAACACCCAAGGCCCTTTTGTGACTAGGAATGCACAAAACACAACACGGGGAACCATTCACTGGCATGTGACTCTGGCAGAAATCCGCATTTGATTTAGGCAACTTTCTAAAAGTGGCATTTTCAGAATAGTAACTTAAGATCCAATCCTGCTGAAGGAGCTATTAGGGTCTTCTTAGGGGTGCCTTATAAGTTTTAAAAAGGAAGGTTTACACCTGGCAAAAGGTTTATTTTGCAGTGTCGAAATGGCAGTTTAAAATTACACTACAGACTGCAGTGGCAGGCCTGAGACATGTTTGAGAGGGTTACTTTAGTGGGTGACACAATGACTGCTGCTGCCCACGAGTAACATTTAACTTACCGTCCTTGGGTACATGTAGGACCATATACTAGAGACTTATAAGAAAATTAATTCTGCCAATTAGGTAGATACCAATTTCACTATGTTTTAAGGAGAGAGCACAAGTACTTTAGCAGTGGTTAGGCCTAAAAGCCAACACAGAGGGGTTAAGCAAAGGAAGGCAGATGACAGCAAAATCTGGGATGATCCTGCAGAAAGGGCCAGGTCCAATATAGGTGAAAAGAGGATTCCAAGTGGTGCACTAATTGTGTGTCACACGTGATATGGCACACAGTGAGTGTGCCCCACTGGTGTCAACTACCTGGACAAGCAAAAATTATATTTATGAGAGTAAATTATTAAAAAAGTGATTTCTACTGTGAAAATTTTAATTAGTCATTGGTGATGTATTTGGTTATACAAAACATTATTTATTCTGATTTTTTAACATGCATAGTAATCTTCACTCCGGGTACTGGTACCTGAAGTGCAGCAGCAGCCGGCACAGGTAAGCGCGTTGGGCGGGGCAGGGTGCGGCAGGGGGGGAAGCAGACAGACGACAGAATAGGTATTATTTATTTATTTAATTATACCTTTTCCGTTGTCTGCCCCACCCCCGCCCCACCTCGTTTATCTGTGCCGGCCGCCGCTGCTGAAGTGTGAATAGAAAAACACTTTTGACGTACTATTATACATGTATTACACAAAGTGAAAAAACAAAAGGAACAAATCAAAATTATTATACTGTGCTGTACAAATACTGAATTTACAATTTGCCTAGCAACTAGAAACTTTCTTCAGTCTTCCAGTTGTTTGTATATACTTTGGCTGTGCTTTTTAATTTTTGTACAGTCCATACAGAAGATAGTCCATAATGGGAACACACACGGAGGACAGATTTGTCCTCTGTATCCTATTGTATGTCCTCAAAATTATATTTTGAAAGGTTTACAGATTGAAAAAAGAGAGACTCTTTCAACTGGTGTCAACTGGCAAGAGGTCATGGGTCTCATGGACTCCTAAATCATCTCTTACAGCTGGGAGAATCTCTGTTCCCTCTTCCCAGTGAAAGACTGAGCAGTGGCTTTAGATGGCGGCTTCGTCTTTAGTTTATTCTCGTTCAAAAGAACAAGAACGAACTGTTGGTGTTCATCGCTGAGCTGCGGAAAGCACTTTTTTTTCGTTTAATCAGATGACACATCACCTCCCCTCACAGTAAGGAATCGATGAATCACCTTCCCTGACAGTAAGGAACTGATGCATCACCTCCCCTGCGCTGCAGTAAGGAATCGACGCATCACCTTCCCTGGCAGCAAGGAAGTCTGCCCTGGGAGTACCCAGTTAAGCCTGTTCATGTCACAGATAGGGACAGTGCACAACCATATGTTTTTAGAACCAGATAGTCACACACGCCCCAATGCCTTCACTCTCAAATCTAGATTTGGTTGCAAACTCTACTTTCTGCAGAAATCAGGATCACAAATATTGCTGCATTAGCTCATTCCTTGGTTTTTACATGCATGAATTCCAGCAAGTTAAACTAGTGCAAATCTTGAGAGCAAACACTAGAAATTCCAAATTGTCCCACCCAGAATGATTGAAAACATGTTGAATTACTGTGTTATTCCATATTCTAAGGTCCAAAACTCAGAATGTTGCAGCAATAGTTCACCCAATGAATACCACATCCCTGCCATGGCATAAGTATTGATATTTACAGAGTATGATGTTATCACGTTCGGTTGCACAGGGGGTTGAATTAGGTTCTCAGATGTCCCTGTGTGGGAGCAAGGGTGGTCCTGGCTATTCCTCGTGGTCCCTCCTAATGTGAGAAATGCATGTTGTGCAAGGATTTCTGGATAGGGATATCCCTCAAGTAGCACCCAAAGAAGATCAGACTCATTTCCATTCTCATTTCTCTTTCTGAACATTTAATCTCTACATATTCTTTGTGAAATCCCTCAATATGAAATGTATTAATCTCCTTCCTCACCATCCCAAACTAAGAATTTCTTTTTGTAACCACATCTATAGCTAACTGGCTCTCGGTGTCAATTAACACTCTTCGTACATCATATAATGGGCCACTTCTTTTCACAGATCCTCTGGCATACAGCACTCCTTACACGGAGATTACCTGATTTATTTATACAGATATTTCTATTGACTTTACTTGGCCAGAAAGCCAGCAAGATGCTGAATCTACAGCAGACAGTGGATCATCAACCACGTCCCTCTTTATTTCGTGTGCCAAGGTTGTAGTCCTTTGTTGCGAAAAATGGCAGTGAACTTCCCTTGGCTTACACAACAAACTAGCCATCAGCAGGTGCAGGCTTAAATCAGGAGTTTCTAACAAAGGTTCAAAAGGCTGCGTCCAGGCTGGATTTTCAAGATTTCCATATAATGGATCATAATGGTACTTATTTACATAGTGTTAATTCTATGTATCTGGCATGGATTTGCCCTCATGGATGTATGATGGACCCATAGTTTCAGTGAAGAAAACCATTTTTCATTCTCAGTCACTCTAGCCATTTCAAATCATTCACTCAAGTAGCAACCACGAGCAAATTATCCACATGTGGATGCCCTGTTTTTGCTTGTTTAATGATGAACTATGATTTCGATGTAACTGAATGATTTAACATATTAATATTCAATCTATTTTCTTTACCTTGTTTGGTCCCCCATTTCTTTTTCTACAATTCTTAAAATTTCTTTTCTTCAGCATAGGTAGAACACTCATGTAACTTTATCTCTCATGCTATCGACCAATTTGCACTCAGAGGTCCCCTGTTAGTTGACCAGTGTAATAAAATATTGAAATACAAGAAGTATTGTGTTGTGTATAGGCCGCTCTGCTTAATATGGAAAGGAGAGCACGTTTTATAATGGCAGCCATGCTTCTTTGTTCTCCAACTCTGTTAAGCAATCCAAGTTAATCCCGGCTTTCTGTTTAATTCAAATCCCAGTATGCCTACATTTTACATGCAAAAGTGATGATCACTTCGTAAGCATGACTCGTATTACCATGCCCATTTTGTAAAGATGTCCAAAGTTGCAAAGGACTTTCCTGAGTGATTTCAGAATTATTTTTAAAACCATAATTTTCAAGAACTTTACAACATTTTCAAAGTTTAACAAAAACACTAGGAGAAAAGTACAACTAAACAAGTTCATCTAAACTTGTTTCCGAAACACTCATCAATGAAAAAAAATCCACTATTAGCAGGAGAATTTTTTTAAGTTCTCTAATAATTGTTTTTTTGCAAAGAACTGCTCCTACAAGGGAATTTCAGCAGAATCGGGGAATGGACCCAACTTCAAAAACTATGTTTCCGAGCTGTGGTATCTCCAGCTCATGGTCTGATACAAATAGATATGGAGCTAGTATTTAACCAGCAGAGAGCACGATTTTTCAGAAAATAGGTTCATGTCCACCTTCAATCAATGCGGAAGAGCACAATTAGATCATAATACGGCCCCTAAAGTGCTCCTTAGAATTTCAGTGCATCATCCCTCACCATCTGTTAAACACACCTCTCTTCATGCGTGACCTTGGCTTACCTGACACCTTTTGCTGAAGTGAAGTATGCAAAAAATGGATGGAATACTTGAATTAATCTCAGCCACTTGTAATTACTCGGGCCACATCCAAGCCCATCGTTATTTTGCACACCATGCCACTTCAGTTTGGACCCAGCTATATGCAAATCAGCTTTGACCATGCTCCAATAGCAACAGTCCAGCTTGAACTGCACAGCCAGGTCCACCCCAAACCCGAACACAAGCAGTCCAGGACCTTTTTTGTATACTTTACCATTTGCTGAAGAACACTAAAACAAATTGGGAAACAAGCAAATATGTAACTGTTCACCCAATGAACTCTAAAACTAATTTGTGTTTTGAAATCAAGGATTACCATTATTCTTTGAGCTCTGTTTAGCAGGAAAAGTTTGATGCTGCTCTAAGACATCGGTGGATTGGCAATTTCATTTGAGTGAATCAACCATGTGTTAGCTAACCTAACCACATTAACTGTGTTAATGATTTCTTCAACTCAAAGCCTGGTCACATACACATGTATTCTCTATAGCAATCTCACACCCACAATACAATAGCGATAGCACCACATTGTGCATTACATTTGAGTTATTATAGCAATTATGGATGAGTTTGCTATGAGCAAAATCACTGATCTTGGACTGAAAAGTCTCACCCACATTTTTGTGGCAAGCTTCATCATCAGTTTGTTCATCATGCCTTGATAGGATAATACCATCAAGGTGGGCTCGACATCCAAAAGAGGGAGATCAATATAATATCTATATATGAAGCATGCCACAAAAATGTGGATGAGACTCTTCCGTCCAGTTTCAGTGATATTGCTCCCAGCAAACAAACCATAATTACTATAACTCTATTCTAATACACAACAAGCTGCCATTGCTATCGTATTTTGAGTGTGAGAGTGACATTTTGTTTGGAGGATACATGGTAGTGTGGAAAAAACGATTTCTTCTTGTTGTGGGACATTCTGTATAGCAACACAATGTACAAGCAACATGGTGCAGGTCATTTTGCTACCACATACAAACCAAACTCTATACAAGCACCCAGGTGGTGATTCATACTTGTGAATGAGGTCTATTATCAGTGACAATGTAAATGCAGTTTCATACAACTCTTACATTGTCATTTACAGATTTCCCAAACCACCTTAGTTGTTAAAAATATCACTCATAATCAATGAAGTGTTACAAGTAACAATGCAGGGAAAGAAGTTGAGCATTAATTTTAAAAAGTGTGAGGTAAGTCAGTATAGTCCAGATCCACAAAAATATATTGAATAGAATCAGGAGTGCCTTTCTGATAGAATCATATTTTGATTTTATCATTTGTTATACATTTCTTAGCTAAGTCGAATGGGTATGTGTTTGAGTTAAGCAGATGCTTGAAGGTGCAGTGAGGGATAGTATGAGTGTTATTATGATGGTGGCATTCCTTTTGTGCCCTATTCCCCATAGCTGGTTAAATGATGTCCCTATGTGAAAAGACTCATGCATTGAGTCTTTTCAATCCATCCAATAGGCTGTACAACATGGGGTTAAGGCTGACACATGTGTTCCAACCAACCAGAGATCTGATCCCTTTGGCTTGATCAAGTCAGATCTTTCAGCTTTCAAGCAGATTACAGGTTTTTGGAAGTGGTTTGTACTAGTTGCATTGCTTGAGAAACCTACATATGAGATAAAACACATGGGCACAGGGAATGCACCTCAATATGGGCGCTGCTTGTAATATTCTGTAGGTGAGTATAGTTGTGCCACTGTGAGAACAATTAATGAATCCATTGGCAGGTCTTACATTAGGTGAATACCGTGCTGTTGTACAAAGCACTAGTTAATATATTTACAAATCCTGGTGGCTTTCTGCACAGAAACGATAACCACCTTGTAAAAGTAATAATGGGTTTATTTTATCTGGTTGAGAGGATTTCGATCTTTAGGGAAAATATTTATAATTATCAGACATTTATTAGTAATGTTAACCTTTGGGGTGGGATGAGGTGACACACACTAAAACTGGTTGCTATGTACTGAGAAATGTTGACTACAGGAAATGGATACAAGATCAAAGCACTAGTGAATATATTTACAAATCCTGGTGACTTTCTGCATAGGAACGATAACCACCTTATAAAAGTAATAATGGGTTTATTTTATCTGGCTGAGAGAATTTTAATCTGTAGGGAAAATACTTACCATTATTGGGCGTTTATTAATACTGTGAAATTATGGGGTGGAATGAGGTGACACACATTCGCAATCATTGCTATACACTGAGACATGTTGCCTTCAGAGAGTGGATGCAGGATTGTGCCATTCTAGTTTATCATTGAAACCATTTTCTGTGCTATTAAGATTCTGTAAGCAGTGTTGTTCACATAGTAACATTGCTCTTTAAAGATTCCCACACACACTCCAACATCGGCTTTTCTGGCCATTGTCAAACCAGATTAGGTCACTGCAAAAATGATTACATTGACAAAAATGTCCTGCTTTTGATTTTGTCTTATTTCCACACCTAGTATTCAACATTCTTTTGTTCGTCCAACTATATGCTTTATCAAATTCACTGCTATTTAAATCAGCTGACAATTACAACATGTTGCATAAATTTCATCTGTAGTGTTGTATTTGGATCTACAAGGTATGCACCAAGGTCCCAGAAACACGTCTACCAGAAAAGCAATCAACAGCTGCGCCCAAACTGGTGGCAACACTTTTCTAGTTGTGAATAATTTACTAACACTGTGAACTGAATCTTCCGTAATGCAAACGGAGAACTGGTGCTGACATGCTGGAAGAATGCTTTTCCACCTCCTCTGATGGTTTTCTGCCTACTTCCTGGAATACTCGGTGTATTGTCTATATGTTTTGTAACTGATACCATTGTTGAGATGCCAGTGCTGCACTTAAAAATGGTAAAAGATCAATGGGCCATGTTACATAAATTGCGATTGGGGCACAAATTAGAAACTAGAATCGATCCACCTTAAATCCACTTTGCTTTGTCCCAAAAAGGCAAATTTATAAAGGCACTCTGTGATCAGTAATAGTAAGGGCCTGATTTAGAGATTGTCGAGCAGGTTCCTCATCACACATATGACAAATATTCTAATGCACTTGTAATAAGGTGGATGGATATTCCTTCATGTTTGTGATGAAATACCTATTCATAAAACTGGGAATCAGGTCCTAAATTAAGTTGACTGATGCCAGTCCTGTACCAGCACATTCCCTGATGGTGATCCCTCGTTTCCATGATTTGCTACCCATGTATATTACAGAATCACATTTTGGGCTAAAACATGCTCTCATTGCAGGCCAGGCAGTTGCCCATAGAATACCTCTGAAGGTGTAAGAATGTGGATCACCTGTTTGACTCTCCTAAAGAGGTCATTAATGGGTTGGTAACTAAATGTTAGCCTCCTGTCACAGTCAGCCCTTGGATTGCCCAGAGGCCTAGCACGACTACTTGAATTTGCGGTGGGAGACAGAAGTGCTATGTCAAGAAGGGATGTGCTGTCGGTAGGGCTGGACAGTCCTTTTATTCCATCATGCATTTCCCCAGTGGACTAGAGCTCTTGGAGACCGGTTTTCAAAGCCCATGGCCACTCTTGGTGCCTCTATCACTATACCCAGCTCCCTGAGGTTAACTGTAGCAAACACAGGAGGCTTCAAGAGAGAGAGAAAGAGACCTTCATTTCCCCATCTCAGACACGGAGTGGGAGTACTGCTGTTTCCAGATGGGAACATCTACTGAGTAGCCAAATCAGACTGGTACATTTTCAGTTTATACACTGAGTATATTACAACCCAGCAACGCTGTGTAAATGGGGTCTGAGAGAGCGTAATAAATGTGACAGATGTGGAATGTCTGGGCAGGATTTGTGCACCTGGCGTGGGAATACAGAGGTATTTGAGGATACTTGGTAGCGCACACCTTGCAACGGATTCTGGACCTGCCCATCGGGATAACTCCGCAAGTGACTATTATGGGCTGGGTAAAGGACGTTCCCTGCACCTCAAGGAAATTCTCTGACCTGGCACTGCTATTGACCAAATACCTCGAGGCGAAGCACTGAGGCAGAGGATGCACCCCAACTAAAAAACAATGCTGGCTGAATTGATCTACTGTAATGTTAAGCTGGACATTTACGCCAAACTGTTGCGTGCAACCACTCACCCAAGAGACATTTGGGCCCCACTTCAAACATTCCTCCTTGCAGAAGGAGCTGAAGAGACTTCTTAACGTTGTCATAGATACATTAATAAGATTGTGGAAAGGAGGGATCTGTCCATGCAAAGGTTGACTGTCATTAGTGCTGTGTTTGAAATATGTCAAATGATATGGTGCAACATTATCTTGTCTGTATGTTCACTGATGCAAACCTGGAATAAAAGAGAAAGAGAGGGAAGGAGGGGCATGTTAGAGAGAAAGAGAGGGAGTAGAGAGAGGAGAGTAGAAGTGCGAGAGAGTGGATAGATGGAAAGAGAGACTGCGGAAGGAGACAAAGACAGATGGGCTGGTTTGAGAATTTTTTGTCAGGGCTGCTTTTGGTTCCCACTCCGGCCCTGCCTGTCAGGGAGGGTAAACCCCCTTACTGGGCACTGAACCTCTCTCATTAGAAGCCAAGGTGAGATCCATTGGAGCCTGTGTTGGGGTTTTGCTGCAGTGTCAAATATTTTCAAAGTACCATGCAGAGCAGAATTCGTGCCAGAAGCAGGTTTATTTCATTAGCACCTGGTCCGGTGATGCTTATCCTGTAAAATGGACTAATATGATGTTTGTAAATTTGTTCCTGAACTAGAAAGCGGGATGCACCATAGAATTTGGAATCTTTTTAATTTTTCTCTCTATACACGTTTAGTAATTCCTTTGTAACCCCTTAACAGGAAGTCAAGTGTTCATTTTAAAACCTTTAAAACCACTCAGATTTGATTTAAAACAGAAGATATCTATCGTGGCTTAACGCTATGTTTAGGTGACCTGATAGCATCTGCTAATTATCCAGCCCCATGAAATGAACAGCAGCGTCCCTCGTGTGCAACATTTCACTTCCTGGGACGGTACCTCGAATTAAGGCGAAACATTATATATCCGATTTTAAATTAACGATTTTTCAGTGAATTTTGGTTTTGCTCATTCAGAGGAAAATACAGAGTTCTATAATATTTTCATTCTATAGGTTCTCTGTTCTGAAGATTATCCAGGGAGGAGAGTGAAACACAGATAAATTCTACTAGTTATTTTTTTGTGACAGCCCAACACAGGGATTGGAAATTGCTTCTGTTCATTAATTGTAAATCTTTATTCTGTATAGTTTCTGGAAGTGACTTTAAAAAGTAAGGCTGCTGCGCCCCAGTCAATCGAAGACACATTAAAATGGATTTGCATTTGTGCATTTATTCGGGTACAGAGTAAATTGTACCCATTACTTCAGAGCAGAGGCTCAGTATTGCAAAACACTGTGTCGGTGTATAAGTGGGAAGACATTTCATTTCTTTACATTTTTTTCTTTCCTTTTTAAGCTTTAAGTTAACAGAAAAAAACCTGACAACCACGTTGGCATCAGACGCTAAGTATGAGCGTGCTGATACCTTTTCATCACTTGTTCACCAAGAATTCCATTTTTTTAAATGATATCCTGCCAGCTTTTCACAATCCATTAATCCCTGGATCAACATCTGAAGAAATGTCAGGGCAGAGTGAAATTCTTGTAAGACACAGATGTCAGGATCAGAAGTCAGAGACATTCTCCGAACAGCAGGGAAGCCTGCTTGTTAGACCTTAATCGTAACAATTAGTATCCGCCATGTGACATTCTCTGTACCCTGCCTACATTTCTGCTAGGTTTCAGTCATGCCGAAGAGACAATGTACTTTCTTCACAAGTTGGATGGAAAAATGGCCTAATTTCCCTTTAGTATATATTTTTTTTACTTTTTATTGCCTTCGGTAAAAATGTAGTTGTGTTTCTCCCAGCTTAACTTAAGCGAGAGTGTAGCAACAATACCCTAACTAAAAAAAATTAAAAACACCAAGGAAGGTAAAAAATAAAAATAAGAAAAAACTCCAAAGAAGGCTATTTGCAAAATGACTGTTTTTAATACACTTATTTATTTCAGAGCAATCTGTTAAAATAGTGTAGTGTGCTACATTCATGTATTCTAAATGCACTGTAATGAGCACAGGCTTTATTGCATACTAATTAAAAGTACACAGTAGCAGGATTCATTGGATTAAGTGCAACTAGTAAGCTTTTGCTCTGCATTCGGCTGTAGTTCGCAGTTTGTATTCAAATAAAAAATCTATATGGATGGCGGAACGTATTTGCAGGCCTTTCAGATGTATTACACTATTATTGTGATTGAAACCACTGTTTTAACTGTGAATGACTAGATAGTTCCAAATATATATATATATATATATATATATATATATATATATATATATATATATATATATATATATATATATATATACTAAGATCGTCTAGCAGTCAGCATTTTGTTGTACTCACAATGTTAGCAACTTTTGTCTCTGACTTAATCTCATACTTCCTGGTGCTGTGTAGTCCATCTACATTTTGATTCTGATGCTCTGTCACCTTTTTCTGTCATTCTACAATTTAATCAAATATTTGTGACACATTGGTCATTTTTCCAGATTCGCTTTCTTCCATTAAAACAAACAGGAACAGCTAATATAATATTATTATAGCAATCGTCGCATGCGTTTGAGCCTCTCCCTCAATTGCTGGCATCTTCGATGCTCCTCGCAGAAGGTGAGCGATAATATATTAATGACCAGACATATTCTAAGATTTTGATTCGAACCGCAGCCTTGTATTGAGAGACACAGTGAACTGAAGCACAGGGAGTCAAAACACAAGCGAGCGAGCATCCACAGAGCAGGCCTGATGAACGGGGTTACACACAATTACATGCTTCAGCACTTCCTAGCAGGAGCAGGCTTAGCGCACATTAAAAGGAAGAAGAGCAGAAAAACTGCTAATTGCTCAGGAAATATTTACACATGTCTTCCCTTGGGACATAGATGTCAGTTTCTTTTCCTTATAAAGCATTGCAGACACACCAGGTACTAAAATAGATCAGCAACTTAGCTAGAGCATGCAAAGCTGTGCACAAGGCACATGCCTTTTCTAGATAGTTACAAGGAAGTAGTTTAACAGCCTGCCCCTACAAATTAACTAATGTAAATTTGCTGTTTTGTAGTAAAATCATTCAAAGCGCCAAGAAGGTGTGGTCTGTGGCTTGTGCTGCAGTAGTCTACTCACTCATTCACTCGCTCACTCTGTAGCTGCTCGTTGGCCAGGTAGGGTATGGTGTAAGTAAGCACAATCTACTATCAAGAAAAGCACTAGCAAAAAAGATGAGAACATGTAAGGGGTGGTTTTAGTGCTTAGAAACAGGGTAAGCAAAGGAACAAGCACTTGAAGCCACTGCGCTGGGGGCACTGGTAATCATGCCCCAAATGTGCATGATCACGAGTGCCCTAGCGGTGTTGGAGATATCCATTGCACTCACTAAATACCAATACCACAGGAATTTGAATTTACCAGGGCAAAATTATTGCCTATTACAAGTTAAGTCTTGCAAAATAGGACACAACGTGGATTTTGATGCAAGAAGCACCACAATGTCCCAATATGTGCCTGGCCTTTTTCCATGTCAAATTTCAGCAGCTTGACCTGGCAAAATTTATAAGGGATAAAAAAAACCAAAGTGAGGTCTTTATCCCACCCAGTAATTTCCAGGTGTGATAAACATAGCATGACTTGTAATTGCAATCCTTGCACAAACAAGTGTTTGCCCAAGGAGCATAAATGACAGTGGCAGTTGTAACTGAACACAATGCGAACTGAAGACATGATGAGGATGCACATAGGTTTGGAATGGAAATGCAAGCATGTACATGGAGTGCATTGCAAACATGACGTCTCAAAAGGAAAATAATGCACATGCTGAGAGATGAGCACATGACAGAGCGCGTGTGGTGAAATGATGCGCATGGGGTGAAATGAGCGCTTGTCTCTTATCTGCCTAAATAAATTCCTATACCTTAAGACATTCTTTGTAGGTGCTAGTTTAGTGCAGGCTACAATGTAACTAATGGGAGCGGTATGGTGACGCGGCTGTTATTCACTTTAGTTATTTATTTTATCCTTTATATAGTACAGCTGGACCACATCAGTATGAGGACACTGAAACAGAACCATCATAGAACAGGAATACATCGTGATGAGAGAGGGTATAACAATCTGGTATAACATGCATCTATCAGTGGAACATATGCAATCGGTCCCATACAAAAGTCGATAGACATTGACATGACAAAACCATTTTTTTTTTTTTTACATAGAATTAACTGTAGGGAATTAGCACCAGTTTTGTCTGAAGATGTGGGCCTTCAGTTGTTTCTGGAAGGTGGTGAATGAGGTCGGAGTTCTGTGGTCAGGGGAGAGAGAGTCTCAGAATGAGGAAATCGCAACTGAGAAGAATTGTTTTTGTGCTGTTGTGGTTCTAACATTGGAAGATTCGAGAAGGGGGTTTTTGCCATATCATAGGCCCCTTTGAGCCACCAGAGATGGTGAGAAGACTTACCTTTCGTCTAGGTTGGTCTTGATCACTGTCAGATCATTTAGTCTGGGGAATGGTTGTATTTCGGGGTTCTACGTCACAAAATGTGGATCTAGGATTGTAAGGGAGATCGTTTATCATTTGGTCTTTCAACTGTGATGTAGCTTCTGCACCTGTGATTTTAGATAATCGTAGGTGCAATCTATAGAGAGAAATTGAAGTATGGGGATTAGTGGCTGCATTGACTGGCCTTTCTGTGAGGTCTTGTGGGTCCTGATGGATCTTTGGAACAGTATCTATGGCAGGTACTAGCATTCAGTGTCAGTACTGCTTTTTGTTCTGCAGCTCTTCTGGGATAAGGGCGACAGAATAATCTTCAATTCATGGTCATATGAGCTGCCTGATTGGTTTGATGTGATTACATGGAATCATCCATTGATGGGAAGCATCAGCCAATTTCCATTCGAATCTGACTTTATATGTTAAAGTATCTAGAATGATTATTCTGTCGTCCTTATCCCAGAAGAGCTGCAGAACAAAAAGCAGTACTGACACTGAATGCTTCATCATATGTTCTCAGGAACCAGGACGGATGCTCATACGTCTCAAATGAATGTGTGTCTTCTTTCCTTTATTCTCTTGTCGTCCTAAAACTATCCGGATTTCCTACAAAATAAAGTCTTAGGATGTAACATACTTTTGGTGCTAACTTTCAAGGCAAGACACGCCCTTACATGTTAACATTATAAAGATATCTTTCCTTCAAGTTTGCTCATTTTTCTCATCTGGCTAACATGGACATTCCCTTACTTTCTAGATTTTAGGGTGTAGTTCTCCTACATTTTGAAGCTGATGCCATTTCCGATGTGCCAATAGATACTCTACAAATTAACACACTTAAAATGATTAATGAAACATGAGTTATATCACATAAATTGTAATTCTAGTCAAATATGGATTTGCTCTGAAACAACTAACTTCTGCCTCATTTTCCACACAGGGACACTTTCTTATTACACAATGTTCCTTCTTTGTAATATCAAATATGCTGATGGAAATAATATACTAGCGCATTTCCTTAGGGATGGTCCTTCATTTCTGTGGAGGTGTTTCCGATGTAGTTGAAGGACACGTGTGTTACTCTTCCAAATGTTCACATTACAGAACACATTCTGCACCAAAGAAGATTTTCGAAAGTGCACAAAATATTGATCACCCAGGAAGTGTTGAACATTTTCACCCTCCGAGGAGTGTCTTTTGAGAGAAGGGGTAAGAATGGTCCTATCCTATGCCGAAAAGCCCACTGTGCTCCAATGCTATATCAATGGCAGAAGGATGCATACTTATGCTTCCTTCATTTGGGTGTGTATCCCGAGCTGCAACACCTCATTAAGAATCAAACAATGTTGCAGAACGGTACGTGACTATGCAAAATGTTCTTAATTTGTGGGTGTTACCTTGATATGCATTATATGTGCTTGCCCGTCCTTCAGAAAAATGCCTTAGAAGTCAAACCTTTGTGTGCATTGGTGAAAGTATAGATGTAGTGCACGTATAAGTAACATACAGTTTTTTCACATTGAATTGTAGTCAGGCAAAATAATGCATTTCATTTCGAAGGCTCTAAATCATAAAAAACAAACAAAAAGGAAGTTAAATTGAACAGCTAGGGTTCCTTTTTCATGTTTTGCATATTTTGTGCAGTGATGCCTCCAGATGCTGAGTGATTTGTTTGAATGTGTTTTAGGTGTTTGTTATGGCGCCCACAAGTGACTGTGGACCACTTAAATATATAATGTAACTTGATACAACATTGCCTTTACCAGAAATGGGTGCCTTAGTCACAACTGGACCATGCTGTACTCCTCTGATCAGCTCTGATGCTGATGGATTGATGTGCATTACCCGAGGAAAGGCAGCCATTATAGATTTATTTCTATTGTGGCTACCCAATCAAAGACTTTGGGTCCACTAACCTGGCTTTAGATTAGCCAACCAACTATGGTTGATGGAAACAAGGCTTCCTCATCCAGTCAAACGTGATTTGATGAATGGTCCATGAACCTGTGTTCAAGGACCATCCATGGAAAACAGTCCAGATATCTGTAACTATTTGACCCTTGATCTTTTTTCTGCAAAGTTGTGTCCAGATTTGTTAGATGGCGCTACCGTTTTAAGAAATAATCAATGGCTTTTCAACTATGAACTAACATACATAATGGCTAACACCTGCGTTTAATATATGTAAAGAAAGGCAGGGATATTATAATTAAGGCTCCCTGTTTTCCGTTTTTACTGATTTTTACAGATAAATACAGACTGAAAACATTCATTTTCTTGTCTGTATTTATTTTTAAATGTGTATAAAAATGGAAATTGGGTTGCTTTTTGAGTAATTCTAAACACTGTTTGCCATTACTGCCAGGCCAATAGGTGTGTGGATTGATAGATAAGGGGGTTAAAAAAGAAAGGAATTTTAGTAAAGAAGCGTTAACAGCAGTAGATATGCACAAGGTTGATACTGAAATTTGCATATTTTCATATAAATGCACTGAATTATCTTCTGCGGGTGTTCACAGCACTGAAACCTGGCAGACATTCAAGCATGAGTGCATATTTATCGGTTAAATAAATGTGGAAATATACTAATTTCAGCTTAATTTTTCCACAAAACAAAAAATAAATATGGATAAATACAGATAAAATTAGCAAAAAATAAATATGGATAAATACAGACAGAAATGGCAAAAAAATAAATACCATAAATCCGGGAGCCCTAATTATAATATTGGACTCCGTCAGCAACAAAACACATATGATCTTTCTTCTAGGTCACTTACACTGATGTGACTATATACAGTGAAAAAAGATTAGACTTGAAATTAATCATATATAATATAGCAAATTAGCTCAAGGGCATGATATCATAATCACCATAGAATTAAAATCCAGCATTGACAAAACCACTAGGTCTCCTATTAAAAGGCAAGCGCTGAACTATTGGCTTTGCCTATGCTTATCTATATTGGCATTAGCAAAAAAAAAACATCCAAAATGGCTGCTGGTGTGTCACAATGCAATGTGCAAATCATCAGCTGTCTTGGCATATATTTTTAATAAAGAAGAAGCATTCCAAGATGGCCCCAATGCATGCTCATGTATCATTACACACAGGTGGCCATTTTGGAATATATTTTTAAAGTTTAATTTACCATTTAATTTACTTTTCTAAGATGGCCAATGGCCGTTTGGTAAGAGTAATTTTAAAAATCGAAAAGAAAGTATGCACTTATACAACAAAAAGAAGTGAGCAGCCCAGTAGCAGTATGCAGCTGCTGGGATCCGGCAGAAATAATTTAAAAAATATAAAAATAACTAAAGCAGTACTGGGAAGAGGAGGAGCAGAGAGCAACAGATGAACGTGGATGTTAGCAGCCCAGCAGCACTGAGCAGCTGCTGGGCCTTACACAACCAATTATTAAACAAATAAAAGAAAGTTATTACCAAAATAGTGATGCACGGGCAGTGAGGACGGAGTAACAGATAAGAAGGGCAGGTGTGTTGGTGAGCAAATGAGGGAGAGAGAAGAAATCCAGGGGCTCCTCTGATGTGCTAACAGACAAATGAAACAAGCATTGATGAATCCAATAGACCTGGCTTTGCCTGGCAGCTTTTTGGCTTTGTCAACGCTTGCTGTTTTTCTCATGGTTTATGAAAACTTTATTGTTGGGAAAGCTGTCGGTCCCCATCACTCTTAAAAAAAATCATTAGCTAGGACCAAAAATATTTTTGGGGTCTCAAAAAGCACACATTGCCATAGTAGTCCCTGACACTTAATTGACCTACTTTGTGTGTCTCGGTGCATCCTGTGAAAGGGCAAGATGCCGCCACACACAGTGAAGTTAACCAATGGCTGAAGTAGGTTGACCTATTGCCTTATGCTGTGTGCTGTAGTGAGTAGAAGAAAAATGTGAATGACGCAATAACAGGCCAATAGATGAAGAGAGCTGGGTGGTAGCTCCTATATGCAAGTATATTATGCAAATAATGTTAGTAAAATCAAAAGGTCTTGATTAACGCCACATCTAAAATAGTTCACTGTTGTCAGCAGTTCAAGAATACAACTCATCTAAACAAAGCAATTGTAAAGGAGCTATGGTCCAGGGATAGGGGAGAACAGGGGGAAGAAAGCCAACGAATCAGGAGGTTCAAACAGATAATAAAGCTATCTAGTCATGAGCAAGGGGTTAACCCAAAGCTCACTTTATCTATTATTGTATTGTAGACAATAGGTCTTCTACAATAGTCAGCTAAAGCTGTTTATAGGTGACACTTAAAAGAGAGTGTTCGGGACTGAACAGTCCACTCTTTTTGACACTGCTAGCTAACTCTAGTGGTGCTCGATGATAGCAAATCTTTAGAAATATTTTCAAATATGTTTGAATCCTTTTTTTATGAAACTTGCAGTAAATTCTATAACGATGTTCATAGTCAAACTGCACTTCAGATGGCGATTGTAGTAAATATCCTAACCATGGGTTGATTTCTTTTGTTTACTTTTGTAAAAGATTTATACAATACAAAACAATTGCTTTTGCAAACCATGTAGTATGGTAAGGGCTGATGGTGACTGTCAGTCAGAGTTTTTCCTAGTTTTATACTTCTCATTATGTAACTATCAACCTTTCCTAACTGACAGTATGGTGAAGAAAAGAGCGAGGGGATTTTAAGTACAAATTGCAATTTTATCTATGTACACAAAAAACACCTGGAGGCAGAGCAGAGCTAATAACATCGATTTGAGATCAATTTTCTGTTTTCGAAATGTGCAATTTTTATTTAAACAAGTAGATTGGTTCGTTTTTTTCCAAAAATACACTGTTCCACCAGCGGATAATATATTTGCTGTTTGTGACACGAAAGGCTGAAATGTACTCTCAACTATGGCACAAGTAAAATAAACAAATAAAGATTTACCCCAAAAAAAAGTAAATGCAGAAGCTCATAGGTGCTACATTGCATTTGTAGTTGCATGTACATTGCAATGCATGCCCCTAAAGAGGCAGTGAAGAGCATTTATTCTACAGAATGCAAGAGAAGAGAAGATACCTACCATCCACTTCAGAAGAAGTCAAAAAACATGTTGTAGAGATATTCTTCATTATTTTATTGGAAGCCTTTGATATAGCCCAAACTTTTCTTGAAGGAAAAGTGCAGCACTTTACAGAGCACATTTTAGGTGCAGCCGGAGCATCTGACACATGCGATGCAGACCATAGGGAATTATGGGTTGTAGAGTCAGATTGCGACTAGGTTGCAGAAATCACAATGTGATGGTGGATTGAGAACACATAGTCGCAAAGTACCCTGTACACTTAGATTTTTACAGTATGTACATTCACGTCACGGTCTAAACATTTTGAATATCAGACTGAGGGAAAGTATGTCTACTTACCAGAATCACACAATTAGTTTTACTAAAGTGGGTTTATAATCCAGGTCTTTGCATTCTAAAGTCAGTGACTGAGCCACCAGACCAAAGCTCAGCAGTCATAAGGTTGGTGACAAAATAAGCAAATACAAGGTTATGCAGTGCACTTTCACGCTCACTATAGTGTCTTTTCAAATCATTTTCTGTGGTAGTTTTTGTAGTGGATGGGTTACTACAGATTTGACTACAAAATAAAAATATCTATTTTCTTCGTGAGCTACAGGCATAATGTGAAAGTCACTCAGAGAAAAAAAAATTATGGAATCAAAGGGTGTAATTCCAAATCTTTAATGAGCCGAAACGTGGTGAGTCTTTTCCTTGCAACCTCTCAGTGCTTCCTTTCCATCTCTTTCAACCCGAATACTTTAATCTACATTTTACGCCCATTTATATCCTCCGTTTTTGCATCAGTAGGAAATCGGTGCTCTTTCTCATTGACCCAATGCCACACCATTTGGTTACCCTCTTTTATTAGGTGGAGCTCCTTTCTTCTTGTCCATGCAAACCATATGCTTTTCTTCTCTGGTACAATCACCTCAGTGTTGTGGTATTTTTCCAACCTCCGTTCGGTTGTCAGACTCACATTTTATTGTGTATAAAATCTAGGATGACCTCCCTATAATTCATTACATACACTGTTTACAATACTGGATTTTTTTGTCGGATTGCCTAATGAAATCTGGGACTTATAGTCTTCTTTTGTTCCCCTGAACTAATAACACAAACACTTCTGAAATCAGTTATTTGTTGGTGAAAACTTTCAGGACTAGTGGCATTGCTCTTACAGACTGGGAATAATGTGGCCAGCCTAACAACATCAACAGTTACGTTTGCTTAATGGACTGTGAATAAAGCCAGGAAATGTTATGGATCTCAGAAGTTCAGAGACATTTGTGTTATAATTAAGTAAACAATATACTGCAAGCAGGCCTTCTCCATCCTCTTCCAGTCTGTGGGGCCACATTTCCATCAACATCTAAAATACATTTCAAAACAACCTTGAAAAGTCATTTCTTACACTACATTTCAGAGCGACAGGTTAAGGTCCATGACGTAGGATCACATAACACCCAAGAAAACTGTCTCTTATAAAAGATCTTGATTCGTCACCCAGGCTCCGACCAATGTTCAGTGATCTATTGCTCACTAGCTAGGCTCCTGCTAACCAAGTACATGATTCAAAATATATCAGTCATAAAATAAAGTAAAGCTCTATTCTTTGAATATGTATAATTTGAGGTATTGAATTTAACTTAGAGTACATCTAATTGTAACAGCCCATCAAGGGGTGGCTGACACTTTTACAGTAATGGTGATTCAAACATTAGTTAACCTCATTCTAACTAGCAAATGTAAAGGGTCGGTTAATCTATGTAAACCCCTCAATAAATATGGCTGTGTTGTTACTTGACCCACTCCTCTCTGGATATTGTTTTTATTAGTTTCCTCTGGGCCTTATGTGAGTGAGCTTTTGCCTCTTTGGGCTGCCTTGAACACCTACATGGCCATTAACCCCCCCTTCCCATTGTCATATTGGAAGAACTCCAAGTATCAAGTCACGCTAGATTGGAGGAGCTTTGCAAGGCTGCTTGTGCATTACCGAGCTGTAACAGACGCAGGCATAACTGTGCATGCAGGTCGCCATGTGATGCTTTGCTAAATGCTTTAAATAAATATGAATTATTCAGGCAAACCTATGCTGACAGGGTTGGGCAGTGACATCACAGTATTCATTGTCCTAAGGAACACTGCTAGGAGCGAAGTACAAATGAGTTGGCACTGTTGATTTACCACTTGGGGTGGGCAGTGGTCACTTTGGGAGCAGGTAATAACATGTGATTCAAAGGAAGATTAGCTACCATTAAAATTAGCTTGTTAAAGCTGAGAAGGTTTTCCATGCTCTTTTCTCGATAGGTGAGGTTATAGCCTTGCTTGTGCCCTGATTTTTGTCTTCTCCGTGTGTTTTTGATGTTGCGCTGACATGCTGCCCTTTCCCCTGCCTATCCCTCATCCTTCCCCTACCACCACATGAAAGCAGTCCTGGAGTGCACTAAGGCATCCGTTCACCAGCTCACGCCAGACTTCTTAATGGAGTAAGTCCGAGCACACAAGCAACGAACCGGCTGATGTCAGCTTCAGGCGTCTCGGCATAAATTGTGGTTTCACAACTAGGCTTTTTCTGGTTCACTCTGCAGCTTGTTCGTGAATTGTTGGTTGCACATTAACAAATCTGATGCATGTTCAGTAACTTGTAAGATATTGCCACCATTGAGAAAGAAGCCAATGCGAACTTGTTTTCTTAACGTGGGTACTTTTAGAAGCTACCCTAATGAACCACCTTCTGCAGCAGTTTTCAGTCAATCTATATCATACTTGTAAGCACCTGAGAGGATGTTACAACATCAAATGTGGAGGAACCAGGAACAGGGCCAGGTGTAAGGATTTTTGCAGAACAAAGTTAAAAGAAATCTGTTTTTACAGATGAATCTGGGGGTTATTGAGGCCCCTCCATTATTCGATGAAATGTTGCAGTTACGCTTCCAATGAATCTTTTTTTAGACAAATGCCATTGAAATGTTATCAAGTGCTTTCACCACTCAACCTTGGCACCGGTTGTCTGAAAAGAATATTTCTGTTAAGAGAGTAATTCAGACTGTTCCTATTTCTGGTACAGGTGATCTACCCTTAAAGCTGATTTCTGTGAACTGCAGATCAAAAGTTCAAAACCAAGCAATGCCACCTCAGCCTTCTATCGCATCGAATGTGATAAACTGGTCCAATGTAAGCCCTGTTAGTTACTGTGCTTAGAAGCAGCAGGAGTGCTGTATGGAGTGCTATATAAAGAATAGGATGTTATCCTTTGTGTTAACTCCATATCCGAATGTGCAAAATGTCGCAATGAAGTTTGCATTAACAATTAGTTATAGATAATGTGGTCACAGAATTTCCCTACTCCCTTTACCTGTTTCTGATAAATTAAAAAAAATACCTGATCCAGCTGTGTGTGTTTTGATGGGAACTGGCAAAGCGTTGCTTCGATATCGCTTTGGATCTTGACGGAAAAGAGGCCACTCTTAATCAGGTTCCAGGCACCGGAACACGGGTTTCAAGGACCGCAGGTTTCACCCATGCCTATTTTCTTGACTACTGCAGAGGTTTAATTTATTCCCGAGGATATATTACTCTACATTTAAGTAGTTCTTGACATCTTGCACAGATCATTGCACTCACGCTCATAGCAGAGCTCTGCAGCAAAGGATACTGTTTTTTTTTGTTTTTGTTGTGCTGCTCTTTTTGAGGATCCCAAAAATGTTGCTTCATTGCAGGAGCTTCTGGACAGAAGGAACAGGAGTGGGAACATCCACAGGAACATGGAAAGAAGAGAAATGAAGAACTAGAAGATGTTCATACCGAGAGTTCAACATCGCCACCAGAACCCATTGTCTGGAAATGTTTAACCAATCAAAATGTTTAGAAAAAAATGCCCTCTAAGTACGTGACAGACAGTTCATGTGAGAAGAAGCTGGGCAGAGGTGGGCGTGGTAAATACTGCTCAGAACATTTTCAGTGCACACACAACTTAATTCTAAGCAGGAACAGCAGTGCTATGCTAAAAAGAAAAAGAGGGATGCTGCAGAGGAGAGTGTATCTTCAGTAATGCAATATGCCATCCCTGCAGGAGAGAGATTGCCTGAAGATGCCTGGAGGGGAGCTCAAGGACAGATTGACCCCTGCTTTGCAATTGTGGGCTTACATTGCTTGGTGTGCCACAAGGTCATCATTTGTGGAGAGCAGAGTGGAAGTGCATGCAAAGAACAAGAAATCAAGTGCTTCATCACCTGTTAAAAATAATTGGCCTAAAATGTGCAGCATACTCGCATTTTTTGTGGTAAGTAATTATTGGCACTTGTGGTTTGTACTTCCCCCAAAATTGAGGTGAGATTAAACTTCTGTCTTCAGAGTTTAGATGTTCCATTGATGTCAATACCCCATTTCCCAATGGTTAGATTGTTAATCAACAGCAACAAACACCCCACCCAGTGGCATACCAATCCTTCAACCTCACAAAATACAGTAATTGCATTCCACTTGGTGAAGAAGGCACCCTCATGTATGTGAAACACAAGAATGGGCATTAGACTCAGTGGAGTATGAACTCAGCATGCAAATACAACACTGCAATGGTGATCGGCTTGGTGGACTATGAGCTCTCAATATTTACACAAAATAGAAATAAACATACTACTGGATGGAGAACAGTCTCCTTTCATACATCAAAGAGATAAAGTCTTTCAGACCCACTGACTGCATATGATGTCAAAATCCATCCCAGACAAATCTCATAATGTTATGGAGTGCAATTAAATAGTGCGAGAAACATATCTTTGAAGTGGAAGCATCTTTCTTCAGATGTGAAATAGACTCATCCCGCAGTTGCCCGACAAAGCTATTTGAGATCATGAAACAAAACACAAATTCTCAACCCACCTACCCTCAATATTTTAAATGAAAAATCTAATAATTTCTCTTGATTTATTGAATATAAAGAACATCAAACTCTACCTCACCCAATGGAAAACGAGCTCAGTTAAAGTTACCATTCACCTGAAATTAACTGTACTTAGAGGAAAACACCCAGCTGCAAATTCAGGACACTATTCCCTGTAGACAGGTAAGATACTATCACCCTCTTTACCCCCCATAGGCACAACTGAGCAACTCCTACCTTACAAAATGAGAAATCTGAGCTGCCTAAAAATAGGATCGTTCGTGACCTGCAAAAGAAGCCTGAAGCAGGTCTGGATGTTGTGAACATTTTACACCTCGATCTAACTAACCTTTCCTTGTCAAATCCCTAATAAGCAATTCATCACAAAAAATTACCCTAAAAATTTCGATTCAGGACTCAGACCTGGTAGGCAGCACAGATTGCTGTCCTTCAAATAGTGGCATCTATTGGTTGGACACTACTGCCATGACAGCCGACGATGAGGTGGAGACCCCTGTAAAGAAGGAGGGTGATTTGGGTGAACTCATGCTTTTCTTAGAGGTGGATGGTGGGATTGCAGGGAATCTATGGACATATTCATCAGTTATATGGGGGGGGGGCGTAGACCCTTCATGCATCTTATGAGTGCCGCCTTTGATTTTTGTGCAGTTACTGACACACAAGGACTTGGTGCCTTACATTTAATTATTTCTGACCTAGAGTGAATTAAACTATGTTGTAAATATTATCTTTCCTGTTGAAAACAACATAGGCCGAGCTATAGCATTGTTTTCTGCCTGTAGTATTTGGATGAAATTTTAAGGTGTCCATAGATTCAGAACATTTCTATGTTAGGACTTTCAGTGTCATGCTTTTGGTTAACATAAGTGGACAGATTGCTTTGAGTTGTTTCAAAAGATCAGCTGCACTTTACCAATTAGAGTTGGATGCATAGCTGCATCATGCCACCTCACAAAGTAGCTATGGAGAAATTGACCAGAAAATGACATTAAACAAAGGTGGAAAAAATGAAGTGACAAACACAGAAGATGGTGCAGGTGATTCCGATGCAGCAAAGTCAGGGCATGGCCCCTTGGAGAGGTATTATATAGGAACTTTGCATGGAACCACATACAAGATCCCTCAGCTCATATCAATCACTGATAACCTTTATGGGGAAAAATGTCCCTTTTTGCGTGATTGCCCTCAATAATATTGGGCCGATCCTGCTGTATTTTGACTCTGTGCACCTTAACACTGCTAACCAGGCCTTTAAGCATCTGCTCTGACCTCTAAAACATGTCAAAATTGGCTATACCCCTAATTGCCTTATTTAACTTACCTGCAAGTCCCAAGTAAATGATACAAAGTGTACGCAGGGCCTGTAAGTTGAATGTTCCTAGTGGACTGCAGCACATATTGTGCCACCCACTATAGTGACAGTGTAAACATGACTACAAGCCTGCCACTGTAGCCTGTCTGTGCAGCTTTAAAACTGCAAATTCAGTTTGTCCAAATAACCTCTTTTGACATGCCTAAACCCTCCTTTTGACTATTTCTAAGTCACCCCTAACTAGATGTGAATGCCTCTAATGCAGGGTGCATGGAATTTAAAAGTAGGACATGTAAAAGTTTAATCTTAAACATTCTTACAGTGAAAATGCATCAAAAGCTATTTTCACTGTAGCATGGTTATCTGTTCCATAGGAAAGCAATGGGAAAGAATGATACATCTAATAATATTATTTCCACCTATGAAACAGCTGCAAAGGTACGTGCATTCTTGGACTTTTAAAAATATTTCATACAAGCCCAATTCACTGGTAAAGTTTAATTTGTAAAAGCTACTTTTAGAAAGTCACCTCTTCCCTGTCTTAGACCTCTTAAGCCCATTTGCATGAGTTTCCAACTGCCACTCAGGAGCTGAAAAGGACACTTGATGAGGTGTGAACTTGCGCCTAGAACTGAGACAAAGGCCTTGGGTATGGATGAGGTGTTCTCTGCCTCTGGCAGGATGACCAACTGGGTAGTGCTCAGGAACCTAATTAACTTTAAAGAGGCCTAACCTGTCACAGGCAGATGTAGCTAACACATAGGTCTGCCCCTTCTTTTTCTCTCCAGTCCGCCAGGCACTATTTCAGTGGGAGAGGAGCTGCCCCAGAACCAGTTCTCTACTTCCATGGTGGGCACAGGAGCTCTGTACAGGGGAAGAAAGTTTCTGCCATGTTGGATTTAGGCAGAGAGTGTCACTGTGGGGTGGGATTGTTTGCAGTTGGGCACACATGAACTGCTGCAAAAGAGGGTAGAGTTAACCCTGGGAACATTTCTCCTTTTGGTTAGGGAGGGGCCTAGAGTCACCCCGACCCAGAGGCTAGTGCCAAGCATAAATGTGGCACCCTTGAAAACACTACTGGACCTGAGGAAGGCAGAAGTGGGACTGCATCTGCTGTTGAGACCTGTGAGACCTGTGAAAGGCTGGACCTGCTCCTACCGGTACCCAGGACAAAGAAGTGAACTCCAGGGATCAGTTGGCTGACCTCCTGTTAAGCTACAGAGACAAAATAAGCTCATAGACGCCCTTTTCCTGAAGAGCCCAGCTTTTCAGTTCCAACTGGCCCTGACCTGGACCTGATCTGGACCCTGCTGGTGGTTTCTGCTGCAGTGACTCTTGCCCCCAAGTGCTGTTCCTCATGTCCTAGGACCCATGGCTGTGTAGTATACTCCTCGAGACATCGGGAAAAATCTGGGACTTGGAACTTTTTGGCTCCAAAGAGCTCCAGAGGACGCGGGCAAAACTGCCAAGTCAACCTGATGAAGGTGCGTTGTCATAGGCCAAAGACTCAGGTTGCTGCTGCTCAGAACTTTTCCACTGCAACAATTGATGGACGGAATGCTGAATGATTCAAACATTCTCCCCCAATCAAGAGATCTGCATTAAATCCATCGTTCTTTTGCCCACTACGCCACCCCAGTTTGGACCCAGCCATATGCAAATCAGTCTTGAACCTGTGCCTCATGGGAACAGTCCAGAACGAACTGCCAAGCCAGGTCCTCCCTGGACCGGAAGCAAGCATCCTGGGACCGGTTTCGGGGTATGTCATCCTTCATCAGCCAGGCTAGCTTGAATCTAGTGGCACAGTGAGCAAGGGACCCACGTCTGGGCATACCCATCTCACTTAGGGTGAAAAATGTAACTGCAACAATTGGACGGAATGCTGAATGATTCAAACATTCTCCCTCAGTCAAGAGATCTGGGCTAAATCCATCGTTCTTTTGCCCACTACGCCACCCCAGTTTGGACCCAGCCATATGCAAATCAGTCTTGACCCTGTGCCTCATGGCAACAGTCTAAACCGAACTGCCAAGCCAGGTCCTCCCTGGACTGGAAACAAGGGGCCTGATTCACAGAACTAACTTACGTCAAAAACGTAAAGTTAGTACTTTTTGGTATTCACAGAATACACTTACTCATTTTGGTATTCACAGAATGAACTTACTCATTTTGGTATTCACAGAAGTTAGTAGTCCTAACTTTAGGACTCCTAAATGCCTTCTGTGAATACCGAAAGTCTTAAAGTTAGGATTTTTCTCAGTTTAGGAGTAGTAAAGTTAGGACTCCTAGCATACCGCTGTGGAACCCTTCCTGGCTTTTCCCTGTGAAATGTCCACTCCTGGGCACCCCCAAGGTGAAGCCAGGCATCCCAGCGCTGGTGGGGCCGTTGTGGAGATTAAGCAAGCTATTGCCCAGAGTTGCAGAGTGGGACCCATGATTAGAATAGGCACCGAGGCGAGAATTATCAGGTCCGAGGAAATTGAGCCCAAGACCCGCCGAGGCGGGAATTGAACCCTGGTCCCGGGCCAGATCTCTGCATCAGGGTCTGCCGCTCTAACCATTGAGCCACACTTCTCCACTTGCTTGGTTCCAGTCCACCAAGGACCTGGCCTGGCAGTTCGGGCTGGACTGTTCCCATTGGGCACAGGGTTAAGACTGATTTGCATATGGCTGGGTTCAAACTGGAATGGCATGGTGAGCAAAAAAACAATGGATTTAGGCCCGGGACCTCTGTACTGGGGAGAATGTATGACATTGTTCAGCATTCTGTCCATCAATTGTTCTTTTTGCATTTGTCACCCCGAGTGGGTCGGGTATGCCCAGACGTGGGTCCCGTGCTCTCCATGCCACTGGAGTTAAGCTATCCTGGCTGATGAGGGGTGAAACCCCGAAACCGGTCCTAGGATGCTTGGTTCCAGTCCAGGGAGGACCTGGCCTGGCAGTTTGGGCTGGACTGTTCCCACTGGGCACATGGTTAAGACTGATTTGCATATGGCTGGGTTCAAACTAGAATGGCATGTTGAGCAAAAAAACGATGGATTTAGGCCCAGATCTCCGTACTGGGGTGAATGTATGACATTGTTCAGCATTCTGTCCATCAATTGTTCTTTTTGCATTTGTCACCCCGAGTGGGACGGGTATGCCCAGACATGGGTCCCGTGCTCTCCATGGCACTGGAGTTAAGCTATCCTGGCTGATGAGGGGTAAAACCCCGAAACCGGTCCTAGGATGCTTGGTTCCAGTCCAGGGAGGACCTGGCCTGGCAGTTCGGGCTGGACTGTTCCCATTGGGCACAGGGTTAAGACTGATTTGCATATGGCTGGGTTCAAACTGGAATGGCATGCTTAGCAAAAAAACCAATGGATTTAGGCCCAGATCTCTGTACTGGGGTGAATGTATGACATTGTTCTGCATTCTGTCCATCAATTGTTCTTTTTGCATTTGTCACCCCGAGTGGGACGGGTATGCCCAGACGTGGGTCCCGTGCTCTCCATGCCACTGGAGTTATGCTATCCTGGCTGATGAGGGGTGAAACCCCGAAACCGGTCCTAGGATGCTTGGTTCCAGTCCAGGGAGGACCTGGCCTGGCAGTTCGGGCTGGACTGTTCCCATTGGGCACAGGGTTAATACTGATTTGCATATGGCTGGGTTCAAACTGGAATAGCATGGTGAGCAAAAAAATGATGGATTTAGGCCCAGATCTCTGTACTGGGGTGAATGTATGACATTGTTCTGCATTCTGTCCATCAATTGTTCTTTTTGCATTTGTCACCCCGAGTGGGACAGGTATGCCCAGGCATGGATCCTGTGCTCTCCATGCCACTGGAGTTAAGCTATCCTGGCCGATGAGGGGTGAATCCCCGAAACCCGTCCTAAGATGCTTGGTTCCAGTCCAGAGAGGACCTGGCCTGGCAAATCGGGCTGGCCTGTTCCCATTGGGCATAGGGTTAAGACTGATTTGCATATGGCTGGGGTCAAACTGGAATGCCATGGTGAGCAAAGAAACAATGGATTTAGGCCCAGATCTCTGTACTGGGGTGAATGTATGACATTGTTCTGCATTCTGTCCATCAATTGTTCTTTATCATTTGTCACCCCGACAGGGACGGGTATGCCCAAACGTGGGTCCCGTGCTCTCCATGCCACTGGAGTTAAGCTATCCTGGCTGATGAGGGGTGAAACCCCGAAACCAGTCCTAGGATGCTTGGTTCCAGTCCACCAAGGACCTGGCATGGCAGTTCGGGCTGGACTGTTCCCATTGGACACAGGGTTAAGACTGATTTGCATATGGCTGGGTTCAAACTGGAATGGCATGGTGAGCAAAAAAACAATGGATTTAGGCCCGGGACCTCTGTACTGGGGAGAATGTATGACATTGTTCTGCATTCTGTCCATCAATTGTTCTTTTTGCATTTGTCACCCCGAGTGGGTCGGGTATGCCCAGACGTGGGTCCCGTGCTCTCCATGCCACTGGAGTTAAGCTATCCTGGCTGATGAGGGGTGAAACCCCGAAACCGGTCCTAGGATGCTTGGTTCCAGTCCAGGGAGGACCTGGCCTGGCAGTTTGGGCTGGACTGTTCCCACTGGGCACATGGTTAAGACTGATTTGCATATGGCTGGGTTCAAACTGGAATGGCATGTTGAGCAAAAAACGATGGATTTAGGCCCAGATCTCCGTACTGGGGTGAATGTATGACATTGTTCAGCATTCTGTCCATCAATTGTTCTTTTGCATTTGTCACCCCGAGTGGGACGGGTATGCCCAGACATGGGTCCCGTGCTCTCCATGGCACTGGAGTTAAGCTATCCTGGCTGATGAGGGGTAAAACCCCGAAACCGGTCCTAGGATGCTTGGTTCCAGTCCAGGGAGGACCTGGCCTGGCAGTTCGGGCTGGACTGTTCCCATTGGGCACAGGGTTAAGACTGATTTGCATATGGCTGGGTTCAAACTGGAATGGCATGCTTAGCAAAAAAACAATGGATTTAGGCCCAGATCTCTGTACTGTGGTGAATGTATGACATTGTTCTGCATTCTGTCCATCAATTGTTCTTTTTGCATTTGTCACCCCGAGTGGGACGGGTATGCCCAGACATGGGTCCCGTGCTCACCATGCCACTGGAGTTATTCTATCCTGGCTGATGAGGGGTGAAACCCCGAAATCGGTCCTAGGATGCTTGGTTCCAGTCCAGGGAGGACCTGGCCTGGCAGTTCGGGCTGGACTGTTCCCATTGGGCACAGGGTTAAGACTGATTTGCATATGGCTGGGTTCAAACTGGAATGGCATGGTGAGCAAAAAAATGATGGATTTAGGCCCAGATCTCTGTACTGGGGTGAATGTATGACATTGTTCTGCATTCTGTCCATCAATTGTTCTTTTTGCAGAACTTTTCCACAGCATCAAATAATTGCAGGCAGGATGTGGCGAGGAGGGTATCTGGCCTCGTGGAATCCTGTTCAGCAACAGCTAGCAGCCTTCACCCACAGCAGGAACTGTAGCTCTGAAAAAGTGACTAATTCAGAGCATAGAAATCAAGGTGAAGGAGCCAAAAGTATCCGGACGGCGAGGGACTACATTGGGAGTGTATTTTTAATTTCTTCTGCTTTGGGATTTCCCACCAACACCTTCACCTGGACCTCGTCTAGCAACTATCCGGCCTTGTGGAGTCCATCCCAACCACAGCCTGTTGCCTTGCCCCCCTGAGGATTTTTTACTTGCATTTCAGAGACTATGTCAAAAGGTAACATTTCTGACTGGATTATGACCAACACCATCCCGGTTGGCCATGAATTGTGCCTAGGTACTGGTCAATCGCAGCCAGATGACCCCAGTTCGTGTTTAATGCTTTTTGATGCTACTTTGATTTAAAATATTAAAAACTCATATCTCCGGTACTCTTATTGGATTGTTGCTGTTTTGGTGTCATTTTGTTCATTAAATTATTCTCTATTTTTGTAATTTAGAGCAGTATTTTTATTGTGTTGTGTTGTCGACTTTTTAATTGCTTTGACACTTCTAAATCCTTTACACATTTTTTTCAAGTTGAGCCCGTCTGCTCTGTGTCAAAGCTACTAGCTGTTGAGCGCAGGTATAATTACTGAAGCTTTTAATGGACCTAACAAGAAAAGTGACCTTATTACTTGAGGTGGACTACCATCCTTCCCAACTAATAACCCACTTTCTCTCAACGCTCATCTCTTATAACAATCCAATGAGACCCCTCAGCAGCACTGAGTTCCAGTTCCACTCAGTGTGGATTTCAGACTAATGTCCTAGTGCACTGCACAGTATAGCTCCGCCCTTTAACCTATCCTGCCCTTAAATCTGTCATGCTTTGCACCCCTCCGCATCCTACTACTCCTCTCAGTATTGTTGCATATGTCTTTGCATTTGTTATGCCCAGCCTTCACTAACGTCACTGGGACACCACCCCACTTCAATTTTCAGCCTCTTTCCATTCACTGTTCCCTTTGGCTCCCCTGCTGTGAAAATCGTAGAGGTCGGGAACGGAAAATGACCAGAAAATGTGTGTCAATGACAGCTGCTGAATGTAGTGATCTGAGGACTCAAAACATACTCAGAATGTAAGTATTCCTAGTTGGTCAGTATCCGATTGCTTCAGGTGTTGCCAGACCACTGTGTGTCTCCCTTGCTTAAGAAGCTTCCTTCTGTGGCTGGCATGAAGGGGTCTTTGGCAAACATACTGCTTGCTGAACAAGGCTCAGTGAGAGTCGAAATGCGTGGACGTGGTTGTCTGCGATATGCGAGCATTTTTAATAAATGTTTCTGCCTCCCCGCGTGGAGTGCCGTCTCTGGTTTATCCCATTGGAGTTGTTTTGAAAAAATATATATATATATATCTATATATATATATATACATATATATATATACATATATATATATATACATACACATATATATTTATATATATATATGTGTGTGTGTGTGTGTGTGTGTGCGTGGATGTGTGTGTGTATATGTCTGTCTGAGACTCTAAACATTAGCCTCCTTCGTTAAGTTTCTTCATCCTAGAACAAAGCCATAGTACAAACGTTGCATACAAGCACATGTCCAATTAGTAATTAGTCGATGACCACATTATTAGGCTAAATCATACCGAATGAGTTCCTCAATAATGGCTTTTTTTCTAATCTTCATTTTTAACAACTAGTTTTGAAACAACAAAGCATGTCCCTTTCATACACAACACATTTGCTGCATCACAGCAGAAAAAGCCCAAATATAGTGCCCTGAAAATGATGAACATATTGCCACCCTAAGCCCAGCGCTCATTTAACATTGGGTAGATCCCGGAAAGCTTGGAGAATCAAAGGTCTTTTTGTGATTGAAATTCTGAAAATGCTGCAGAGCCTTGCAGCGGGGATTAGCTCTCTCTGCGGCCTATACTCGAGTACAGAGGGCGACAATAGAGATGTTTAGTGAACACCTGCCATGGTGTCAATAGAGAGGCTGTGAACTGAAATCACACTAAGCATGAAGAGACTGATGATGGGGTGCGGGTTTTCATGCTGACACCATTCACAATTTTAAAGAAAGATCTGCTATTATGCACTAGAGTTCATGTGAAATATGCAGTGCCAAAACTAAAATTACACCTGGTATTCCTGTAAAATTGCGCGACTTTTTCACGGGCTGGTTCATCCCTTTCTGAATTTTACTATCATTAATTTTGTAAATGCATTAAGCCTCGGGGCTGTGCATTCCCACGTTTGTCTTGCTCCTTCGATGCGGTGAGCGATGGGAGCTTGCTAAGAAGCACGCGATGGGAGTCAGTGTTGGAACAACGGCAAGCTTGGGGAGCTCGCGCAAATGAACAATACAATACATGTGAGCCTCAACAATAGAGAGCCTGCCTGCTGAGGCGAATATGGCTGCCCTTGACTTATCAGACACACACAGTATATTAAACAATGGCTTGACAATTTATAGTGTCCTGGTAATTAAAAAGTTTTAGCATCTATGCCCACTAATGAATAATTTAATTGATTAAAGTGGCAAAACCTGTTGTTATTGCATTCAAGGACCATCGCCGTTGTGACTACTGCATCTTCATTAGTGTGCACGGATTTAAACATCTGCGTTTCACAACCGAGGTGTTGTGGATGTAAACGCCCTTGCAAAGAACAGTGCTGGCCAAAGTTCCAGGACTTGGCAAGAGGTTTATAACCCGCTGCCTATGGCTAGAACCGTTCTGAAGTGCCGTCTCCCCGACGCAGCAGGGCCTATACCGTGTGAGGGCAGTTAACAGTCAACAGCCTGAGGCAGAAGGGCTTTAATGCTATTAGAACATTCCACAGCTGAGGCAGAATGTTCTGATTTAAACAGGGTGAAACAGGGGACAAACATTGGAACATTGAAGCTGAAACCAGTGTGATTATATGTTACTTTCAGCCAATTTATTGGTACTCTGGGCCTCATTTATGGGTTTCTTGCCGTAGGGCAGGCTGCAGGCCTTGCTGCTGAACTGCCCTATGGCAAAAAAAAGGGCAGGAATGCCCGCATCTATTAGAAACGGTGCATTCCTGTCCTTTTTCCTTGTGCACAATGGGCTGCTGTGCACCAACGCAGGCACTTTTGCACCATGGTGCAAGGGTGCCTGCGTTGCGGGGATGATTATTTTTGTGCAAAACTATCACAGGAGGCTTTTCCTCTTTCTATGTGTGCTGCAGAATAGATATAGAAAGAGGAAAAACAAGGTGCCTCCCTTACGCCTGCCCTGGGGAGGCGCAGGTTTTTGGCACTGCCTCAGACTTAAGATTTCTCGTAAATCTGGGGCAATTTCAAAAAACCATGGATGGTGCTGGGAACGCCCTCAGCAACACCCATGGAACGCCCCTTTCACGCAGTTTTCTGCGTGAAAGGGGTACATATTTATAAGGCCATAAAAAGCTATGTGACATGGCTTTACGTGGCCTTATAAATATGCCAGTAGCACATTTTGCTACCAGAACGACAAAAAAGTGACGTTCCGGTGGCGCAATAGTGCCGGATGAGGCCCTCAATTTCTTGCCCTTGAGTTGGCCTTGCCAGCATTTGTGCTCATGGCCTGCACGTCACTGATGGTTGAGTCCTGAGTGTACAACTTACTGAGCAATTCCCCCCAGAATGTATGTGGGTAAATGCTGAAGCGTTTAGCTTAAGCTGATTCAGGATATTTTCAAAATGCTGTATGAAAGAACACTTGGTGATCACTTTTTGTGTTTCTGTCATACCTACTCGGTTTGGGTTTTCAAGTTAACCAAAGTACAAAGAGGGCTGCCAAATTTCCATGTCTCCTCAATTTCTATGATATTCCAGTAATACAGAACAAGTAACTATGGACTGAGGTCAAAACATTTTGGCCAAAGAGTTTTCTTAACACAAAAAGGTCAAGTGGTGGAACGGTTTCAGCAGAGCCCCACAATGGCAATATTTCATTATAACATGTTATCCAATATTATTTTTTATACTACATGTAAAGAAATCAAGACTATCTATTGGTTATACCTGGTAATTCATACTCAAATGAATGCAAAACTGTAGAGTGAGTATTTTATTAATGTTACCGGAACTGCAAGCTTACGTTTTTTGAACTGAAATTCCCAAGATATTGATGTTTTCTTTTGATGTATTTGGCTTAGGTGAATAAAAAATGGGCACAGAGGAAATCTGTATATTTTTAAAATATGCACAAGATATTGAGTTTAGGAAGAGTGGTTATTTGTGCACATCTGAATTTGGGGTTATCTATACTATCATGCAGTTCTGAGGTTTTCTTTTGCAAAATGTGTCCTTTAATGTAAATTGATCTACATTTGGAAGCCAAAAATGGAGAGAAATCCAATTAGTAATAACAAGTGTTTTTCCATTCTGTGTTTCCACACTTCTCCTGATAAAAAATGCAACCCAATTGTGTGGATGGATAGGTTACCCGGAACAAGGCCCAAAAACGTGACATGGAAACATAACATTTTTGGCATGAATAATCACATATTTCCATCATATTTCTGTGAGTGACAGTTCTGCAATTTACAGAGATTCACAACATTCCTACCTTCCAGTGTTTCTTCAAGTCTCCCAATAAAAACAGTACACCACTTGTGTGTCTGGGTCTACAGCCTGGGACAGAAAGGCCCTAAAAAGCAATGTGGAGACTTCACTTGTTTTGTATTAAAAAACCCTTTTGACGATGTTGGTAGCTGCACAATTAGGGCCCGAACTCGGCTGCCACCCACAGTACCTACCAAATACATGCATTTCTGAAAACTAGACATCAAATGGCATACACAGTGGTCTCACTTATGTGGATCACATTTCTTTTTTCACTCACAATGCTCTGCAAACCTCAAACTAGGCTAAAACAAATCACACATTTTCCTGACATTTCTGCGAGGAATCATTCTGGAATCCTAGGGAATGCACAAAATTCCTATCACCCAGCAGTCCCACATTTCACCTGATAGAAACAGTACCACACTTGTGTGGCTGGGCCTAGTGCCCAGGACAGAAACAGCTCAAACCAGAGACCATCTAAAGACAGTTGATTTCCATGGTTGCCGGCTGACCCCAAGTTCGAATGGTGCCGCTATTCAACTTGGCAAGTGAGAGTAAACTGGGATTTACTTCCATTCTGCTGGGCCATATGTCAAAACTATGCCTAAAGGATTCAAACTTTCCCTGCGCTTGCCATGAAGATGGGGATGTTCGAGAGACCAGGAAGGCATAAAGACTGTTGGGGCTTTAGGAGTGGGGGATAGCCCAGTGCCTGGGTGGCCTGCCTCTACCCCATATTTTGTATCCTAAAAAATATCCTTGTGTTTAGTGGGTCTTCTGCCCTCCCACAGTGGACAGATTCATGGTAAACCTCCAAATCTCCCCCACCCGGGTGAATTGATAGACTGTTGGGGCTATTCGGGAGTCAAGGTATGACCCCGATCCCTAGGTTGGCAGCCCCACTCCTTCTGTTTTTTTACCCTTATTCCCTGGTGTCTAATGGGCTTCCTGCTCTCCCCGGTGGCAGTTTGTACATACGCTCCCTGAATGTGTCCTTGAGGGTGCAGAAAGACAGTTGGAACCTTTCTGGGTGAGAGCACGACCCAATGCCAGGGTGGCCACCCAGCCCCTTCTTTTTTTAAATACTTTTTTCCACAGGATGTCTAGTGGGCTCTGTGTGACTTGGGAGCGGGGGTGGCAGATTGGACTAAACCTCCTATCTGGCCCCTGGGGGACAGAAAGATAGTCACTTTTATGCTTTTTTTCCTCATGTCTAGTGGGATTTCTGTCCCTGTAGGGGGCAGATTGGGGTGAACACAAATACTCCCTAACTGTTCCCAGGGGAGACAGAAATGCTGTTGCACCCATTCTGAGAGAAGGGGCACAGCCTATGCCTGGGCGGTCCGCCCCAACTCTTTTTTTTGGTTGTCCTTTTTTTCCCTGGTGTCTAGTTGGCTTTCTGTTGGGGGCAGAAGGACTATTGTGCCTGGAGGTGAAGCAGTGACAAATGCCTGGGGGCAAAGCCCCAAACAAACATGTTCCTGGTGTCTTTTGGGGTGAATCCCTGCTTTGGGTAGTCGTTAAGAGGAGATCCACTCCTGAGACTCAGTGATGGAAAAGAGACATTGTCTGTGAGGCATATACATTCGTCTTATGATACGTACATGCAGACAAGCCATTGTTACTACACTTAACCCTGAGCATACTCAATTAAATATGTGGTTGGCTAAGTATATGGTGACATTCATCCCAAAGGTAAAAGCACTTGAGGAACAGATAGAGTATCATAACATATATAACCAACGCTAATGAACGTCATGGTAACTGAACTAATTCTCTTGATACCAACTGCAATGGAACCCATGTAATCAGATTGTTAAAAATGTGCCATCACGCCCAGTTTTAATTGTACCATCCGCACTGGAACCCATATAGTCAGATTGTAAAAAATGTACTATTGGGTCCAGTTTTCATTACATCTAAGCTAGAGACTTGCTCACAAATTATGAAACTTTTGGAGGCAGCTCATATGTACAAAATTTACCATTGTTTCGCACTGTCACTTTGGTATCTACACATTCGGATTGCAAGATGTTCATTACGTGGTGCAGTTTTTTATGCAATGATTGTACAAAGATGTTTATACTTTTACTATGCTGTTTTTCAACCATAATAAGTATTTTATATTTTTAAATTAAGAATGTGTGTAATAGTTTTAATTAACTATGCACTTTATAAATACATTTAAATTTGATATGTAATGTGTTATAACTGATGTATTGGAGTCGTTATAGTGCGGTACTGTGGAGTGAGAGAGAGGATCAGATATGCACTCACTTGGCCAAGAGGTCAAATAATGTTTTTTTCTTCTCCTTTGGGTGACCAGAGAAGTTCATAGGACTGATAGGTGCACACTGAGTAAGTTAGGGCTAAGTCCACCAAAAAAGGTGCCATAAGATGATACTTCATCTGTATTGTGGGTGCTGCAAGGCGCATCTAAAAGAAGCAGCCCGAGAACTGGGAAAGAGGAGAAAATGGGAGCAGGCAGTAAGGGGGAGGGGTGTGCTTTAGGTAGCAGGTGGGACTAAATGGAAAAACATAATTTCAGGAAGTTTTATTGTAGACTAACCATATCTTTGTGGAGAAAGTTTGTTTTTAGATGGTGAATAAATGTTCTCTGAAACATGAGGCAGTGGCTAGTAGCTGATTATCAAATAACTATAAAACATTATAGATGGTCTGTTTAACATTACTGTTAAACAAAGTGACCAGTTTAAATAATAAGCAAACCTATCCATTATTTTAATACAAAGGATTCACTTCAAACCTACAACTGAAATATTATTTCAACCAAAATGGCTAGAACACTTTTTCCCTCTTCATCAGCCTTGCTTAGAGGAGCTGTAGTACCTCTTAGAACTTTTTTTTCTACAACACTAATGATCTAAGGAGCAAATCGGCAAAGTCAATAAGAGTTTAGGTTCTCCTTTGCTGGGAAGAAAAAAATCTATTGTGGCAAACTATTATGGTTCTGTTGAGTAGCCCATTGTGCAATATAGTTCTAGATCTAGCCTCTTTAAGAGGCAACATTATAATTGAAGTTAACTTTAACTGTGTGTTCACACCTAGCTAAGACGTTTCTAATAAGAGTAGAGGCCAATTAAATCTAAGAACCTGTTGAGTCACAGGTTGTTTGCTAGTGAAATTTGGGTGATGGATTTATGAAGACGAGCAAATCCATGGGCACTGGAATGTACATGCTTTTCAGCTGATTGCTTAACTGCTTCTAGGATAGAGGACAATGATCAGATGTTGAATCAGTTTTTCTGATCATTGTGCGGTAATGTTGCAGCTTCCAGCTCATCATAAAGCTGTAATCCAAACTGACAGGTTTTTGATAGATTATTAGTACAGACAACATAATTTTTCAATGGGATCACAGAGTTTACCTTCAGTACTTCTTAGATAATGAAGGCTCAATATACAGTCAAAGCCACATTAAGGGGGAGAATTATCACATTCAACTGAGATAGCCTAGAGACGGAATAATTATTTGCTAAATGTGTGGTTCTCGAGAATGGGAGTTTGCTGGCAAAACGCTGGCCTGGAAGCCAGATCAAAGAAAGTGAAGAACCATATTCATACCATTATAACTCCTGAAGTTGGCCTACCCATTTGTGTTGCTGGTATAAATGCCAAATATTTCTCAGCAATAAAGAGGCATCTACTATTCTTATCAGAGGGTTTCTCACTCAATGATAGCAAGGTCTTTGGCAGAACTATTCATTCCCAAGCTTTAGAACGAGACATGCAAACCATTAACACAGCTATTCCCCCATGAGAATGCTGAATTTAAGCGTTAAGGGTTGAGCTCCCAGGTGGGAAGGCCTGTGAAGAGGATGATCTTCCTGTACACTTTTATAAAGCATTCCCAATTCCATTAATTTCTCTTCTTAAAATATTGGTGAATTATTTATTGGAGGGAAAACAAATACTCCCATTTTTTGGTTAGCCTTCTTATGGCTGGAAACCTCTAGAACAGACAGCATCTTACAAATCAATTAGGCTATTGTTACAGTGGCTACGAGAGCTCAGAAAACTACTAGATAATAGATTATCAGTGATAACAAATACATTAGTTCACCATGATCAAACCAGGTTTACACCAAAAAGAAATGTAGTTTCAAATGCCCATCACTTATTTGGAGGAATTCTAATTCCCATATTCAAGATGCTGCAGATTCCTGCAATTGTCTTATTATTAGGTGCAGAAAATGCATTTGACCATGTGAGGTTGGATTGTGTATTTACTGTCTGTAAGAAATGTGGTTATTGGTTGAAGGAGATGGAAGCCCCACTCAGGCAACAACCACAATCTTTGTCAGGGTGAAACACAAAAGTCACTAAATTTACCTGAGCTTAACCCTCTGGTTGCTTGACACAAAGCAGTCAGGCTTAGCTTAGAGGCAAAGTGTAAAGTGTTTATGAAGTTCACAAACAGCAATAAACTGAAAACAATACACAAGATAAATCCCAAACTAATTTAGGTAAATATAGGCAATTGTAATAAATAAAATGATACCAGAACAACAAAAATCCAATCAGTTGTACCGGAGATATTTAATTTTAAAGTTTTAAGTAGATATAATGCTAAAAGCACAAAGTGCCACTCGTGGTCATCTGATCGTGCTAGACCGGGGGAAAGTCAAAGGTTCAGGCCAACCACGATGGAGTGCAAGCTGGATACAGGGACCAGGTTAGTCCCACTGAAAAATTACCTTCTCAAAGTCCGGTGTGAGGAGTCCAGTTCATGGTGGAGTAGGCAGCGAGATGCAGGGACTGTGTCATCACTGTAGTGTGAAGAGCAGACCTCGTGTTGCGGATGGTTGTCGCTGTAGCGCAAAGACTTGGTTGGGTGTCGTGGATGATTATTCCTGGAGTTTCACATTGGTGGCCACTGTGGACTGCTGCTGTTTTGTGAAGTGCAGATCTTGCGTTGCCGGTCTTCGCTGGTAGTCGCTGTGCCGCAAAGTGCATATCACACACTGCCGTTTTCTTGCTGGCCGCTGCTTTAGTGTGAAGAATTGGGTTTACCGGACCATCGCATTGTTGGTAGTCATCGGAGGCGGCAGAGTCTCAGCGTTAACGGACCTGTTCACCGTCAGGAAGAGCCCAAAACTTCAGGATTTCTACTTTTCTTGCAGCAGAGTGCACTCTCATGCCAGCCAAGACCTGGGGAAGCACCTCTTGGGGATCCAGGACTCACTCTAGCAGAGGCCAGCAGGGATCAGGCAGGTCCAGTTGCAGGTCCAGGCATGTCCAGTTTTATGAGGTCAGCTCGAAAGTTTCAGGGAGGCTTCTGAAGCTTGTTGTGTCCCTGTAGCCTAGAAGAGGAGGTCAGCCAACTGACCCTTGGAGTCACTCAGGTTAGCCTGAGATAAAGGGAGCAAGTCCAGTCTTACTTTCAAGAGAGCAGGGCAGTCCTCTGGGGAACAAAGGTAGTCCTTCCTCTTGTGATGTACACAGGTCCAGGAGTGTACTGAAGTGGTGTTCTGAGGGTCCAATATTTTATACCTGGCGATATTCTTTGGAGCTGGGGGAGGGGGGGGGTCCCCAAACCAACCCCACATCTGGTTCTGGATAGCTCTTTCCTTCCTCTGTCAATGCCCCAAGACATCTAAGGTGACAAAAGGCTAGTGTCAGATTCCCTTGTGTGTGCTGGAGGCAAGCCATTTGTAATGTATGTAGGGCCTGGAACAGCTCCTCCCCTGTTCATCCAACTGTAGTAAGGTAACTCCATGTTAGTCAATGGGATAGATTGGCCTTACAGTTGTGAAAAATTACTTTAGGAGTTTTTCACTACCAAGACATGTAAAGCTATAACACCCATGTCCTGCTTTTTAAATACAAGGTATCTTGCCCTAAGGTGAAGTGCACAGTGCAAACACAAACGAATTCAGAAAACAGGATGGGTGAAGGCAGAAGGTTTTGAGGTGACCATGCAGAGATGGCAAAGTCCAACTTGGTCTTAGAAAAAATGGGCCTTCATCCCCACCTCACAAGAGTAACTAAAATGGAAACCCCTATCATCCATTCTTTTTTACTTATTTTTTGAATGCTGATGACTTGGTTCAGTTTCAGAAGGCTGATCAAGGAAACATTTGCAGAGCTTTGAGGATAATTGCATCAATTACAGATGGTGGCTACCAAATGAACACACACAAAGCAGAGGCACTACTTTTTAAAACTACTGTTGCTCTTCTTGCAGACACTCTACAGGCAGGTTACTCCAAGAACCCAAAAGATATTTGGGGATGTGGGTCACAGAAAACATATGGATATTACATTGTTATAGCTTTAAAATATTATTTTAAAAAGTGATCTCTCTAATGACGAGATGAAATCAACCTCCTCTTTCCATTATAGGGAAAGTTGTTTTGATAAAGATGCGATTTGACCCTTTTTCATAATCAAAATTTCTAACTTACCATGCTATTTGTAGGCCAAATACTTTTCCAAGAGCAACAACCCTATCGGCAGTTTCATTTGGTGTAGTAGGCAGCCGAGTGTTAGTCTGGCAAGGCAACAAATGAATTAAGAGGAAAGAGGATTAGCTCAGAGCATATTATGAGGTAGCAATGTCCAATTATATATCGAAATGTTATCTTCCAGATACACAATATTAGGATAATTCACTCCTGGAAAGAAATGTAGCTGATTTGCACTTGGAACTGAACCTCCATGGTATCTCACACAGGCCTGTACTTTGAGTTGGTTTGATAGAAGACTCTTGGAGAAGTATATACAGCTTATAGGGTTCCCTTGCAGAATGCAGAGACTTGCCTGGGGTACTGCAGCGAAATTGGACATAGTTAATGTAAGCTCATGAAACAGTTTCTATCCTTGGGTAAGACTGTCACCTGGGCCATAACTAAGGATACATTAGCTGCCTGCCCCAAAAGGGAAAAAACTGAGTAGAAAATTTGTATTATTGGGACTAGTACTTGCAAAAAGGAGAGTGGCAATTTCATGGATTAGCCCCAAATCCCCACTAATACACAAATGGGTATAGGAGGGTTTAAGGGAATGGGCAACAGCGGAACTAATCAGAATGAAGCACATTCAACATGATGAACGACTTGAGGAGGATACCCAGGCATGGTCTGCAATGATCGCAGATGTTAAAATAGTAGAAGAAACCACTGAGGAGGAAGGGAGAGTTTCACAGAATGCCCCAGAGCAGGAAATGTGAAGGATGACTAAGTGAATAAATAACATGGTAGGATTCCGGAAATGGTATACAGTGAATAGATAATTTACATCAGACACTAGGACACAGGGGAGGGGGGAACAGTTTGGGGTAGTAAATAACATTTAAATTGGTAAATATGATTGTAACAATTTAAGCTCAATGACTATATATGTCAACAGAAATGATATTGTACAGTGTTATCAATGACAATGTGTATGCGAAAATATCAATAAAAAGTGTTTTTTTAAAAAACAAAAAACTAAGGATACATTAGCAGAAGAACAGAGCAAATACTCCTTCTCTTACTGCCAGATAGTGAATTTTATAAGAACCCTCCCAGTCAATGAAATAATCAACTCTACTGATTTTGTAGGAAAACATTTAAAAATATATATTTTTCATCATTGTACAATGGTATAGGTTTCTTTGAATCATCATAGACAAGTCTCATAAAAGTTTTGTGGTAATGGAAAAAAAAGACAGGATTAGCCTTTGCTTTATCAGGGTGGTCCAAGATTTCTGATTTACTGTCTCTAGCCTTACAGGTGCAAATTTGAGATTAATACAATTCTGTTCAAATTGGGCATTGTGATATACCCCAGACTAATATGATATATATTTTAGAGTGCAAATCCGGTTAAATGTCCCAGTAGCCGCAACAAGAATATAGGAAGCTGACCCTATATTCTTTGGGAATGTTACAGAGCCAATTGAATTTATACCTTCATAACCGTTACCACATTGGTATCTGTGGAACCCAATGCAGAGACAAACTGTCATAAAAGTAGACGGGGCAAATCTGATCCCAAATTGATGTGTTTCACAATGTTCAAAGTCTATATCCTAAACACAGAAAAATGAAAGAAAGTGCATCGTCTAAAATTCATTCACTCGTCGGAAATAATGGTACACACACAGGGAGTTAGAATCTTGTTATGCAAAGCAAAATGGAGCTACATGAGAGCTTGAAATAGTATAAAGTACTTTTGGTAGGCATGTTTTTAGATTAAGTTAAAGTAGTGAAATTGAACATAATGCTACACGAAATTGTTTTGCGTTTGCACTTTTTAATTATTTTTTGTGCTGTGAATTATCGGAAAATGTGTATTTCTCTTTTTAACTATAAGGCTCAAGAATAAGCATTGTACATCCTGATAAAAATCAAAACAAAAAATAAAAGAAGCAATTACTTCATTGGTGACATCATATATTACTTCATCATTGACATCTTTGATGACAACGATGGCCTAAGTAGTGTAACTCATTCTCAACAAAACATAACCTAGGTATAAAATACAGCATCTCTTAGAAAAGTAATTTAAAATGTTATTATGCTCTGCACTAGTCCAGCAGCAGAATCAATGTCAGAATTTGCAACCTTAGTCAAAATATTAAGGCTTGCTTCTATAACTGTTTCAGTTTAAATATAGAGCCTAGTCAGTTTTAAATTGGTGGGCCTATAGAGGCTGATATTGGTTTCTCTTGTTGGAATGTAGCTAAGCTACCAGAGCGGTCCATAGTGATGTTGAATGTGCCATTTAAATGTCAGTTGTGAATTCATGTGTGAGGCAATGAGCATTCCAATGGTGAGTGAGGTATGGTTAACCATAACTGGCGAATTAGTGGTTTTTCAACTGAAAACCATAGCGAAAACATCACTGTAAGGGTAATTTAGTCAACAATTTTTGTTTTAAACAATTGTCAATGTCTGAAGGACAGTATTAAGAATACTGTAACCTTAATAAAGTGTTTTTGAAGGAATTGTCTCTTTTTTCGTATACTGCATTCCCAGGTTTTGCACTCACCACATGCCACCAAAGCACATGATATTTGACCATTTGTGGCAGGCTGGGGGGGCCTCGAAACCTGACCAAATGTCAGATACGGCTGTCAAGCACATGCACCTGGCCTTTGACTCTAGGCACTAGTCCCTAGGACACCAAGCCTGATCTGCATGACTGAGGCCAGGGCGTGAACCAGTCCCTATGCCACCAAGCCCACGTCACACAGCCTTTGGTTGTGCAGTGTGCTTTGGGGGCAGTGCCTGGCTGCTACACCAGTCATCGTGCCAATGCCTTTTTAATGGAAAAATAAATCTTAAGAATAACTACAGATTTACCATTACATATTACACTGTCTCATGGGCTTGAGCCTTCAAAATTTCATGTACATTGACCATGGGGGCAAAAGTGATACAGCTTACTTAAAGTTGTATTTCCCTTTTAAACTCCCATAGCAAATTTTGCTCTAGACTACAGTAAAAAAAAAAGTGCTAGGCAGAATTCTGTCAAACTTCCTCAGAAGATGGAACTTGGCCAAACTTGGTATTAGTGACAGGGGCGTTCGGCACAGGTAAGAGCGGTAAGGCGGGGTGGCGGCAGGGCGGTGGGGGGAAGTCGGCAGACAACGGGATAGGTAAAATTACATTTAAAAAAAATAAAACCACTTACCTTGCGCTTATTGCATCGCCAAGTCAGCGATGCGGCGAGCGCAAGGTAAGTGGTTTTATTTATTTATTTATTTAATTTTACCTATACCGTCGTCTTTCGACTCCCCCTCCACTGCCCCGCTCCACCACCCCACTGCTCTTACCTGTGCCGGCCGCGTCTGATTAGCAGATGAAAAAATTAAATGCAAAGCTTTCTAGGTGGTTATTTATGTAAATCAGTTCACAAATCGAAAATTGAATCTGCACTTGGAATCTGATTCCCAGGTCATTTTGTCAGCTGTTAACCACTCACTTCTTGAGGCAGGCTGAGAGTAAGAAACTGCTCGGGTCATGTATGGGCAATGTGAGCAGTGCCTCAACTTCAAGAGGATCAACGCACTCCCCTTAGGAGTAGATAAGCATTTATTTTTGGATGAAAGTATAAATAAAGTTTGAGGCTCATGAACCGGATTGTTGGTTCCTGAACCAAGAAGCATATTTTTTATAATTATTTAAAACCATGAAGGAATCTTGGAAAACTGAAAGAGGTTAATAAAACAGATCTGGTTTTGAGAACCGGACACATTGCTTTTTTATTATTTTGCTTGAAGATCACAAGTTTCCATATACAATGGTGACTTTCTTGCAGCATCTAAAATGACTGCCTTTTCATGGAAATCACTATTAACACACTTAAACCTGTTTTTTGTGGGTTTCACAGCACACTTTTCCATGCCTTGGGGTAACTCCCAGCAACACTTTGGGACTGGACAAATGCCATCGTCCTACTGGATAGCTGTGGGAAATATTTTTTCCACAGCATGAAACTCGTGAGTCAGTGCAGACCCGCTAGTTTCAATACAGCTGAAAAAATGTTTTAACACCTCTCCAGCCAATCACATTTGTGATAATATTAAAAGTGAAATATTGGCAAGAGTTGTGAGTTATGACTTGATTCAAAATGGCATACATAGTTGGATTACATATTCAAAAATGTTAAACATTTCATCCCATGGTCAGTTCAAAGAAAGTAGAATTTTTTGACACTGTGATTTTTATCAAAAATGGAAGTTTGCAAACAAGCATAAATAGGAAATTGATGGCAACACAAATAGTATTTTGCATGCCACCAGTAATCATGCCCATTACTTAAAATGGTGTCTCTCTTACGGGGAGATGTTAGGAGCGAACATAATTGTTCAACTGAACAGTGTAAGAAAATGGGTTACTTGTTGAGGAGGGTGAAATGCTACTTAAGCAGGAACCACAATCCTTGTCAGGGTAAAGTCACAAGCAAACCCTAAATTAACCTGTGATCAATTCTTGGGTAGCTTGGCATAGAACAGTCAGACTTAACTCAGAGGCAGTGTGCAAAGTATTTTTTGCATATCTTCAAACAGTAACACAGTGACAACACATCACAAAAGTATCCCACACTGGTTTTGAACAATAGAGTAATTTTTAATAAATACAACAAGCCTACAATGGCAAAACTCCAATCAGTAGAACCGGAGATGTGCAGGGTTAAAGATTTCAGTGAAAATAGTGCCAAAAAGCACAAATCGCCAACTCTGCATATCTGGTTGCGCTGGACGGGACAAAATCACAAGTTCAGGCCGACCACGATGTAGTGCGGGCCAGCTACAGCAACCCATTTAGGCTTGTTGAATATGCGTACCTTAAATCCTGGTTTATGGAGTGTTGCGAGGTTCTGTGCTGAGAATGCATTGCGCAGCCGAGGCGATGCGTCGGTTCCAAGAAGATCTGGAACTGTGATGCAAGGTCCTGCGTCATCGACTAGGATCCCGTAGACAAGGCATTGCAATATGGAGTCTGGCATCGAGGATGCGTCGCGCAGTCAAGGCAGTGCATTGATTCCAGGGAGTTGTGAGGCCGCAGTGCGAGAACCTGTATCGTTGTTGAGGCTGCCATCGACAAGAGATGAGAGGACCTGCGTCAGGAAAGCTTCGCACAGGCAGAGGTTCCAATGCAGCTGCAGGGTTGATGTGGAGTCTTTTTCATCTGCAAAACCCTAGCAGCAGAGGCGATGCGTCAGTTCTGAAGGCGATGCATCGAACAGCAAAGGCAATGCATTGGTTCAGCTGAAGATGAGCGGTGGAGGGGATGCATCGGTTCTTCTGGATCCACTTCCATGGGTCCTAGACTGGGGTGGACCACTTGGTGGAGTAGCACTCACAGATGAGGAGTCCAGGTCCTTGGTTCAAGGTTGTTGGAGCCTTCTGTCCCTGAGGCTCTGATCAGGAGGCCAGCCAACTAGCCCTATGAGTCACTTTGGGGCTCTGGGTTCAGCAGATGCAGGTCCATACCTTCTTACCCAGGCAAGAGGCCAGCAGGTCAGCACAGTTTTTTAGCAGCATAGCACCTTCTTCCTGGAAGAGTATCCACTGGTCCAGATGTGTACTGAAAAGGCGGTGTGTGAGGTCCAATATTTATAAATGGTGCTCCTTCCTTTGGAAGGTGGAAGAAGCTTCTAGAGGTTTCCCTTTGAAGTCCCCGGACATCCTGCCATCCCTGTCCTGGCTTCAGACTAACTACAGGGGGTATGCAGCCCTTTTTCTGGGGCAGGACACAGCTAATTAAAGTGTAAGTAGGGCTGTGCCCAGCCCTGCCCTCCCGTCCTGCCAATGACGGCCCATCCAGGCGCACTATTGTGTGTGGCTGTCTAGAAGGAATACACAAAGCCCAACTGTAAGTTACACCGAGTCATGTGATCCAGGAACTAGATCCAGGAATAGAGGCACTAAATGGCTAAGGCGGGAAAATGCCAACTTTCTAAAAGTGGAATTTGTTTTTTTTTTTAATTTAAAATCCGACTTCACCATGAGGGAGGATTTTAAATTTCAAATGCACCAAACATGAACTGGTTTCCTATTTCCATTTGGAAATTACAGCTTATTAAATGTAATAAGGTAACTCCAATGTTATCCTATGGGAGAGGCAGGCCTTGCAGTAGTGAAAAACAAATTTAAGAGTTTTTCACTACCAGGACATGTAAAACTTAAAATTACATGTCCTACTTTTCAAATACCTTGCACCCTGCCCTGTGGGCTGTTTAGGGCCTACCCTAGGGGTAGGTTTTAGGTATTGAAAGGGAAGGTTTGTGCCTGGGCTAATGTTTATTTTGCCAGCTTGAAATGACAGTTTAAAACTGCATACACAGGCTGCAATGGCAGGCCTGAGACATGTTTAAAAGGCTACTTACGAGGGTGGCACAATCAGTGCTGCAGGCCCAATAGTAGCATTTAATTTACAGTCCCTGTGCATAGATAGTGCCCCATTACTAGAGGCTTACAAGTGAATTAAATATGCCGATTGGGTATAAGCCAGTTCTACCTTGTTTTAAGGAGAAAGCACAAGCACTTTAACACTGATTAGCAGTGATAAAGTGAACAGAGCCCTAGGCCAACAAAAATGAATTCAGCAAAAATAGGAGAAGTGAAGGCAAATAGTTTTTGGAATGACCCTGCAGGAGGGGCCTGGTCCAACAAACAGGAAATTAATAAACATGTGATGAAAGTGTGTAATTGTTTCCTTGCACGAGGGTATCCTAAAAAATATTTTTGCTGAAGCAGAATGGAAATAGAATCTGGAATAAGATGAGGAATTGTTAATGAGGAAACAAAAAGAAAAAACTAAAAAGAACAATCAGAAAATAATAATGATAACTTTTAATAAGGAGGTACCAAACATCAGCCACATTTTCTAAAAGCATTGGCATATCTTGCAGAATGGGGTGGATCTAAAGGATATAATTGACCCCTAACCACTGATGACATTTCAAAAGGTACCATTTCTGGTTTCCTTACTAACAAAAAGTCACTTTGAAGAGAAAGATCAAATAACTTGATTGTGCCAAAATTAGGGCCATTCCACAGTGAATGGAAAGTGAATGCTTCATTAGCTCTCTACTCTTGGCGCTATCAAATGGTGGAGGGCACTGTGATATGAAGGACGGGTGCAGATAATTGTGGAAGTTATATCTTAAAATTTCTGGCTTATTTAATAGTACCTTGAAGTGGTACTCCAATTTTACGCTACTGGATTATTGGGATGATTGGGAAGCACTGGAAGTGAAGGATTGGTGTGGATGACCGTGCTAGTTATAGCTTAACATCTATAACGCCCCTGAAACCTATGGTTTTTTCAGTGAATTGCAAAGGTTTTTTAAATGCTAATTTCTAACTATAACGTCTGTAAAACCTATGGTTTTTTCAGTGAATTTCAAAGGTTTTTTAAATGCTAATTTCTAACTACAATGTCCCTAAAACCTATATTGTTTTTAACTAAATTTAAAAGGACGTGCATACTTTTTGTAGTGAAAAACTAACTGTAACAGTAGTCTGTTATAAGTTATAATTTAACAATGTTTAAAACTTAATTAGCACTAATTAACATATAAGTGTGGAAAAAGTGTGACGGAGCAGCTATGATATCCTGACTTCGAACAACAGCGTTCACAGTTCGATTCCCGGCTCCAGCGGCACGTTAGCCCACCACTATGTCACTGTGGGCAACACCTTGCTTAATCTTTCCGACGCCCCCGAGCGCCGGCACACCTTTCCAAGGTTAGCTGTACGCTTTACAAATGCTTGCATTTTTTTAATTTAAAACCATAGTGATGAGAAATATTATCACGTTTTTTTTCTTCTATTCTGATAGATCTTTTTTTTATGTCTTCTATTTAGAATTACGGCAATCAATAAATGTATTTACTCATGAGAATGGAAATGACACGGTTTTCCGGGTAACAGTTTTTAAGCTCTCCAACGTATGTACATATTAAGGACCTTATACGTGTTAGGTTCGAAATCGAAACTTTTCCGCTTCACATTTTGTAACTTTTCCCAACATGTGCACAAGTGAAACAGTTAAAACGTGAGCACGTGTCAACTGTAAAACATGACATCTAAATGGGCGGAGCCGCATCTTCCTTCCATAGACTACTGAATAACCAAAAAGTATATAAACCACACCCGTTGATAGATTAGTTTCGTTTTTGCGAGTTATTTACGCGTCTCCATTCAGTGATGCAGGTGCTCTTTTCTACAGTCGGATTCTTCTTTTGCGGCCACAAAACATAATCCTGAGTTGTAAGTTGTTTGATTATGCAATACTAGATATTTATAATACGTAGCTATTTGTCAATCTTTAAACACTTGTATTTAGAAAAAAGTGTTATTGGTTGTTTTTGCCATTTATATGTAACGTCAGCAGCTTGTTTTCAGAAACAGACAGAATACAGCAAACATTGTTCCTGTTCTGGCTCCTTTGAGCTCATATAGTGTGACTTTGTATATTATAATATTGACACTGTACTTGACCTCAGAAGTGTTGGTGACCCGTCGTCACGAAGACTAAAGATTTATATGTAACGTCAGCAGCTTCTAGTTTGTAGTCTATTTCCCCCTTGACATCATATAGTGTGAGTATGTATATTATAATAACCACACATTATGATCTCAGAGGAGTTTGTGACCCGTTGGCGCGAAGACTAAAGATTTATATGTAACGTCAGCAGCTTCTGGTTTTTAGTCTATTTCTCCCTTGAGATCATATAGTGTGAGTATGTATATTGTAATATGAACATTTATACTGACCTCAGTGGAGTTTATGACCCGTCGACGCGAAGACTAAAGATTTATATTTAACGTCAGCACCTTCTCGTTCTTACTCTGTTTCTTTCTTGGGATCATATACTGTGAATATGTATATTATAATATTAACAGTCATTGTGATCTCAGAGCACTTTATGACCCGTTGGCGCGAAGATGAAAGATTTCGAAGTCCCGGAGAAAAGAAGCTCTCAACATACTCATCGCTGGAAAGTATTTCGTTATTGATCTTGTTTTGTATTGATGACTTCATTTTCATTTTCCTTTTTGTGTGCCATCAGTGACACTGTGTATATTGTAAGAGTGTGATATTTCCACACAACAGGAATTGGAGATTTCTCGCCGCCAGGAGTAAACCATCTGAAATACAGTTTACTGACCTTTATAACTTACTTGATCAGATATTTTTACAGTGACAATATGTTTGGAAATTGCAGTTTAAAAAAAAATCGTTTCCATAGATACTTTCTTAGTGAATACCTTTGATAAACCCTACATTTCTGAATGTTTTTTTACTATTTCTATTTTTGTCTGTTGCGGTTCCTATTCACCTTCTCCCTATAGAATATATACGACCAGTAGTGTATATTATTATACTACTATCCTATATATTCTTAAAGGAGTACGTGATCTAAGCACTACGACCGAACTTTCCCGAATTCTACAATAATAGAAATTATAAAAAATGATAAAGCGTACATTTCTATGTAATATAAAGTGATTTGTGTTTAACTGTTTTTTACTTGTTATTGTTCTTGTGACCTGAGATGATGTAGTGCGGGAGTGTTTCTTGTAGCACTTCTTTTCTACTTTATCTAAAAGTAACTCATGCCCTCTTATATTATCAAGAATATGGGGCAACACTTTTACAAACTATAGCAGAAAAAAAAGGGAGGGTGTGCCCACGCTTAAGGGATATTTTATGAATTGCGTTTTTATTTGTCACCCCTTTGATATATACAGCTTCAGTTTCCGAACAAAGTATATTTGTAATTGCTTAATAAAAACTATTTCAAACCTAGACTGAAAATTTTGCTGCGCAACCACAGCTCCCCGTTAGAAAAGTAAACACCACATTATAACTAAACAGTGCTCCTGGGAAGTATCCCACCCGCAAACTTAATAAAAAGAAGACCGCAACACACTTTGTTATTTTCCCGCCGTGATTTGTACACCCCACGCCAATTATATAAATGGCCCTTAAAATATATAAAAACTATTTTTACCTTCACAATCCCTCTCCACCACCTTGTGACCACTGTACAGAGTTAATAGTGTTCCTACCCTCCCGCTACTACTTTCTTTTCCCGTACTCCATTGAAGTGCGTCACAAAATGGTTCACAACAGTGAACCGTTCCCAGCCAATAATGAGCAAACTTGTACTAGGAACAGTTTAGCCAATAAAATGTCCATGGTGTTCCGCAGAGGGGAGGGAATAGCTGCCAACACTTCTACTTTCAATGGTTTACAGCCAATGAACATTAAGCTTGGGAAGGTCCTGCTTGGAACACGTTACCCAATCAGATGTCCCTGATGCTCCGCGGAGGGGAGGGAATGGCTGGCAACACTTCTACTTTCAATGGTTTACAGCCAATGAACATTAAGCTTGGGAACGTCCTGCTTGGAACACGTCAACCAATAACATGTGCCTGCTACTCCGCGGACGGGGAGGAAATGGCTGGCAACACTTGTACTTTCAATGGTTCGCAGCCAATGAACATTAAGCTTGGGAAGGTCCTGCTTGGAACACGTCAGCCAATCAGATGTCCCTGCTACTCCGCGGACGGGGAGGAAATGGCTGGCAACACTTCTACTTTCAATGGTTCGCAGCCAATGAACATTGAGCTCGTTGTTGGAACACCTCAGCCAATTAAACGTTAATTTTGTTCCAGACACACACAGCAACAGAACACGCCCTCCCACATAATATTAATTTTCGTGTAAGAAAGTGACACTGTCCGTGATAAAAGTGAACACCGCATTATAAGTAAACATTACTGCGCATTATATTAAAGGAAGGCTGCAATACGGCGCATTGTTATTTTCCCGACGGGATTTCCAGAGCCTACGCAACCTTGCCGCAATACCGAGCACCGTTGTTCTGCGGACGTGATTTCCACGTCTGCGGACGTGATTTCCACGGCCTACGCAACATTCAAACTCCCTGCCTCTGCACCGTACAGACTGCTTAAACTAAGACCACAGTGTTCCTACTATACCCTTTTACACAATTTTTCTCTTTTGTTTCGCCCTACGCCTTTCAACTCAGTCACAAAATGGCTGCCAACACTTCCTAGTTTGAACAGTTCGCAACCAATGAGCCGCACGCTCGTGCTCGTAACGCCTCAGCCAATCAGATGTCAGAATTCTCAAATATCGATATCTGTAAATTTTGATATTTCTCTAAAACTACTGAACGGACTTACCCCATTTAAACAAAAGCGTGCTTTCTGGACCAAGACCTTTCTCCCTGCCAAATTTGGCGTAATTCCGTTCAGCAGTTTGACCTGTAGCCTTGTCTAAAGTTTCCTATGGAAATTGCATGGAGAAAACACGTTTTGGGACCCCCCTTTTTTCTCAGCCCCCCCTTCACGAATCACCCCCAAACTTTCAGGATAGGAGCTCACCTGAAAAGAGGAACTTTTTGGAAAATTTCGTAAAGATTCGTCAAACAAACGCCAAAGTTATAAGCACATCAAAAAATGCTTTTCCTATGGAAACGTGGTCCTAACTATAACTATCTACTGGCGACCGCCAGTAGATTATATATATCTATATATATATATATATATATATATATATATATATATATATATATTCACTGAAAAAACCATAGGTTTTAGGGACAGTTATAGTTAGTTGGACATTGCACTCGTACAAAACCCGTGAAATTCCCCCGTTATAGTTAGTTCAGCTAACTATAACTCGCGCCCCGCAATGCACTGCTGATGACGTCACATATTACATCACTCATGACATGGTCAGTGACATCACTGATGACATCACTGATGACATCTCAAATGACATCACTGATGACATCACTGATGACATCATCCAGTGACTGTGTGTTTCTGTAAAGTTTAAATATTTTTAATATATATAGGAAAAGACGTATTGAAGAATGAGTGGGTGTGTAAGTGTCTGTATGGATGATTTAGTAGGTGCGTGACTGACTCTATAAGTGAGTGATTTAACGTATCTTACTGAATGCATGGGTTAGTGACTAAACTGGGTGAATGTCTGTATCCGTCTGTCTGTTGCTGTGTAAGTGGCTGCATGTGTTTGTGAATAGCTAAATGAGTGTCTATATGAGTTATTGAATGCTTGTCTGAGTATCTGTATGGGTGCCTGAGTGTTTGTGTGGGAGGGGTGTGTGCAACTCTGTGCATAGATGTGTGAGTGGGTGATTCACTGGGTGGATGGTTTCAAGAGTGCATCTGTGATGGACTGTATGGGTGGGTAAGTGTGTGTAAGAGTGTGTTAGTGAGTGAATGTATGTCCCAGTGGTACATGTGTGAGTAACTACATATGTGAAAGGCAGTATATATGTTGTGTTGGAGTATATAAATAGCTATGAGTGAGAGTGTGTGATTGTGAGAGTGGCTGTATGGATGAGTGTGTGCTTGTATCAGTGATTGTATAAGAGCGTAACAATGTGCTACTATTTGTATGAGTAAGTGAGCTGGTGTGTGTATAACTGTATAGGTGAGTAAATTGGCAGTGTGTTTAATTATTTGCATGACTGACTAGGTGTCTGAGTATCTCTATGGATGAGTGGCGTTGTTTGAGTGTCTATATAGGAGTATGAGTGCATATGATAGTCCTGTACTGAGTGACCGTAAGTATGAGTGACTGTACGGGTGAGTGAGTGGATGTGTGTGTGTAGACCTAAGAATCAGTGAGTGGGTATGTAGTTATTGGTGTTGGAGTGTCTATGGTTTTGCGAATGGCAGTCTGTAATTTAGAGTGGGTGTATCAAAGATATATTAGGGTGTGAGGAGGTGCATCAGATTATCACGTGGATGATGTCATCAGTGATGTCATCAGTGATGTCATTGAGATGTCATCAGTGATGTCATCAGTGATGTCACTGACCATGTCATGAGTGATGTAATATGTGACGTCATCAGCAGTGCATTGCGGGGGCGCGAGTTATAGTTAGCTGAACTAACTATAACGGGGGAATTTCACGGGTTTTGTACGAGTGCAATGTCCAACTAACTATAACTGTCCCTAAAACCTTATGGTTTTTTCAGTGAATTTCTAAGGTTTTCTAAATGCTAATTTGTAACTATAACGTGTCTGAAACCTATGGTTTTTTCAGTGAATTTCAAAGGTTTTTAAATGCTAATTTGTAACTATAACGTGTCTGAAACCTATGGTTTTTTCAGTGAATTTCAAAGGTTTTTTAAATGCTAATTTCTAACTATAACATGCCTGAAACCTACGGTTTTTTCAGTGAATTTCAAAGGTTTTGTAAATGACAATTTTTAAATGTATTAATTGTTATATTAATTTTTTTCATACTGATTTACTACATTTTTAGAAACAATTTTTTTTACAGATTTTATTTTTTAAATTACATTGTAATTACATTATACATTACATTACAAAAATACTTTCTCAGAATGAATTACTTTAGTTTAAATACTTTGCACATAGGCAATAGACTTTTAAGTACAGTAGTTACAGTTGTTGCAATGGGCAACACATTTTCAAACACAATGCAACATTCAGCTCAATGTGAATTTCTAGTTAAATGCAATTAGTTACTTTATGGATTACTTTTCTAACCACAGGACTGGATCCTAGATTCAGTCCTGGGACATCTACTGTAAACAGTTGAGTAAAAGCGTTTTGGTTACAGTCGTGATTTTTAAGGAATATTATTGTATTTTAAAAGTTGACACTTAGAAACTTTTTCTCATAGAATCACCAATGTTATCCTATGGAAGGAAATTCACTTAGCAGGTAAAAACTGTTATCGTTACTTTTTCTTACTCAGTGTTGGATCCTGGATCCAGCACTGGTGCATCTCCTGTAAACAGTTGAAAGAATGCGTTTAAGTCATACAGGTGATTTTTAAGGAATATTTGTAGTTTGTAAAAATCAACACTTTGAAACTTTTCTGCTGAAAACCAGACAATGGATTCCTAGGGAAGAAAATATAAGTTACTGGTAAGTACGGTTAGAATTACTTTTCAGGATCAGTGCTGGGCTGAAAGATGCAGCACTGAGGTCTCTCCTGATAACAGGTGAGTAAATCGGAATTCGTACTTTGGTTGATTTTAGAGGAATATTTTAAAGTTCCAAAACTCCACACTTAGAAGAATTTCCAAGTGAAACCAGTCAATGTTAGCCTATGGAAGGAAATTCAAGTTACTGGTAAGTACGGTTAAAATTACTTTTGAGGACCAGTACTGGGCTGAAAGATACAGCACTGAGGTCTCTCCTGATAACAGGTGAGTAAATCGGAATTCGTATTTCGGCTGATTTTAGAGGAATATTTGTAAAGTTTCAAAACTCAACACTTAGAAGACATTTTCAAGCAAAACGCAGTCAATGATAGCCTATGGAAGGAAATTCAAGTTACTGGTAAGTACGGTTAAAATTACTTTTGAGGATCAGTACTGGGCTGAAAGATGCAGCACTGAGGTCTCTCCTGATAACAGGTGAGTAAATCGGAATTCGTATTTCGGCTGATTTTAGAGGAATATTTTAAAGTTCCAAAACTCCACACTTAGAAGAATTTCCAAGTGAAACCAGTCAATGTTAGCCTATGGAAGGAAATTCAAGTTACCGGTAAGTACGGTTAAAATTACTTTTCAGGACCAGTACTGGGCTGAAAGATGCAGCACTGAGGTCTCTCCTGATAACAGGTGAGTAAATCGGAATTCGTATTTCGGCTGATTTTAGAGGAATATTTGTAATGTTCCAAAACTCCACACTTAGAAGAATTTCCAAGTAAAACGCAGGCAATGATAGCCTATGGAAGGAAATTCAAGTTACTGGTAAGTACGGTTAAAATTACTTTATCAGGACCAGTACTGGGCTGAAAGATACAGCACTGAGGTCTCTCCTGATAACAGGTGAGTAAATCGGAATTCGTATTTCGGATGATTTTAGAAGAATATTTGCACAATGGTGAAGGGAGGGGGCGGGGCCTGAGGTGACATCTGTACAAACGCGCCCCGTGGCGCGTTTTAAGTTGGGGGATTAAGTCCCCTTGAATCATGAGGGTCCCTAGGGGCCAACTAGCCCACCAGGAACCTCCAGTATGCGCCAGGGGCTGCGTTGCAGAGACGTGTAGAGAGGCCACACCCCTTTTACACCTCTCTGCAACGCAGCTCTGTGGCGCTTTCTGGATGTACCTGTTGGGCTAGTTGGCCCCAGGGACCCTCAGGATTGAAGGGGATTTAATTCCCCATCTTAAAACGCGCCATGGGGCCTGTTTGCACACATGTCACCTGAAGCCCCGCCCCCTCCCTTCACCACTGTGCAAACGCGCCCGTGGCGCGTTTTAAGCTGGGGGATTAAGTCCCCTTGAATCCTGAGGGTCCCTGGAGTGCAACTAGCCCACCAGCTACCTCCATTAAGCGCCACAGAGCTGCGTTGCACAGAGGTGTAAAAGGGGCGTGGCCTCTGTACACGTCTCTGCAACGCAGCCCCTGGCGCATACTGGAGGTTCCTGGTGGACTAGTTGGCCCCCAGGGACCCCCAGTATTCAAGGGGAGTCGTTCCCCCTCTGCAAACGCGCCAGGGGCGCGTTTGCAGAGTGGTGTCAAGGAAGGGGCGTGGCCTCTCGGCCCGATGCCGTTTTTTAATTTTTTTTTTTTTGTCCCTGAAGAGGGCGCTGTGTGGCCCCCTTTTTGTCCTGTTTTTGAGCCCTGGGGACCCCATCCCCCAGGGCCTGTCCCCCTTTTTAAAAAATAAAATAAAAAAAGGACTGGGAAGGGGACCGCATGGGCCCCCTTCCTGTGGCCTGTATTCGACCCGGGGACCCCATCCCCCGGGCCAGAGCCATTCTTTTTTTTTATTCTGATGGAGGGGGGCCTGCCTGGCCCCCCTCCTAAGGCCTCTCCTTAGGCCCCGGGGACCCCATTCCCCGGGGCTGGCCCTATCCGTTTGGGGTCCGTGGGGGATCCCCAACTCACCCACAGACCCTGCTGGCTCCCCGCCTCCCTTGGGAGCCGGCATTGCTTTTCCACATGGGGAGCTGCTGACATGCAGCTCCCCATGTCGAAAAGCAATGCTGCTTTGGATATTGGAAGCAGAGCAGCTTTCCTGCTCTCGTCCAATATTCAAAGCAGTTTGCAATGACAGGACGGGAGCCGCGAGGCTCCCGTCCTGTCATTGCAAACAGCAGTGTCCCGGGGGTAGGCACCCCGGGACACTGCAGGAGCCGGCCCTGGGGGTGGCGGTCCCCAGGGCCATCACTGGCTCCAGGAGGGGGCCGCGCGGCCCCCCTCCCTACATCAGCAAAGCCCCGGGGAGGTGGTGGTCCCCGGGGCGTGGTCAAACGGACCCCATTTGATGTAGTGCTCGGAGGTGGGCCCCCACACAGGTTAATTTAATAAATTTTAAAGAAGCCCCGGGAGGTGGTGGTCCCCGGGGCTGCAGGAGGGCTCAGAGCCCTCCCGCACCATTTTCTAATAAAGCCCGGGGGGTGGCGGTCCCCGGGGCTTGGGGGGCCCTTAGAGGCCCCCACACATAAAATAAACCCCCAGCATGCCCCCGGGACTTGGCCCACCCGGGGGCAAATTACTATCAAAGCGCAGGAGACCGCGCTTCGATTTTTTTTCCGGCAGGATCCGCGCTCCCTGAGCGCATCCTGCCGAGTTTTAATTCTTTTTTTGCCTAGGGGTCCTTGTGGGACCCCCTGAGCAGGCCTAGGGGGTTAGGGTGTTTCTACCCTGCCCCTTTGTGCGTTTTGCGCACTTGTTTCTTTTTTTTCTCGGCGGGATCCGCGCACCCTAAGTGCATCCCGCCGATTTAAAAAAATGCTTTTCTGCCCAGGGGGTCCTTGTGGGACCCCTGAGCAGACCTAGGGGTCAGGGTGTTTCTACCCTGCCCCCTTTTGCGCTTTGCGCACTTGTTTCTGTCCCTCGGTTCTACCGAGGGACAAAATGGCTGCGAACACTTCTTGATTTGGAGTGTTGACAGCCAATTAGCATGCAGCTCGTGATCGGGAGGGTACGCGGATCCGACGCGCCCATAGATATACTATGTGATTTTAATTGTGAATTTCTCAGGAACTACTGAACGGATTTACACCATTTTAGCAAAAGGCACCAGTCTGAACCAAGGGCTACCTCTTTGCCAAATTTGGGGTAATTCCGTTCAGCAGTTCGAGCTGTAGCTGCGACTAAAGGTTCCTATGGAAAATTGAATGGGGAAAACGCGTTTTGGGACCCCCTTTTTCTCGGCCCCGCTTGACGATATCACCCCGAGACTTTCAGGGTAGGAGCGGACCGGAGCGCCCCAACAAGTTGGAAGCTTTGCGAAGATTCGTCTACCGGCGCCAACGTTATTGCAAATAGAATGTCGCGGATTTCCTATGGATAATAGGTCCTAACTATAACTATCTACTGGCGACCGCCAGTAGATAATATATATATCTATATATATATATATATATATATATATATATATATATATATATATATATATATACACAACACCATCTCCTCCCATCTGAGCAGATCAAGGGACACAGCGGGGCTTCAAATTCAATTTATTCATGATTTGGGCATGATGCGTTTCGGCGGTAAGCCTTCCTCAGATGCCGCAATTCACAAAAGGTTTCGTTGAAAAAGTTCTTAAATGCTCCTCCCTCCACAATGGCAGGGCGCTCACCTGACCCTCGTTACCCCGCAGATCAACAGGCAGTTCAATGTTAAAACTACCCGTCCCATCATGCAGCATATCGGCAAACCCAGCAAGTGTCACAGATGGCTGTGCCTCTCACATGAGTATTGGGTGATTGTACGAGGTACAGGCGGAAACCTCGAGCACAATTGCAGGGGAGTAAACTGTCTTTGTCCCCTACTTCCAGCCAACCTTTTCCACAGGGCAAAGTCCGGAGACGCAAGTACAGTGACTGCGGCTCTCCATGCAGTCATGGACCGCCATCTGCCGGCAGTTTCTCTGGTTCCCGTGGTCGGGCGGCGGGTCGTGGCATTCCGATACCTTGGAGGAAACAGTCCACTCGTTGCCAATGTTCTCCACGACCTCTTCATGGAAGGGTCCCTTGTTGCGTGTCACAGGCATCACGCTACGAATATACAACACCATCTCCTCCCATCTGAGCAGATCAAGGGACACAGCGGGGCTTCAAATTCAATTTATTCATGATTTGGGCATGACGCGTTTCGGCGGTAAGCCTTCCTCAGATGCCGCAGTTCACAAAAGGTTTCGTTGACAAAGTTCTTAAATGCTCCTCCCTCCACAATGGCAGGGCGCTCACCTGACCCTCGTTACCCCGCAGATCAGCAGGCAGTTCAATGTTAAAACTACCCGTCCCATCATGCAGCATATCGGCAAACCCAGCAAGTGTCACAGATGGCTGTGCCTCTCACATGAGTATTGGGTGATTGTACGAGGTACAGGCAGAAACCTCGAGCACAATTGCAGGGGAATAAACTGTCTTTGTCCCCTACTTCCAGCCAACCTTTTCCACAGGGCAAATAGATATATATATATATATACTATATTGTGGTCATTATCCAATGAAAGGTACCACACTGGTAGTTATCAAACTGTCATAGCATAGCTTAATACACAATGTAGAAGCACAATATACTGTAACAGCATGCAGGCTATTTAATGTTAATTTGTTTTTATGCAATACTTCAAACCACGCTTCTGCCATTTCGAAGCATTGTAAATGACAGATGTTAACAGCTGTTACAACTACCCATTTTAAAGGTACTCAATTTACTGACCTTTGGTTAGATGTAAAACTGAATCATCCTTGCTGGGATGTAAACTTGTACCTTGCAAATCACTGTGAGCTTAGTGGTAAGCTCACAATTCCTAGGCCATCCTGCCAGGTTGACATGACGTAGAAGGCTAAAGGTTGAACCATCCATTGAATTCTAGCTCTATTCTTCTTTGAGGCCTGAGACTAGTATACATTTATTTAGAGTTTAGTACTGCACCACACTTCATATTAAACAGCCTTCATGTACTTTTGTCAAGGACTGGGTGCGGTGACAATTGACTTACATGTTGGCAGTTTATTTTATGCACCTAAAGCACAAGATGATTGAGAAGATTCAACAGCATATGAGGTAAATGTATCATTTCATTGAGTGGACGGGCAACCCTTCCAAAATTTAGTGGGCATTGAGCATGGGAAGGAGGAGAGTGAGAACACATGATGAGCTTCTGCTGTTGTTCAAAACCATTCAAACAAAAATACATTACTTAGTGGATTTAAGGGTGAATGATCAACACTTTTTTATTAAACGCTTATTATAGCCAGAATGAGTTGCATGTTCACATCAGCAGTCGCCCTGTTACCCAAATTGCAATGCCTTAGAATGCCTCTTTGGCCACTCTGAAGATTCAAACTTGGCTACATCACTGTGGATGAATAGATACTAGATGGTACTGTCAACACTGTGGCTGAAGCCGTTAATTGTCACTGCGCCCTGGTGAATAATAGACAGCAAAGAGTGGTAGTAACTAATTTCTGTCAACTAATGTTATTTTATAAAACTATGCTGATGAAAATGCCTTTGGCCATTGAAAGTTATGCGGAGGAAAGGTTTCAAGTTGAACATGACATATGATGAAAATCATATTAGTGACAGAACAGGAGACATACCAGCCACTGCAGGCAATTTGGTCCTCTTAATTAGTACCCTGCCTGCTGCAGTTTATAGTGTGAATAATCTGGGATTCATGATGGTTAATAATCTATTTCTCACTCAGATTAAAAATGTTGCTAAATTTGACTTCTACTGTGTGTGGGTTGTGAGGACAATTATGTCAGTGGCAGTCCCAGCATTTTGATTCATTGCCAACAGTGCCTAAAAATTTGGCAGTCTATGCCTAGGTACATTTTAAGAGTGATAGCCTCATTCGTTCGGGCCTGGCTGAATGTATTGGCTTCCCTTAAACAAGCAATTACTATTTACGTTACTGCATGTGACACATAAATTGGTATACGATTACAGGGTTCTGTTTTTTGTCCCTGACCTCATTAGACCATATTGCTGGAAGGAACTTTCATTCTGCAATTTTTGGGTGTTTGTTGAGCCTTTTAATCTTTGCCTAGCTTTCCAAGTAGGTAGCCTGAGGCATTGAATATGTACTGGTCTTAGCCCTGGGTGTTCAGAGTTGCTTGCCATCACCTGTTCTTGTTTTGTGTCTTCACAAGCTGGCTACTACTTCAACAGACACACACAGGCTGTACCACTTTCCATCTTTTACTGATACATCTAAAACTGCAACCTGTGGAGTCTCTCGGAACTCTGTACTGACCTATTTACTTTTTACTTTTGTTTGTCGACCTCTTCCAGTACACTTTTTTAAACATATTTTCTATTGTTATGCCAGAGATAGTACCTGCTTTATTTTATTAATGATACATTGGCATAACCAGTAACTTAGCTATGTCATTCTGTGCTGGCTTAGGCAGATTCAAACACACATGCCTGCCTTGAGGGCTCTTTTCCGGCTCCTGTAACAAAAGTGAATTCATGTTACAGAGCTTATTTGCAGGACACTGGACTGAAGCTAGACTTCTTTTCCTATTGTTCTATGGACAAACCTACTCAGAAAACCCCACTTTCACCTGTGTATCCAAGCAACCAAAAATTGAAAATATTGAGGTCTCCATAATTTGTGAACTGATAGCAGGAAATATTCATAGAATGCCCCCAGCAGCATTTGTCAAGTAGTTGATATTGAGAAGTGTAACAGCTTGTTAATTGTCTCCTTAGGGTCAGCTTGTATGGTTTGTAAGAATGGTCGAAGAATAGAAGATTATCTCCACCATAGTTACGGTCTTTCTCCATTCAATTTAGATTGGGGATCCTTCCCCGAAAAAGTTTACTACTAAATAAATATGGATTATTCGGGATTCTGCAAATGGAATGTAGGCAGCAAGGTAATTGAAATGCCTTTTTTGCTCTCTTAAATATATTGCAAGAGAGTGAGAATTCATTTGCTTGAGCCACTCTCATTAAAGTATTGTGCACACTCCAGGAGTGAAGCCCTCAGGTTATTCAAATATGGCCGCTCAGTTTAGCATTGCCAACTAAATTTGGAAGACATGGAGATAGAGGGAGAGACTGCAATTGATGCAAACATGATAGTTTTCGAGTTTACATGAATTATGTGATTTTTAACATATGTAAACAGCGTCAGACTTATTGAATGTGTGCTTTATATATAGACTGTTGTTTTTGTGCTGATTTTATGGCGTATTCAAAATCAATAGAAATTATATTGATGACGAAACTATGTAAGCTCTTTTTTTGCCAAGAGCTTTATTGTCTTTCTGTAAGCACTTAAGGAATTAGGTATTTATCCAGAAACTGGAAGTACATCTTTGTTCATGTTAATTCTAGTATAAGAAGGCACACATGGCATGTCTCATGTAACACAGACTCAATAACAGAACATCATCGCTTAAAACGACATCACCATCCAAAAGTGCACCAAACCCCTACTTTTATTTTGTAGAATCACTACCAAAAAGCAAGAAAAAAGCAGATATTCTCTTTAACTGCAACTATGAGAGTTTCCTCTTCAGCAATCACTATTAGACAGGCTCTCAGAGGGTGATCTTTGAATGAGCCCCCATACCTGTTTGATATTCTTGCTTCCATTTTATGCTGTTTCTCCTATTTTCTAAATGCCCAACGTAAAGATATGATTGGGTGTGTTTAGAAGGATGGCATTAGAAAATCTAGTGAATTTTAATTTTAACTTGTGCCACCTATGTCAATTTAGGTATTATTTCCCTGTTTCTAATGCTGGTAGAAAGGGATGACATATATTATTTATTAAGAGTTTTAAATAGGGTGGATGTATCCACATTCTAGGTGGAACCATATACAATAAAACTTTAAAAGTTTTTTGCAAATAAACCACAAGATCCCCCGTCTCTCTTCAGTACCACCCTCAAAAAGCCAACCCAATTTTGTCCATCCAATATGATGGTGGGCCCTGAAGTTTTGGTATTCGAAAATAAGGTTCTGGAAGACATTACAGCACTAGAGCAAACGAATAGACAGAAAAGATTTAACAACTTGAGTCAGGAGGACTGGCGAGCAGTTAAGAGTCTACAGAATAACCACTTGCTCACTATAAAATCTGCCGATAAGGGCGGGGCAGTGGTTGTTATGAATACTGTGGACTAAGATGCTGAGGTCTTGAGACTTCAGGGTGCACGCAATAATTAACAACCATTGATGCATGACCCAGGTAATGAACTTCAACACCTTATCAAAGAAATGGTAGGAATAGCTAAAGAAAAAAGATGGATTACAACAAAAGAAGCCGAGTTTTTGATTAATAATAAATCTAGAACACCGGCATTCTATATCCTGCCTAAAATTCATAAACCGCAGCGTCCTCCCCCAGGTCGTCCCATAGTGTCTGGGATCCAGTCGGTTTTAGAACCACTTTCCCAGTTCTCTGACTTCTTCCTCAGAGAATCTGTGGTGAATCAAAGATCTTTTATTCAGGACACCACAGATGTCTTAAATGTGCTGGAAGAGACCCACTTTGACTCTTCTTGTGAACTCTTGGTTACAATTGACATAGAGTCATTGTGTACCTGTATACCTCAAGATGCCGCGCTGGTGGCAGCAGCGCGTGCCTTGAAGGAACAGGAGTGGTTCTATGACACACCACAATCTTTTGTTCTTCGATGTATTGAACTGGCACTAACTCGCAACTATTTCCGTTACAAAGATGACCTGTATTTACAAACTACAGGTACGTCTATGGGCGCAACATTTGCTCCCAGTCTGGCTTGTATATATGTAGGCCAGTTTGGAGAGAATTGCGTTTATCATCAGTCTAACCCCTTCCAGAGGAACATCCGCCTCTGGAAGAGGTATATAGACGATGTGCTATGCATTTGGGCGGGTGAAGAGGAGTCTCTGCTCGAATTTCTCAATTGGCTGAATGGCCAAGATACAAGCCTCCGGTTTACTTGGACATATAGTAACCAAAAGGTTGTATACTTGGACTTGGACATTACGGTGGAGAATGATACATTGTGTCCAGGGGTACATCAAAAAATAACTAACAAAAACTCCCTCTTGCACTACCATTCATGCCACCCGAGGGCCCTACGTGATAATCTGCCGGTGGGGCAGTTTCTGCGGTATTGCAGAAATTGCTCCAGCACAGCATCTTATCTAGAACAGTCAGAAGGACTATGTGAAAAATTGAGGCAGAGAAGTTACCCTCGCAAAATTGTGAATCAGGCAAGAAAAAGAGCGCTTAATACCCTACGTAGTGCCTCTTTGGAAAAGAATGTAAGGGAGAAGGATGACTGTTTACCAGTTGTTATGACCTTTGATCCATTGGCAACCCAGATTAGACAATCAATAAGGAAACACTGGACTTTACTGTCTACGACTGATTTCAAAATGCCACCCCCAAGGTTTGCTTTTAGACGGTCCAGCAATCTTAAGGACAAATTGGTCCATTCCCGTTCTAAACCATTACAGAAAGAGACTACGGTTCCCCCGGGACATTACCCTTGCGGGACATGTTCAGTATGCAATCTTACAAGAAAGACGCTGGAGGTGGTTTTGCAATCTGGAAGAACATGGTATCTGACTCAGTTCAGTAACTGCAATACGATGAATGTCGTGTCACCACACGGAAAATCAAAGTGAGAATACAGGAACATTTGAGTACTATAAAATCCGGAAAATTGTCAACTAAATTAGTACAACACTGCAATGAACATAAGCATTCCTTTACATGGGTGGTGCTAGAAAAAGTAGGGGGGACCCATATAGTATAGACAGGGTCCTTGCTACTAAAGAGGCGCGCTGGATTTTTCAGGAGAAATGTGACCAGATTGGGTTAAACGACTTTATTGAATGGAATAAAGTCAGAAACTAAACATCATAGATGATCCACTCCTGAAAGCGTTGTTTGTATCTATTGGTATCCGAGAGGGTGAGTTCTTTCAAAAGTTCTCAGTATTTGAGCCTTACTACATAAAAGATGATTGTTTGTGTTATAAACATTGTGGAACAATAAAGGTTCTTGAGAGAACATGTTTTTGGAAAAAAGAAAAAAGCACTGAAGAAATAGGTTAGGTGATAGGTTGTTCTAGTCACCTAAAAGTAGGAATCTGAATGACAGAGCAGTGTTTTGCTGTCAAGTAGGAATCCACAGAATTGTAGTGGAGGGGGATTTGAGATGAATAAGACTGCATCCAGAATAGCATCCAGTGGAGTAACTTAAGAAAGAAAGTGAATTTCATGATGTTTCATTAACTTTAAAAACCATCGAGAGTTAATAATAATATGAGGATGTGTTTCAATTGAAAATGGAAGAGACTACCCCGTTGCAGCTCTCTGTGGTGATGTGTCACAGTGGAGTTGTGGGCCAACTATGGGAAGTCTAAGATGGCCGCCATAGTCGATGCCTAAGTCATGTGACGTGTACTGCCGGCCCCTGCCACGTGATGATCACGTCGGTGCAGCGACGTGATGCGAGGCGGAGCGGGAGGTTTTTAAACCTCTGCGACTCGGCTTCAGGAGCGAGGGTGGATTCAAAGCGCTCCGTGGAGAAAAAGGTGGTAAGGTGGTTATGCGCGCAATGAGGGGCTCAAAGTAAGTTAATTACTTTAAAAGATAGCAGGCCGAGTTGGAGGCTTCAGAATTAGAGTGATCCTGGTTTCGGGAGCGAGAGTTTAATATAACGCGCTCCGTGAAAATGAAAGAGAAGGGTGTTAAGAGTGACCCGGTAGAGTGACCCGGTATCGGGAGTGAGATTTTGACATAACGCGTTCCATGGAAATGAAAAAGAGGGTGCTAAGTGCACGTTTAGAAGCTGCAAGTAGGCTGATGAATGAAATACGAGAGGCCAGTCTTATAAAGCACAGTAGGCTATTGAAAAGAGTAACGAGGCTACGATGGGGTAATCACTGTCTAATGCAGGATGATTAAGGTGTTCGAGTTGCGGTTACATGGGAAACGAGACGTTTATCAGTTGTTTCTTGATGTTTAGAAATTGGCACTACAATTGAGTGCACGCCTAAAGAGAGGGACTCACGACTGGAAGTCTCCTCAAGTAGACGGAGTGGAGAGCTGGTACGAATGACATAGGCTCCCACATGGTAATGAGATTTGTAATACGTCATAATAATGTGTATTTGAATCATTGAAGAGTGAATGTTTTTAATAACTGGGCCGTATTCTTTTTGCTTCTGACAGTCATTATATACCAAGTTACCAGTGTCCAAAATTGGTGATTGATGACCCAGCCCTGACGAAATTGCCTTGAAGTAATAGGGGCAATGAAACATGTTGGCAAATGTCTGCGGCAAAGGTCTGCGTAAAGCAGCCGGTTTTAAAATTTGAATAAGTGCACAAGTGAAGAATAAAAGTTGGTAACCGTGCTACTTATCTCAATTTTATTTTCACGGGGTCATGCTTTTGGTGGTAATTGTGAAATACACATTACAACTGGCACTATAATTTTTTGGCACTAATTTTTGGGGACACACATTATTTGGGCAAGATGGTGGCCAATGATGAGAAAAGTGAGCATAGCTGGTGAGTACCAATCAGCAAGCTCGACTGGTGGTGCGCACGTGAGGTGCCATCTTGTCCTTTTCACACTTTTTTTGTTAAAGGTAACACCTAGATAGGTGGATCCTGTGTATCTCTCATACTAATTAAGATACACCCCTATGCATAGAGGAGGCATGTGGTTTTTTGACTGTCAGTCGCAAAAAAATTGATTTTAGAAAAATTAGGCAGTAAAGTGGTAGGACACTACCTCTAATTTAAGTGAGGAGTGATAGATAAATAGTCAAGGAATCCCTGCCTCCACTTATACGCATACCTCAAGAAGAGGAGCCTTACATGAACAGGTCTTTTTGATTTAATGATATGTTGAGAGGAGGGCGACCTGTGAATTTATTCCCTCTGTAGCTCCTTTTGGATTGAGGAACCATATATAAAACAAAATTAGATCTTAAAGAATTAAAAATAATATTTAAAGGGATCAATAATCAAACATATCACGGTCAAATGCAGGTCCAGTGTTGAATAATGATTAACTGGTAGTACTGCCTAGTGTATGTCAGTGGACCTGATCTCATTAATGTTAATTTACATGATAGCATTGATTTAACTTAAAAACTAGAAAGACTAGTGTTGAGTATCATAAAACATGTGATTCTGCACACCCTGTATAAACCCTGTCTCTAATTTCTGTCGAATGGTGGCTTATGATGCACATCAGAACTCAATTGTAATGACTTATTACAGTTAAGTTATGATGTCACAATGCTGCTGCCAGAGTCAGCAGCCCAGGTGAAAGGCAAGTCAGGTCATGGAGCATAATTAAAGCAGCTGTTTAAAGTATGAAACAAATGTTGCTTTTCTTCCTTCTGCTCTGTTTTTCTAGGTGTACAGTGACAAGCAGAAAGGAGATAATTATGGCAACATGTTTATTTTGTGTACTTCTTAGGTAAATATAGAAAACTTCGAATCTTAATGCATGCTTCTACTGTGCCGTTTTTTAATAAAAAACACTAACTTGTATTAAACTGCTTCTAATTTCTCTTTTCAACAAATATCTAACAGCTTTTTAGATATTTTACTTATTCACTAGGGATTCTAATTTTATTCTTCATGTGTGCGACATGCTGTCTCTTTCATATTAAAGAGCTACACAGCAAGGATTCGAGGATTTAAGTGGTTGTGGGAATGGTGGTGGAGTGACCATATATTATAAGGAATAAAGTACCTCTTGCCGTATGTGATAAGGATATTGCAAATCAGCTCAGCATTCCTTAACCTTTAAAAGGAACTAGGTCTTTAGTCTCATGCCTCTATGTGGTCATGGAACTCCTCTGTGACTTGCAATAGCCTTATAATGCATGGGAGGGGCTACTTTATCCCATATATATTACAAATGTATTTTATTGTTTTAATTAGGCATATATTTTATGGAACTTTGCATGAAATATTTTTTCACTAAGCAGATGTGTTAGTTTGTATTTTTAAAGTTTTTAATTTGTTTAAAACTGTGGTTATCATGATGATAATATAAAGAGGAAAAATATTATCCGATTATTGTTAGTCTTACTGAACAAATAAATAAACTATTTCACTTACATTTAGTTAGGCATATAATGACGTTGTGAGATTTGCATTGTTTCCTCTGTATCATGTACAAAATCCATAGTGATAATTACTCAAACTAAATCTCCACATTAATACAATTATATACTCAGAACATCAGTAACACTCATAGCTGTAATCGGTATATTCTGTAAATAGTTTACAGTATTCAAGAATCATAATCTTTGGTATCTAATATACTGAAACCACATGCAAATGTTGACCAGTCTGTTCATTTTTAATTAATACCATTTCAAAATTGTTAATAAATCATTATTCAAAATATAATAGTACCATTTCTTTGATTTTTTTCATTTGCCAAATAGATATTGGTAGCTATCTTTAATAGTACACCATAGTCAATAGTAAAATAGGTTTAACTGAGCTGATGTGATTAAGAATTCTGGTAATGTTATGTTATCAATTCAGTTGACTAGCAATATGACCTGTATTGAAGTTGGTGACCGACGTACGCCTTGCTGCATATTGGTGAATGTAATTTATTTGCTCATCAAGTGGAAACTGTGAAGTACTACCTTGTTTCGTACGTTTGAAAATTAACTAAAGGCTTAAAAAAGGTAAATAAGGTCAGTGCGATGAGGTAACCA